>JAWNMZ010000164.1:4382500-4517500 GCA_035043445.1 Drosophila silvestris | reverse complement strand
AGCTGTGGCAGCAGCAGCAGCGGCAGCGGCAGCAGCAGCCAGCGATAAGGCCGATAAGAATGCAACAGCCGCAGCCGCAGCAGCAGCAGCAGCAGCAGCAGCAGCAGCAGCGGCGGCGACAGAGATCTCAACGGGCAGCAGCGATGCCAAAGCGAAAACCGCTGAGGAGGATGCAGCAGCAGCAGCAGCAGCCGCAGCAGCCGCAGCAGCAACAGCAGCAACAGCAACAACAACTGCAAGAGCAGCTGCCAAAGCGGCAGCAAAATCAAAAGCAGGTGGTGCAACAGCAGCAGCAGCGGCCACAACAACAACAACAGCAGCAGCAGCAGCAACAATTACAACAACAGCAGCAGCAACCTCAGTCACAGCAGCAGCAGCAGCAACAACAGCAACATGTACAACAGTGGCAACAACAGCGGCAACAACAACAACAACAGCAGCAGCAGCAGCAGGAGCAGCAGCAACAACAACAACAACAACGACAGCAACAGCAACAGCAGCAGCAATAGCAGCAGCAGCAGCAACGGCAATCAGTGAGGCAGCTGCAGCGACAACGCCCAAGGCGTCCAAGTCGCAACTGCAACAGCCCGATGGGAGCCTAGTTCCGGACAAAGCAAAGGCGGCAAAGGCGGAGCCAGCATCGGAAACGGAAGCGGATCAGCTGGGCAAGCAGAGCAAAGCAAAGGCCTCCAATGCCGATAGCTATAACGGTAAGCCTATAGCCAGTACACTAGTCACCCATAATTATGCTGCAAACCAAAATTGGGCTTCAAATGGGCAACATTTACATTTGTCTCTTGCAACTGGCATTCAGTAATCAAAAGCGAATACTTCAACATAAAGTTGATGAAGTATGCGACTGGAACTTAGAAGCGAGGAGAGCCAGAGACGGCAACAGAGCTGGTCAGAGGCAGTAGGACTCCGACAAGCCAGATGTCTGCTAGGTGGTTATAATCTTGAACGATTTGAGCAAGTTATAGCCATGAGAAAGAACAGCCTTAGGATACTTGCCTAGACTAAGAAGTCAGCTAACTAAACTGGGTAGACAGTGTAGCGACCTGTGCAGGTTCTGTGAAAGAGTGGAGGAATCCTCGATGCACATCCTAGCAGAGTTTGTCGCACTAGCTAGAAGAAGACGCAGCATCCTAGGGATGCTCAGCAATGATTCTCACAGTCGTGCGGGAACTGGGGCTGTTGGAAGAGCTATAGGCTCAGATGGGGGCACAATAGATCTAGTAGGTCGCGGTGCAATTACCGCCCAATAATAGTAATAAAGTTGTTCAATTAACAATCGAGACTCGAACAGTTCTAGCCAGGAATGCTCAGTGAATTCCAATTTCAATTGTAATCATTAATTGTTGATTATTGATACTGCCAATTTAGTGTAAGGATCTGTTACAGATTACTGATAAATATGTTTGTTATATATAATAATAATGGAATGTATTTGAATCTATAGCCACTGGTGCCTCAGCAGCAACGGCGGCAGCAACAGCAGCAGCGGCAGGTGCCACGACCACAGCAGTGCCCGCGGTTAGTGTGGCGATCAACGGGTTTAAGCCCGGCTATCAGAACGTCGTTATGGCCAATGTTAAGGCGTCAGCGGATGATGCAGCAACGACAACAGCAGCAGCAGCAGCAGCAGCAGCAGCACAGCAACGTCAACAAATGCAGCTGGCGATAAAATCGTCAAGACGACGCCAACAACAGTTGGTGGGGCTGCGGTTGGTTTTGCTGTGCCCAATGCGGCCAGTCAAGCGGAGCCTGTTAGCAGCGTGGCAACGCTGACAACGGCCACAACAGCTGGCAACTATCTGGGCCAAAAGTTGAAGGCGGCACAGGTGGAGGGACTGGGCGCTGGCAACGACCTGCACACGGATGTCAGGTAAGAGAGTTATCCTCAAATCGAAGAGTAATCCCCGATAGAAAAGCTATAGATATCGATTAACGATAACGATGACGATCAAATCTAAGGAAAGCGCACCAAAGCCATACTTAACTTTCTACAATTTGATCAATTGAAAAACAATTGTTAAACACTCAGCTATATACATGAAGAGTGTTATCGATTAACGATATCAAACCTACCGATAAACCAACTATTATAATAATAATAACATTAACTCTTTTCACACAGTGATGCCAAGAAGAAACGCTTCGAGCTTACGCCTGGCGATGCCAGCAGCAATGCTCTCAGCAACAACAACAACAACAACAACAACAGCAACAGCAACAACAATAACAATGGCAGCAGCAACAGCAGCAGCAATTTGAACGCCAACAGCACCAAACTGAACATCAAGGATGCTCCCAGTCAAGTCACATGCGTTGGCAAAAGCAGCACCGGATCTGGGCCAGCTTTGGTGCCGGCCGCCTCATCCTCATCGCTGCAGTTCATTGGCTCTGCATCGATTATGTCCACAACAGCAACGGGTACGCGGAGCACAATGGCGACAACGGATCGTGCTGGCAATTTGTTGAGCACATCCGAAGTTCTGGCATTGGATGGCAAAGGTGAGTGCTACACGCTCTTTATTCTCTATATATATATATATATATATATATAGATATATATTTGATTGATATGATTGAGAGAAGTCAGCTAACTAAACTGGGTATTTTTATGGTATTGTGAAAAGCGTGGAAGCGTCCTCAAAGCACATCCTAGCAGATTGTGTCGCTTTGGCTTGGTAAAGATTTAGTATCCTGAGCACAGAAGACTTGGAAATCCACAATCCGACACAGATTTTTGCCTGCGTTCAGCAGCTGTGATTGATGGCGAAGCTGTAGGCGCACAATAGATCTGCTCCCCATCCAAATAATGCCCCAATACAGCTTTAAAAGCTGCTTTGTTTTTTTTTTAAATCTTTCTCTTGCTTCAAACCAGCTGCGAGCTTTTGTTGGTTGCGCAGGCTCACGAGAATTGGCCAGGCAAGGCTTAAAAGCTTTTGTGCTTGATTCCCGCAGCTGGCTGAGGCGAGCTTTGATAAAAGCACTTCAGCTAAAGCTTGCTGGCTATGAACTCGAATTTAGTGCAGCTTAAAAGCTCTTTGCAACTTTTGCTGCTTTTGCTGATTTGGCTTTCGCAGCCTGTTTTTCAAAGTTTAACGCGCGTTTTTTTCCTTTGTTTTTGTTTTTTTTTCAGTTTTTTTTGCGTTTATAAAAAATGCATTTTCCGCTTTTCAATTGCCGTTTGTTCCATTTAATAAATTCAATTCTCCTTTTAAACCCCTTCTTTGTGTCCTTGCATCTTGGCGTCTTCCGGCTCTGTTCTCAACTGAAAAAAAGTTTTTAAAACATTGTGGCATTGTGGCAGTTGCCATATTGGACGCTTGATTGGTGCGTGCCGCGTTTTGGCCTCACTGATGATGGGTGGCTAGATGGTGGTGGTGTTGGTGGTGCCTGCCTTGTCTGTCTGACTGGCTGCCTGTCATTCAGCTCAGCGTGCTGCGGTTTGTTTGCATCTCCAACACTCCCATCGCTACCAGCCCATCCCTTACCCTGTCCAACTCGCTATTGCTGTCTCTCTTCCACTTGTGGCCAGTGTTTGTTGGCGCTGTCATCTCCCTGGCGAGTTAATTAAACTCAATTAAATTAAAATTTTTGAAAATGTCTTTTTTATTATGCAAGTGATTTAATTTAATTATTAAATTGCCCCATCGTTTGTGTTTGCATTTAAAAAACCGACGCGCACCTTCCCCCTCACCTCCCCGCCATCCCCCATCCACCCCACAGAGCAAGCAAGAGCGACCGCAAAAGTGATGGATATGTAGGGTGGGTGGTAGGCGTTTGAATTACCAGCGAAAGCGATATAGAGCCCTTGACTGTTTTCAATATTCATAGTTCTACTTTCGATATGTTTTATCGATAACCTTGACGCGTTTAAGCTGCTTATTTTGCTTGCTTGGCAGAGCAACTAGATACGCTTCTTTGTGTCTCATCTATCAATGTATTATTCTTAAATGCTGGTAAGCCAGCATTTAACCAATATTTGTATATTTGTTGTTATCGATATGGATTTCATTTAAATTGATCGAAGTAATTCTTTTTTTAATCTACAACTTCTTGGAATACATTCACGTCGATTGAGTTGTGTATATTGCTTGAAATCAATGGGATATATTTGACAACAGTAATATCACTTGCAGATCGATAATCGATATATTGATCAAATAATTTAAGTACTTATCGAAAGGCAACCAACGCTTGCAGTGTTGGATAAGCATATTATAGCACAAAATATATATATATAGACAATAATCGAAGATGAGCTTTTTCGATAGCAATTCCAATTTCAGCAATGCTTATCGATAGCAATTTCAATTTGAGCAATGCTTATCGATAGCAATTCCAATTTGATCAAAGCTTATCGATAGCTATTCCAATTTCAGCAATGCTTTCCAATTCCAATTTGAACAATGCTTATCGATTTCAATTTCCAATTTGATCAATGCTTATCGATAGCAATTCCAGTTTGATCAAAGCTTATCGACAGCAATTTCAATTTGAGCAATGCTTATCGATAGCAATTCCAATTTGATAAATGCTTTCCAATTCCAATTTGAACAATGCTTATCGATAGCAATTCCAGTTTGAACAATGCCTTTCGATAGCAATTCCCATTTGAGCAATGCTTATCGATAGCAATTCCCATTTGATCAATGCTTATCGATAGCAATTCCACTTTGAGCAATGCTTATCAATAGCAATTCCTTATCGATATTGACTGACATTCTCGATACACAATACACTTCACAATAATTTCTTCAATGTTGTCATTGTTTTTACAATTAACATTTATTCATTTTAAAAAAAATTATCAGTGCTTATGTGGGAATTATTTGCGTGCGTGTGTGTTGTGTGTGTGTGTTGTGTGTGTGTTGCGTGCGTGTGTGTTGTGCGTGTGTGTGTTGTGCGTGTGTGTGTTGTGTGTGTGTGTTGTGTGTGCGTGTGTGTGTTGTGTGTGTGTGCATTTAATTGCGTGCTAAATTCGTTCATTGTTCGATTACTCGTTGAGATTGTTATCGTTATCGTTATCGTTGCATATATGTATGTATATATATATATATGTATATATTTTAGGGCGCTATCTCCAAAGCATCCGTTGCAGTTGCAACTGTTGCTGTGGCCTCACGCTTGGCCACATTGCTGCTGCTGTTGCTGCTGCTGCTGCTAGTCGAATTGTTGTTGTTGCTCGCCTCCAACTCATCGGCATGGCACAGTTTGCGATGCTTGTGCACAAAATAGTAGCTGGGAAACTTGCTGCCACACGTCTTGCATGGATAATATTGGACATTCATGTCCAAGGGACGCACCTCGCGTCGCATTAGAGCTGCTGCTGCGGCTAAGCTCGTATCGGCAGCAACAGTTGCTGTTGCAGCTGTTACATTTGCTGTTGCTGTTGCTGATGCGGTTGCAGTTGCTGCTGCTGCTGCTGCTGCTGCTGCCAGCAATTCATTTGCATTGTTGAGGCTGCTGCTGCTGCTGCTGCTGTTGTTGTCTCGACTTGTTGGTGTTTCCGCCAGCTTCTTATCCAAACTGAGTGGATTCAAATGGCGCTTTGCGTGCTTCTGGTAGCAATATTGTGATTTGAATGTGTGCTTGCAGTAAACGCACACAAACAGCTCTCCATGTTGCTGCTTGCGATGATGTGTTGCTGTTGCTGTTGCTGCTGGCGTTGCTGTTGTTGTTGCTGTATTGGTTGCTGCTGCAGCTGCAGCTGTTGCCTGGCCACTGTTCTCATTCTCCACTTGCTGCTGCTGTCGTTGCTGGCTGCTGATGGCACGTGCCATCTGCTGATGAAACGAATAGCTAACACTTTGCTGCGTTCGCTGCAACTCGACCACGCCTCCGCTGCTGCCGCCGCCTCCTCCGCTGCCGCCGCCGCCAACACCGCCATTGCTGGGATCAAATGAGTCGGGCTTGTGTCCGTAGGCGGTATTGAGTATGCGTCGAAAGCGTACGGGTCCATCGCAACTTGCCACATCGATGATGAACTTGGATGGCTGTGCTGCCGTCTCCAGTTGTGCAGCAGGCAGTGGCGCCTTGGCCGCACCTGCAACTGTTGCTCGTGAGCTATTGTTGCGTTTTGCCAAGCATTTGCGTTGGCCATTGTTGCTGCGTAGCTGCTGCTTAGCTGTGCCAACAACTGTTGCTGTTGCTGCTGCCGCTGCTGCTGCTGCTGCCGTGGGAGCAACAACACTTGCTGGCGGCGTCAGTTGCATTTTGATACTCTCAACACGCTCAATATTCAAGCTGCTCGCTGCGCTGCTGCTGGCGAGACTGCTTACCACAGACACATTGCAATCCTCCGTGTCCAGCTCCAGTTCCAGTTCATTGTCTGTGGCCGTATTGCTGTCTATGAACACCTCCACATCCTCCTCATCCTCCAGCTCCTGCTGCTGCTGCTGCTGCTGCTCCACGGGCAATTGATCCAGCACTGCTGCTGCTGCTGCTGCTGTTGCCACTGTTTCCACTGGCTGTTGCACATAGGCAGCAGCAGTTGCAATTGCTGGCGGCGGCGCTGGCAGAAAGCCGAAATTGGGCAACGTTGCCTTGCTCGGAATGGGCCGTATAATTTTTGAGGCGCCACTCGCCGCCAGCTGCAACTGATGTGGATTGCTCGCGTTCCCGCTCAAATAGCCCTCGGTTTGAGCGCGCGCCAGAAACGAGCTGAGGATGGAGAATCAAAGCAAAACAAAGCAAAACAAAGCGAAAACAAAACAAAAAGAAAACAACAACAAAATGTTCAGTTGCAACACACAACTTGAATTGCTGCAGCTGATTTACCGACAAATCTCCAAGGCGCGTGGCATGTGCAGCACATGCGTTGCCAGCAGCACGGCAAATATGTTATCCACATTCAGATCCAAGTAGCCGGTGTACATGTATGTCAGCAGCGGTGCAAATTGCTCAGCGGTCACATTGCTCAAATACAGCAGCAGCTCACCGCCACCAACAGCAGCAGCTGCGGCAGCAGCAGCAGTAGTAGCAACTGTTGCTGGTGTTGTTGCAACTGCTGCTGCCACTGCGGTTGCATCGTCCAAGCGTATGGCGGATCGCAAATAACCGCTATGCATGCCCAGGACCAGGGCATGTGCCACAAATCGAACGCTGCTCGGCGCTGGACCCACTTCCAATATAACATCCGGTGGCGTGGACATGACACCACCAACGCCAACGCCAACACCAACGCCAACACCAACACCCACATTAATGCCGCCACCAGCAACAGCTAGAGCCAAGTTGCTGCTGCTGCTGCAGCCAACAGCTGCAGCATTTGTTGTTGCATGTGTTGCAGCTGCTGTTGTTAGGCGGCTGCTGCTGTTGCTGCCGCCGCTGCTGCTGCTGCTGCTGTTGTTGTTGTTGTTGTTACAACTACTACCAGTTAACCAATTTGTAAACATTCAAAACAAATGTTGGCAACAACACAACAAAAAAAAAAATAAAAAAAAAAACAAAACAAACAACAACAACACGAAACGCGAGCGGGGCGAGTCAAGTAACGTGTGTGTGTGTGTGTGTGGGTTTGGCTGTGTGTGTGGGTGTGTGTGTGTGTGTGGCAGAAGAACTGTGTGGCGGATCCGTCACGTGTGCAACACAAATTCGAACTGATGAATGCCTCGTGGCGCACGGCGCGTTTTATAGCCAACACTCAGACACTCAGCAGCGAGACAGCAGCCAGCCGCACACACACACACACACACACACACACACACACACACACACACACACACACAGATAGACAGGCCAAAAGTTGTGGCTGTGTCAGCTGTGTGTGTCCTTCGGGCTGCTGCTGCCTCGGCTGCCACACAGCTTCGGCTCTGATTGAGATGCTCGCTGCCTGCGTTTGTTTGTTGTCGGCTTGGTCTGTTTAATTGGTTGCTGGTTATGCTGCTGCTGCTGCTGTTGTTGCAAGCATATTTTACACATTTTTAGCCAAATTAACACGCCTGCTTTATTTTAGAGAGGAAGTGGGTGGGGTGTGGGGTGAGGCAGAGGGTTGCCCCCCCGCCCCGAATTTAATTGCCATTTTGCCACAAATTAATTGCAAATTATCGAATGCCATAAAATGCTGATGGCATATATCAATAAACAATAACATATAATTAATTATTTTCGATTAGTGTGCACTTTTATATATATATATAAAGATATATATAGATATATATGCATTGGTATTTGTATTTAATTACGGTCTACAGAAAAGTAATAATTGAAATTCGTTGCCTACTTTTGTGCAAACAAAAAATTGTATTTGTTCTGGTTGTGCAATGAATGCAGCAAAAATGATTGACAAAATCATAATAAATTCCAAATAAATTGTTGCCTACATTTCAGCTGAACAAATTATTATTATTATTCAACAATTATTCGATAAACAAACAAAAAATCCAACTTCAATTTTGCTGAGCAGATTTTGTCAAAGATAATTTGATAAAAACACAGTTTCCTCTTGTGCAGATCAGATATATCAGCTGGCAGATCTTTTGAGGAATAAAATAATAAAAATAAATAGATAAATAAAAAATGAATGATTATATTGAAATAGAAATAGAAAAGAAAGAAATAGGAAATTGTTGCTTTGAGTTCAGCTTGCCAACTGCTCAAACTGCTCCGTTTGCCTTTTAGCTTTGCTTTAATCTCCCCAACAGCTGCCCCTCGCACCATGCCCCCCGCCCCTCGCCCCTCGTCCTTCTTCCCATTTCAATTGCTGTCCAAGTCTATGGCTCAAAAAGCGCCGCCTCAATCGACTTAATTGATTTGTGGGCATAACCAGCACATATTTGCTTACGACTCTCCTCATGTGTGTGTGTGTGTGTGTGTGTGTGTGTGTGTGTGTTGACTTTGTGTGCCTCTGTGTGTGTGTGTGTGTGTGTGTGTGTGTGTGGCTACTTATTCGCTTTATCTACCTCGGTTTATGTACATTAGCCATTAGCTTACTATTCAGATATACTCTTTTTAAGGGCAGCAATCCTTCGTCATTTTAATATTCACACACACTTTGGATACAGTTATGATTTATCCATGAAAAAGTTATTGAATCATAGGACTATAATAGTCCTGATTTCTATAATATTCTGCTAAAGTTTTGGCCAAATCGCGAAATATATCTGATATCCTGGAATGCTTTTCTTAGCATAGCAGATTTTCCAAATTTCCTCCAAAATATAATGCCTCTTTTTACTTTGAGTATATTATATATATATATATATATATATATGATATATATATATGTATATGTATATATATATTTGATCTGGCATTTTCATACTCTCCTCCATGTTTGTAGAGCAACTGTGTATTGTGTTGTGTGCCACTTGAAATCATTGTCAGTTTTTCTACTAATTTCTCCAAAAATATCCATTTGCACTTTTTCTCTGTGTACCATACTATATATATGCTATACATATATATATATATATATGTATATATATATATATATATTTGTGTGTTTGACTTGGTTTTATTTGTGTGGCTTTGGTATTCGGACATTTGGTTAGCTTTTAATTACCGCTGTTGCAACCTTTTTGCTGCTGCTGCTGTTGCTGCTGCTGCTGATCGATTTTATTTGTTGATTAACAAAGCACCCAAACAACCTACCCCCTGCCACTCCCCCGCCCCCTTGCTGCCACTTCAGCCATTGGCTTTTTATTTGTCGTGGGGCAAATTTGTCAAAAAATGTTGTGACATTTGGTTGATTCTGATATGGAAGCGGGGACTGGGCAAAAAGGAAGATGCATTTTTATAGATATGTTCAATCGGTCAGTTTGCTGTTTATTTTTGTTGTTGTCGTTGTTGTTGTACTGAAAGGCTAATTTAATTAACGTATTGCTGTTGCTCGGTTATTGTTGTTGTTGTTGCTGTTGTTGTTGCAAGTAGCGCAACCCTGTCCATTGCGATTAAGCTTCAATCAAGCGTTAACAATTTTAATTCAATTATTTCGAAATGTAATTATAAATGTTCGTCATGCATAAATCGTGTTATTCATTTATTTAGCAACAATAACCGCCTCCCGCCGCCCACCTCCCGCCTCCCCATTCCACACACACGCCACACTTGCCACTTTTCAATCCATTCATCCTGCTGCAGTTGCTCCTGCATTTTGAATAAATAATCACAACGTAGGCAAAAAATAAATTTCATAAATTGCCAGCAGCAGAAGGCAGTGCAAAAAGGAGCAGAGTGAAAAACAGAAAGGAAAACAAACAAACAAACAACAACAGGCAAATGACAATAAGCAACACACACACAGAGAGAGAGAGAGAGAGAGAGAGAGAGAGAGAGAAAGAGAGAGACGTCTGTCAGAAGTCGATTGGAGTCATGTTGATGTTGCTGCTGCTGCTGCTGCTGCTATTGTTGTTATTGTTGTCGTCATCGTCAATCTGTCACATTTGTTAAATGCTACAGTTGATCCCCCAAGCGCGTCTGCCTGCCACTTGCCACCTGCCACCTGCCACCTGCCTCCATCCTGTCACCCACTTGGCTGGCCTGTTATTATTATCCTACCTGTTCTTGTTGCCCCTCATCTGTATTGCCTTCTCCGAAATAATAGCTGACCTTTGACTCCGCAGCCAGCACATTCCAATGTATATTGATATATAGTGTATATCGATAAGTTATCGATAACGTGCAATTGAGTTGTGTTCTATTTGGCATGTCGTTTATTATACATGTATCGATTAATCGATTAATCGTTTTGATTAATATGATTAGCTGATTAGACAATCGCATCACTCTCTCTCTCTCTCTCTCTGACTTACTTTTGCCTGATTTATCGATAGATATTTGGTATATAGAGATGTCTTTTTGCGCCACTGTGCGACAGTGGGCCACAAAGCGTCACCTGCTGCAATTCAATTCAATTAACGCGACGGTTAAAAGCTCTGCGCAATTAGCTTTTCTCTTTCTCTTTCTCTCTCTCTCTCGCTCTCTCTCGCTCTCTCTCTCTCTCTTTTCCTTTTATTGGTTATGGCCGGCCTCCCTTTTTGGTTTGGGGCTGGTTTAAACATTTTTGCTGATCTTTGCAGTAAGTTGGCAAATTGCCTGCCAACCAATCGAGTGACTGCATCCTCCAAAACACACACACACACACACACACAAACACACACAGCTGTCAACTGTTGGCTTTTGTCTCACGCACACACACACACACACACACACACACACACACACACACACACACACACACACACACACACACACACACACACACACACACACACACACACACACACACACACACACACATTGACTGTGTAAAACTGCTGCTAAGCCTTTTGGTCATGTTGACAAGCAGCACATAACCCTGCCACTCCCCGCTGTTCCTCTCTCTCCATCCATCCATATCTCTCTCCTCTCTCTCTCTCTTTGTCTCTCTCTTTGTCTCTCTCTTTCTCTCTCTGTTCGGTTTCTCTTCAATTTTCGGTTCTGTTGTCGCTTTTTGCTGTTGCTTATCCCAGTTGGATTTCATTGTTTGTACACAGTTTTGTAAGTGCAGGGATTGGATTGGGGGCTGTTAAGCAGAAACAGAGATGCACAGCTTACACGCACGTGTTGTTGCCACCTTGCAGTGGCATCCCCCCACCCACCCCCACACCCTCTCCTGGCACTGTGTGTGTGTGTGTGTGTGCAGAGAGGAAACCTTTTATGACAATTAAAACATAATTGACGGTCAACATTAATAAACCAGGCAACAGGCAAAGCACACACACAACACAGCACACACAACACAACACACACACACACACACACACACACACACACAACATACACAACACACACATAACGGTTCAGGCGTGCTAACAAGATTGCAATTGAACTTTTAGTCTAGCGCGGAGTGCGTCGCTTGGCAGGGGAATGGCGTGGTGGAAGGGGAGGGGTGGCTGGTTTTATGGAAGGTAGACAACACTAAGCCAACCCATTCCCCTTAACCCCCCCAACCACCCTCCGCGAATCTACATCCAGTTTAGTCGGTTTACTCAAATCAACGAGCCATTTTGTGTTAGTTAAAAATTCTTTTTGTGTTGTGCCAAACGAAATACACACAAACACAAACACATACACAAACACACACACACACACACACACACACACACACACACACACACACACACACACACACACACACACACACGTAATAAAAAACAAAGCGAAAAAGGTTGAAAAATGCAACCAACAACTAAATTTGAAAGTAAGCTGCTAGCAGCCCCTCAGCTCACTCCCCGCCCCCGCCCCCGTCCCCGCCCCTGACAAATGGGCTAATAAACTTTTTCGGTTGCACTCTCATTTGACCTTAGAGGCAGGGCAGGCAGCGGGTATGGATTGGGGGCTTATCTAACTGTGTACGATTTGTTGTTGCAAACAGTAGTGCTTCGTAGGGATTATTGTGATTGTGCCAGGCGATAAGAAGTAACATGCTGTCCAGGCCTGATCTGAGCTGATCTGTCCTCTGCTCAATATCGAATCATAGCAATCATCTAACGCACATTGAATATTCAATGTTAAAGGATCTATTATATATAATCTTATGGCTCAGATATTTGTGCAATGGGTCTCTGAACTGTGGCCAGGCAAATATTGTTTGCTTTTGATTAATTTGCATTCGAAGTGGATTGATGAATCGCCGCGTAATCGGTGAACGCACTTGTCCAGCCTGCAAACTGCACGAGAGTGTGGCGGACAGGTGAGTGGGTGGTTGGGGGGACAGGTGAGTCGGTGGTTGGGAGGGTGGTTGGGGGTGGGGAGGCCATTTTGAGCTGTCAAAAAGTCAGACGAAAAGTGGGCAAAGCGACGCTGCCAGCGAGCTTAAATGTCGCCAAACCGGAACGAGTGGTCAGCAGAGAGGGGGAGGGTGGGGGGGGTGTGGGGTGCGGGGTGCGCAGGCTGTGTGTTGGAGTGTGCCACAGACAGACAGCGGCGGCTGCTTATGAAATTTTGAACAAAATTGAAATTACGCTAATTGTTTGGGCTGCCCCCCAAAAAGCAACAAGAGCAGAAAATGCATTTCAGTGTGTGTGTGTGTGTGTGTTTAAGCTGCGGAAGCAAGTGTTGGCTGTTGCTGGCACACACACACACACACACATACACACACAAGCGCACACTCCAAAAGGCAAAAACAATTAGCGAATTTGATGCGCAAATCCTCGCTACAAATGTAACGGGCAAAACAGAGGATTCTGCAGCAAGGGGAATTCTCTGTGCGTGTGTGTGTGTGTGTGTGTGTGTGTGTGTGTGTGTGTGTGTGTACTGCGTATTGGGAAATGCCTGTTTGGCTGTTGCAGCTGCACCTAATTAATAGACTTACACGCTAGTCACTCAGCATAGCTAGCTAACTCCACCCAACTCCCCCGCCCCCTCCACTCCCCGCCTCACCTCACCGAATCCAGTTGATATCCTCAGTTGGCTGCGCGAATATTTCCTCGCTTCGTATTTGGTCAGAGAAGCCATAGATATGCTAGATATGATGTGTGTGTGTGTGGGTAGCGAAAGTGGGTGAGTGGCAGGGGGGAGGGGCTAGTTGCAGTTGCAATTCGCGTTTTGATTTTCCGTGTTGCCAAAATGTGTCAGCTTTGTGGCTCAGCGTGGGAGAGAATTTTGTGTGTGTGTGTGAGTGTGTGTGTGTGTGTGTGTGAGTGTTTGCTAATTAGCAAATTGTAATTACTCAACTCATATTAGCATATTTACCCGATTCCCAATGAATTAAGCCTGCTCCTCCTTACTTACACCCCCACCCCTCCACCTATCCCTCCGCACACACACACACACACACACACACACACTAGTGGCGCTTTTACTTTATTCTACTTAAGACTTACTTCTCATAAAGCTTCTCAACTTTCAACAACAGCATTTATCCAATACTAATTATTGAGAAAATAGAAATTATAAAATGTAAAATACATAAATATATATATATAAATATATATAAATAAATATATATATATAAATATATATATATAAAATATATATATATAAAATATATATATATATATATATATATTAAATGCGTAGTCTTTGCGAGCTGATCATAAGCGGCAAATGTATTTGTGAAGAGCTTAAGTGCTTAAGCATAAACTTTGCCAATGTGTAAGAGAGCAGAAGAAAGGAGGACAGTGGGAAAGGCGGCGAGGGGGGTGGATAGAGAGAGGGAGAAAGGGGGAGCGCAACTGTTGCCGCCTACTCGTAGACGCTGACAAACAAATTACAAACTTAAACCTAAATACCGAAAACGAAAGCTTTCGCAACACAAACAAAATCTGCACACCTACTCACACACACACACACAGGCACACACACACACACACACAACGAGCAGCTTCTGCTTTTGCTCTGTTTGCTTGCATAGCCTGCTTGCAGCTTGCTGCTTGCTAATTATATGAGCCTCTCTCTCTCTCTCCATCTGTCGCTCCGTACACTCACTCGCTCGCTCACTCACTCTCTTGCGCGTTTCCGTCTCTTCCTCTTGTGCTGTCGTTTGGCTTTTGCTTTTGCTTTTGCTTACATATGTAATTAAATTGCTCAATTAAAATTGCACACCCTTTTGATTATCGCTGGCGCAGTTTTCTGATTGTTTTCTGTCTGTGTGTGTGTGTGTGTGTGTGTGTGTGGCAGCAGCAGCCACTTTTATTAATCAGTGAAAATCGTTCACCAAAAAATTAAAGAGTAGCAGCAATAAGAAAAATCAACGGTAAAAAAAGCTCACAGCGCAACCAAAGCCCAGCAAAATGAAGAATGATGATGATGATGGGTTAATAATGATGCCTTTTGCTTGGTCCAACACACAATTGCCCAGAATTTTACAAGTTTCTTTTGTGTTGCCCATACTGACTGGACTTGCGCTCCCCATCACCCGCCCCCCACCCACTATATATATAGCAGCAATGCTTCGCCTACATTGGCTGGGCGCGAGTGAAGAGCGCGCTGCCCGCGCTCGCTGTACGACTGCCGTTAAATCAACACCATTTCGTAAATTAAAAGTGCCAAACGAAGCGACGGCACCAGCAGCAGAAGCACCAAGCAGCAGCAGAGACAACAGCAGCAGCAGCAGCGATGCGACGTTCATATTAACTGTATTTACAATTATGTATGTATGTTTGAATGGTTTGAGCTTGAGCTTTTGAGCGCTATCTCTGTTTCTTCTCCTTCGTCATCGTCATCGTCGTCGTGTCGTGTCGTGTCTTGTGAACATGTGTTTTTAAGAGACTTACATATGTGTGTGTATGTGCATTATGTCTGTGTATGTGTTGCTGATGCTGCTGCTGCTGCTGCTGGTCGCCAGTGTCATATTCATTTGCCATTTATGCACATAATTCCTTTTGCTTGCTGTTTGGCGTCGACGTCTGCGCTGCTGCTGCTGTTGTTGCTCTTTGATGTTTGCACAAGTTGGCGGCTGGCAACTTGATTCTGCTCGCTTGCTTGCTTGCTGTTCGCTGTCTGCTGCTGTTGCTGCTGCTGCTGCTGCTTTGGTGTCTTTCGCTTACGCAAGTTATTCTGTTGGCGCAAAATTCCCAATGGTGCTAATTAACGGTCTTCGCTGTTGACGTCCTCCTTTCGTTGCATACTTTTGTGCGCGCATCGTATATTTTTTAATTGGCCACCATTGTTGTTGTTACTGTTGTTGTTACTGTTGTTTGCTGGTCTTTCGTTCGTTCGTTCGTTCGTTCATTCGTTCGTTTAGTGTGGTTATTTACTATTGCTGTTCTTGTTCTTTTCGTTGTTGTTGTTGTGTGCTGGCTGTTGTAACTGTTAACTGCTGTTAGCTGTTAGGACACGTTAGCTAAATGCCGACGTTAGTAAATTTGATTGAATTTGTTTCTGTTTCCCGGGATATATTTAAAGATTCAAATTAATTGACTTTTTGATTGTGATTTTGATTGTAGTCCAATCTGTTTCCCACTTCTGGTTGACCCTCATTTGTTTGGTTGTTGTTGTTGTTGTTAGTTGTTATTGTTGTCTTATTCAATTGTCTAATTGAAAGTTAAATATATATTTTTGGCAGCTTGTACACAAAATGTTGCCAAGTTTGCTGCTGAAAGCAATTCTGGCAATAATTTATGTGTGCTTGGTGTGTGTCCAGGAAATATTTACATTTGCTCAAAATTTAATTGCAAATATGTCTTATCGAAGGGACGCGACCCTGGCTTGTTACAATATATGGTAGCATGAGGTGTCACAAGTAGTTTGGCCACTGGGTCAGCAGCCATAGCTGAGCGAGAGAGAGAGAGAGGGGAGAGAGAGACAGAGAGTGTAGGCCTATTGACAACTAACTCACTCGCCCAATCGGCAATCGGCAATTGGCCACTCTTCTTCCCATTCTCATTCAATAACTGTACGCACAGCATACAGCATATGTCTCCCGCCCCCACCACCACCATCAGTCAGTCAGTCATTCAGTCAGTAATATTTACTCTTTGTACTTGCAAAAGAAATTGTACTAATGGAATTATTTCACGTTTTCTTTTTCGATGTTTATTTTGATTTTTTTCTTCGGCTCTTCTTGCTACATCGTTTCGCGCTGCGCCGCAATTCGTTTTATTTTGCTTGTCGTTTTGATTTGCTTTCGTTTTAGTTTGTTTTGGTTTTATTTTTTGTTTTATTTTTTTTATTTAATTTTTTTCTTTCTTTTTTTTCTGCGATTTTGGTTTTCTTGCTTGCTGCTGCGACGAGCGTGCTGTGCAAATAACTCCAGTGGTGCGACGCTGCTGCGGCGTCTCCTTGTCGTTTCATCTTTCATGGCCTGTCCTCCTCGCATTCCCATTCCCACATTCCCCGCTCAGCGTTGGCAGAATCAAAGCAAAGAAAGGCACACGATATTATATCCGTTGACGTCGGCAGCGGCAGCGGCAGCGGCAGCAGCAGTCGGCAAAAACGAGCAAAAAACTTTTGTTTTCCTTTGGGGCGTTTCAAATAATTTTGACTGATTGAATTATTAATAAAATTGATCGAAATGCAAAGAGAGGCGACTGCCGTCGCCGTCGCTGCTGCTGGTCAACAACTATAATGCTGATTGAATTAAGTACTTTAAAGCTAGCGGACACACACACATACAGCTAATTTTGTTAAGAGAGACACACACACACACACACACACACATAGAGAGAGAGACAGTCACACAAATTTACAAATTACTTTGCAGGGTTTGTTTGCCTTGTGTGTAGCATCAGAGATTGGGCCAACATTTAATTAACACCAATTTCCATTAATATGTATTAATTACAGTTGACTTAAATTTTGTGTAAATTGATGCAACAACAACAACAAAAATGCTAATTGCATTGCGTGTTTTTTATTTGTGTTTGTGTGTGTTGTTTTTTTAGGTTGTTGTCAGGTGACAGATATGTCCGTCCATACATTATCCTTATCGGTTTGCTTTTATGCACTTTAGTTATTACACAGGCAATCAATCATTTTAATTAATTTAACAAATGTGCGCTAAGCGAGCAATTATTGTGTTTTTATTGGAAATAACTTATCCGTTGTCTGATCGCAGATAAACTCGCTCTATCTCTCTCTCTCTCTCTCTCTCTCTCTCTCTCTCTCTGTCTCTGTTTGCTTGTAATAATATTAAATATTAATGATTTTATACAAATACTGCAATAATTGTTTTGATATCGTTGCAAAATGTCAATCAGAAAATGCCAATTAAGCATGAAATCAATTTGGCTGATTTTCATATCAGCTTTATTTATTTTCATATATTTTTCACCATCTTTTTTTATACCACCCTCCCCAAAATACAAAATAAAATGAAAGTCGGACTGTTGATGACCACGGACATATGTTTGTTATTTTTCGGTGATGCCACAGCAAGCCAGGAAGTGGGCAGTGGTTGGGTGGTTGGGTTGGTACTTGCATGTGTTTCCCGTGCGTCGTCGTACGCGCCACCAAAGTGCATTAAATATTTACATACAATTTTTTTTATGAAATCAAAAATTAAATAATAATAAAGAAAACAAAATAATAACGGAAAAAAATGGCAACATTGCCCATGGCCGGACTGGCTGTACAGCCACGCCCAGCTGCCCAACCAGTCGCCCGTCTCAATGTGAGCCAAGCGGACAATTGGCTTTTATTAATTAATTTATTTGAGTTGTTGTTGTTGTTGTTTGTTGCACAACAGTTTCGATTGCACTGATTTAACTTCTTTCTTCCCCTATTATTATTGATGGTGTGCTGATGTGGCTTTTGTTGCCGTTGCTGTGATTAATATTAAATATTTATTTTGCAATACTATTTAATTTGCAATTTATAATTACATTTTGATTGCGCAAAACTCTATTTAATTGCCTACTTTCTTGGACGCGATTCTCGGCGCTGTTTGCTCATTGCATTATCGACAAAACCGCCAAAACTTAGACAATTGCTTAGGCTTAATAAAAAGCTGGTTTGTGGTTTCAACCTCTAAAAGAAAAAAGACAGCAAATATTCAATGAAGAAGTTTAAAAAGTAGTTTTGTTTATTAACTGTTTCGCAGCTTTAGCCTTAAATGCTGACCTGCTGACCAGCCAACCAATCAAGCAACCAGCCGACAAACCACCCAACCAAATAACGCAAACCGTCACTAAATAACACCCACCACCCACCACCCACCCACCAACCCACGCGACAATCAAAATTAAAATGAGTGGTTTATTAAAATTTAAACGCTTCACTTTGCGCGCGCCAAAAGCATTTCCATTTTTTGTTTTTTTTGTTGCCGTTTTGTCTTTATAAATCTTGGTCCAGGGGGGGGAGTGGTCGGAGGAGATACGTCGTATTGTGGGCACAGGACAAGGACGAGAATGAGTTTTACGTTGGGACGGACTACTGGGAGACTGAGGACCAGAATGAGGCCGTCGTTGTTGGCTTTGGCTACTTTGATGTATTTTCATATTCCACAGAGACACGGACCAAAACTGGCGGTGGCTGGGGGCCGTTGGGTGGATGGGTGGTGGGTGGTGCTGCGGAAATGCTGGAAATGGCAACGAGGTGCAGTGTTTGCTGCTGGGGTGGTGGGTTGGTTGGTTGCTTGGGCATGTGTCACATGCCACTCGTTTGTCGATTGTATGCAAAGCAGAAGAACCTCTTCACGTTTGTCTGATGGCATTTAAATGTTGATTGATTTTACTTTTGCGAACTACTCAAAATAAAAAACTCACTCCGTCCCGCCCCTCCCCCCACGCCCCAGCTACCCCTGCTGACACCCAAGACACAGCGCAACCCCCTTTTTGCGTGAAATCACAAAACGCTCTGCGTTTTATTTGCCTTTATTTTAATTACATTGATTTTGATTAAACGCGCCACATTGTTTTCCCTCTCTTTCCCTCTCTTTCCCTCTCTTTCGCTCCTTCTCTCCTTCTCTCTTTCTGCTCTTTTCTCTCTCGCCTCTATTTGCACATCATTAAAATTGTAAAAATATGAAATATGCAAAACAAAAAATTAAGATAAACATAAATGCAGCTCAAATTCAGACTCAGACTAGGACGGCATTTTAAGGGATTCTTTTTTTATTTATTTTTTTTTTGTATTATTTATTTATTTTCTGTGATTCGAATATGGAATGAAGACGTTTGTATGCTCTATGCTGAAGTTGCAGAGGCATAGCATCGTTTGGGGTATCGTTTCAGTTAACGAATGCACAAGTTCGATTAATCGATAAATCGGTGGCTTTTATCGGCTAATCAATTCATTCAACTCTTTTAGTTGCCAATTCGAATACGGTCGATTTAGATATTGATCAGGCATCATTAACTAATCGAATTTGCTGCATAATAATCGATTAAACTCAATAAACAATGGACACAATTATGATGGTCATCGATGATATTAAATAATAATCTATCGAATAAGAGTGCAATCCATGTGTCTATCAGTTGATAGAAGTTTATAAATATTGGGCAATCGATAACAAGGTGTCTCGATAACAACTTGTTTATCGAAGTTTAGCTACCCTGCCCACCATTCACGCAGAGTTACTTCCCTCATTTATCGCTGTGTCTTCCTCCATTCGAAACCAAGGCGAACATTTTAAAATATTCAATTGGCTGATGATGCTCATTATTTGTTAAGTGGCTTAATGAAAGCGGCCTGCGTCCAGGCTCAGTTTTAACCTCCCCCAACCAGCCAGCCAGAGTGGGCTGGTTGGGTTGGGGGTGGTAAAATTGTTTGCCCATTTTTCAGTTGGTCTTTAATTAAATCGGGTTTTTTAATGTGTTTGCTTAACTTGTTGTGGTTGTTGTTGTACTCTCATTGCAGATAAACTGGCAAACTGTTTCGTCTGCAAGGCGGAAGCTTGTCCCCGTACCCGCCCCCTCAAGAAGGGGCGTGGCCAGCAATATGCGATACCAGACGAAACGATACCGGCGGGCGCCCGCGTCTGCAACACCTGCCAGTGTAAATCGGTGCGCAATCGCTACCCCAACTGCCCGCTGCCCACGTGCCCCAATCCCAAGGATCGGGCACAACGCTTGCGCAATATTCCCACACGATTGTTCGAGCTGTCGCCAGAGTGGCGTGATCCGCTGATGGCCGAGTTCCAGATACCGCCACATGCGACCCGTTGCTGTTCGGCGTGTCTGATGCGTATACGCCGCAAGCTCGATCCCCAGCTGAATCTCACCGATGGTGCTGGTGGCGGCGTTGCCAGTGCCGGCGATGAGACGGACGTCAGCACCTCCAGCTGCGATGAGCGGGAGCCGGGCGGCTCCGATACCGCATCTGTGGAGAGTCCCGAATATCTGCAGCGTCACAAGTCCCAGCTCAGCAAACAACAACAGCAACAGCAACAGCAGCAGCAGCAGGTACAGCAACAACAGCAGGCACAGCAACATCAACACCAGCAACAACAACTACAGCTGCCACAGCCGCCGCCAGCACCGCAAAAAGCGCAGCAGCAACAGCAACAGCATCATCATCAGCAGCAGCAGCAGCAGCAGCAGCAACATCAGCAACAGCAACAGCCACCAATTGGTGCTGTTAACGTGCGCAGCGTGGCAGATGCTTCGGGTGCCGCTTTAACCATAACCCCGACGCGGATGAGCGCCAAAGCGGCCGCAGCAGCAGCGGCTGCCAATGACAATGAACGCCTGTTGCCGCCGGCATGCCAGGCGCCCAAAAAGCAGAAGACCAGCGAGGAATACGATTCATCGGCAACGGAAACGGCCGACGAGGAGAATGAGAATTCGCCAGCGAATCGCCAGAGTCCGAAGGTTATCTTCAATGCGGTTACCCATGCCCATCACGGTGGTCATGTTGGTCATGCTAGTCATGGCAGTCATGGCACTCATGGCAACAATATGGCTGGACTGCAGCCACCTCATGCATCGGCAACAGCATTTATTGCACTCAGTACACACCAGCAGCAGCAGCAACAGCAGCAGCAGCAGCAGCAACATCAGCTGCAGCAACAGCAACAACAGCAGCAGCAGCAGCAGCCAAATGGACCGATGAGTTTACGCCGCGAGCCAGTTAATAATGTGCAGGATTGCGTATATTCGGTAATCGAGCGGCAGCTCAAGCAGCAGGCCAAGAATCCGCAGATGCCCGGCAACAGTCAGGGCAAACAAGGTGGTAGCCAGCAACAACAGCAACAGCAGCAACAACAGCAGCAGCAGCAGCAACAACAGCAGCAGCAGCAGCACAACAACTTGGACCGCAAGGAGCTGACCATTGTGCGCGAATATAGGCAGGATGGCAATGTCTTGCTCAAGCAGCAGCAACAGTTGCAGCAGCAGCAGCAACAACAGTTGCAACAACAGGCACAGCCGCCAACTGCTTTGCCACATGGCACATCCGTGCTAAGTGCACGCGCCGTGCCGCCAACCAGCTCAATAAATAGCAGCAGCAGCAGCAGCAATAGTCTCAATAGTAACAACGGCAACACCGTCAACAGCAGCAGCAGCAACAACAACAGCAGCAACAGCAGCGATAGCCTAGCCACTTTATCTGTGGTCAATTCACATTTAGCCAAGTATCATGTGCTGCCACCACATTCAATGCTGCAACAACAGCAACAGCATCCACAACAGCAGCAGCACCCACAGCAGCAACAGCAGCAACATCCACAGTTGCAGCATCAGCATCAACAGACGGTGCTCACTGTGGACAAGGCAACAATAACGCCCGTAATGAAGAAGAGCGCTCCCACACCGGAGACGATCATTTACAATGTTTCGGGCAGTCACATGACCACACAGCATCACCAGCAACAGCAGCAACAACAGCAGCAAGTTGCACAGGCAGCACCACCGCCAACGCATGCGGTGCAACGCTTGGCCGCCGAGGCAGAGCCTCAGACGCTTGATCTGAGCATTAAGAAGACGCCACGGGAAGGTCATTCGCCGCACCGGGGCGTCAGTCCGGCAGCAGCGGCAGCAGCAGCAGCAGCCGCCGCCGTTGGCATCGTTGAGCGTCATCATGGACCACCGCCGCCGATGACCAGCAGCTCGATGAAGCACATTGTGCGAACGGCGCCCATGTATCGTGGCGAGACGGTGGTGCCCGCATTGTCTGTGCAAGGTGCACCGCCACCGACATCCAATTATCTAACCTATCAGCAGCTGCATGGCGTCGGTGTGGTGAAGGCGTCGCCAGTGCTGGCTGGTGGCAATGCACCGCCTGGTTCGCTGTATGTGCAACCCGTACCTGTACCCATTGGCCAGAGCCAGTTGACGCGACCGACGCCGCCGCCGCCCGCACAGCCGCCGCCGACGCGCGTCTCCAAGCTGCCGCCCAAGTTGAGTCCACAGCAGCAACACTTGTCGCCGCAGCAGCAGCAGCAGCAGCAATCGTCGGCGGTTAGCGTTGCACAGCAGCAACAGTTGCAGCTGGTCAAGGGTGGCTCCATAACACACGGCACGCCCGCCAACAGCGCCCAGCAGCAGCAGCAGCAACAGCAGCAACAGCAACAGCAGCAGCAACAGCAGCAGCAGCAGCAACAACAACAGATTATTGTGCATGGAGCAACGTCATCGCTGCCCAGTCCCAAATATGATAGCCTAGTGCGTCAGACACCGCCCGGCAGCTGCCCGGATACGGGCAAGCATGGCTCGATAACACAGGGGACGCCGCTGCATCTGCCCCAGCATCAGCCGCCGCATCATTTGGACAGCAAGCGGGCCTACGATTTTTACAAGAGTTCACGTTTGAGTCCCGCACAGGCGCCGCCACCGCCGCAGCAATCGTCGCCGCAGGCACCGCCGCCGCAGGGCTATGGCGTTGGTGTCACTGTTGGTCCACCCTATTCGCGTTCACCGTACAGCGTTGAGCCACCCTCGGTGCTCAGCTCGCGCCAGATTGTGATCAACGACTATCACACATCGCAGCAGATGCAGGGCCAACAGCAACGGAATGTGTCACGCGGCAGCAGCAGCGCTGGCGGCGGTGCCGGTTCCGGTTCCGATAAGGAATCGCCATCGCCAAGGAATAGCGTCAGTGGCGGTTCGGCTGTCTATGCCGGCTACGAGAAGGAGCCACAGCCACGCGGACGTCCCGAATATTCCAGTCGCGCCTCCCCAGCGGATCATTCCAACAGGTGTGTTTCCATTTTTATTTTTTGTTGTGGCTACCTCAATCCAATGTTTGTCTTCGAATTAATTGTATATTTTTTTTGCTTTCTTGTCACAATCCCATAGCACACCCAGTCCGCATCGAACGCCGCCGCCGCAGCGACAGGGTGTCATCCAGCGTCACAATACCGGCTCGAAGCCGCCATCGCCAGCAGCACCGCCACCGAGTCGCATGCACATTGTCACGCCCTACAATTTCCCCCAAGGTATGTATGCCTTGCCAGCACTAGTGTCCAGCTGGTCCAGCTTGTCCAGGCGGGCAAGTCTATCAAATGTGTGCAGTTGTCAGCGGACTGTTTGACTTGCAGGGCCAAATAGAGTCTATTTCTATATATATATATAAGTTTTGGTATCTGCCGTGTCTTACCCGCATTGACTTTAGTCCCGGCAGCTCTTTTATATACTGCATCAGCATCTGGTTGGGCTGCCTTTATCTGGCAGATATTATGTAGTGTCCCCATTTGATGGTCTGGTCACTTTGGCTAGTTTCTTCTCTCCTTTAATTAATTATCGTCTGGCTACTTTGTAACCTTTATCTTTATCCTTATCTTTATCTTTATCTTTATCATCTTTATCTTTATCTTTATCTTTACCTTTTCTTTCATTTTTTTTTGTTATTTTGTTTTGTATTCTTAAACTTTCTACATGTTTGCCATGGCCACATTGTTGCAATAGCGTCTGCTTCTTATTACCAACGTGAGTCATAGATTACAAGCAAGTAATATATATATATATATATATATATGTATATATCTATGTGGATCATCAGCGTTTTTGTCTCTGCGTGTTGTTTGGTTGGTTGCTTGTGGTACTTGCATACTGGCATACGTGCACCACATATATCGCAGCATTTATCCTAGAATTCACCGTACTTTCACCCACTTGCTGCTGCTCCAATTAATAAGTAATTGCGGCAATTCTGTGACTTGTTGTCCGTTTCCACTCTGCTCATTTTAAGTTAAGCAGCTGAAAGCATTAAGCCCAACAAGTTGTTCTAATCAAATTGCTTCGATTTTCATCTTGATTAGCTGGCCACGATGCACTGGCCTCGTTTGTCGATGTTGCCGTGCAGCAGCCGCAGCTGCCGGTGCCGTCGCAAAAGGAGGACAAATCGCAGGCACCGCAATCGCAGGCACCACAGCCGCAGCCGCCGCCGTCGACGCATGGCCAGATAATAACGCATGCGCAAATTGGTCAGCCAGTGCCGCCAGCGGCACATCATGACTTGAATCGGTATCGAACGGAAATATCGGCCAGCTATCATCAGCAGATGGCCGCCGTGGTGCATCAGCAGATCGCCCAGCAGCAGTATAGGCATCAGCAGATGAATGCCGCCGCTGCCGCTGCAGCCGCCGCCGCTGAGATGCAGCGACGCATGGATCAGGCGAAGCGCGACCAGCGACACAACATTGAACGGGATCGGGAACTGCAAAAGGAGCACATGCAGAATCAGCATCGCATCGAACGGCAGCGTGAACAGGAGCGTCAACAGCGGGAGCAGCAGCGACGCGACCAGGAGCGGGCAGCCGAGGCACGGGATCGGGAGCGGGAGCGCGAGCGCGAGCGCGAACTGGACGCCAGGCGTGTCGAACGCTTGCTATCCGCCAATGCACCTTATATGCGGGGACCGGTGCCCGAAACTGGACCGCCACGCACCATACCCGATCGCGACCGGGATGCGTAAGTTGAATGAATATAAATTATTATCTTAATCAATTGAATAAATAATATTGTGCAATGCACTCAACTAATCAATCAATCTGCGAGTCTGGGAATCTGGGAATTTCTAACTGTCAATCAATCAATTTGAAACAAACAATCCAAATGATTTTTTTTTATATAAATTTCAATCAATCTTGCCATCAATCAATTTAAAACAATCAATCCAAATGATTTCTTTTTTTTTATATAAGCCTAAATCAATCTTGCCATCAATCAATTTGAAACAATCAATCCAAATGATTTTTTTTATTATATAAATTTCAATCAATCTTGCCATCAATCAATTTAAAACAATCAATCCAAATGATTTCTTTTTTTTTATATAAGCCTAAATCAATCTTGCCATCAATCAATTTAAAACAATCAATCCAAATGATTTTTTTTATTTTATATAAGCCTAAATCAATCTTGCCATCAATCAATTTAAAACAATCAATCCAAATGATTTCTTTTTTTTTATATAAGCCTAAATCAATCTTGCCATCAATCAATTTGAAACAATCAATCCAAATGATTTTTTTTTATATAAGCTTAAATCAATCTTGCCATCCATCAATAGCCATCAATCCATATTGTATGCGATGGAAAAATTAATTGAAATTATCCAAGTTTGAAAGCAATCAATCTATTAATCAAACCAAATCAATCAAGCATTCAAGCAAACAAACTCTATCAGTCGTTCAATCAATCAAAATCAATTTGCTTATCAACATGTAGGGAAATGGAAATCTTTTTGTTCAATCATTCAAGCAATCAATCAATCAACATATTAAACTGTAACTGAATGATTATTTTCTATTTATATATATATATATATATATTAATTGAATCCGTTTCTCTGCTTGCAGCTACTATCGCCAAGCACATGGCAAGTTACCCGATGATGCACCCGGCCAGTTCAGCGCACAGAGCCTCATTGATGCGATCATCAAGCACGAGATTAATCGCACCGGCGAATTTGGCAGCGGTCTAACCCGCGAAATACCGCGTCCCACATACGTGAGTACAGTGCGAGAGAGCGAGAGAGAGAGAGAGAGAGTGAAGCAAGACAACTAATTAATGCCATTCCAATTTTGCAGTATCAACGAGACTTGCGACAATCGCATGACGGTGCTCCCATCTCGATGTTGTCCGCCGAGAACAATGGCAAAGCCAACTCTAGTTCACCCAATGTCATCAACATTGATCTGGATCAGGAGCAACGGCCAACACAACAACAACAACAGCAGCAGCAGCAGCAGCAACAGCAACAGCAACAGCAGCAGCAGCAACAGCAACAACAGCAGCAGCAGCAACAACAACAGTCAGTTGGCCCACAATCGAGCTCGGAACGTTCCGTGCATGGACAGATGCGTGGCCAGGTTGGTCCACCGCCCACACATCATGGCACGCCCATTTCGCAGACGGGCAGCGGTTCGCCGAACCTGCAGCAACAGCAACAGAGTCTCACAAAGAAGATAACATTTGGTCAGCTAGCTGATACGATAATAACCAACGATTATGGACCGACGCCGCATCTGCGACCCCCTTTCATGTCCTACATGCAGGATGCTGCGCAGGCCATATTGCCACCGGATCGGTGGAAGCAGAATCGCCGGCAACAGCAGAAGGCGGACGAGGCAGCTGCCGCAGCCGCTGCTGCGGAACGTGCCAAACAATCGCCTATTATCAATGTGTCTGGTGTGGTTGCCGTTGGCGGCAGCGTTGGCGGTGGCGGCGGCGGGGGCGGTGGCAGCAGCAGCAGCAGCACCAGCAGCAATAGCAGCAACAGCAACAGCAGCAATAGCAGCAACAGCGGCCCCTCGACCGGTGGGCGTGCCAATACGCCCGGTGAGGACGCCCGGAACATAATACGCATGCCGCAGGCGGTCAGTCCGCGAAAATATACGCACGAGCTGATCATGCAGCAACAGCAGCAGACAGCTGTCGGTGTTGGCGCCGATCCCACGCACTATTTCCTATCTGGACCCGGATCCGTTGTTGGACGCAGCGGTGGCTCCGTTGTGCCGCCACCAACGGTTGGCGAGCAGCAGCGTGGCGGCGTCGGCGGTGGTCCTGGTCCTGGCAGCGCAGCCGGTGGCGGCGGCGGTGGCGGCGCTCCTGGCAGCGGTGGTGGTGGTGGTGGCTCCGGCTCCAATTTCGACATCTACGTAAAGAATCGCATTGCCGAAGTGATGCGGGACGACATTAGCTATGCGCATGCGGCTCACGTTGCCGTTGCCCATGCCGCTGTCGCCGCCGCTCACAACGAACAGCAACAACAACAACAGCAGCAGCAGCAGCAGCAACAACAACAACATCAACAGCAGCAGCAACATCGCGTCAAAGATGCAGCGCCACCAGCCACGCATGAGATAAGCGTGTCGCGTAAGACGCCCAATCAATACGAGGTCGTCGACGGCGGCCGGCGCTCTGGTAGCGGTTCGAGCGGCGGCTCGAATAGCCATCATGCCCCATCGCCGTACCATTCGGCGCCGCCGCCACCGCCGCCGTCGGCGGTCAATGCGTTCGCGGCGAGCACCTATGCGTATCCGTTTAGTGCGCTGACGGTGCCCAGCGCTGCGGGCGGATTGCCGCCGCCGCCAACGATGCCGCTGGCGCATCAATCGGCGCCGCCGACACATTTGAGCGCCAAGGCGGCGCATGCGCTGAGCGAGGCGGGCGCTGCAGCTGCGGGCGTCAGTCTGGTCGTTGGCGGCGGCATTGGTGCTGGTGGCCTTGTGCCGGGCACCGCTTCAGTTGGCGGCGGCGGCGCCGGCAGCGGTGTTGGCGTTGTTGGTGGCTCTGCGGTCGGCGGCGGCGTTGGTGTCGGCGTCGGCGTCGGCAGCAGCGGGCAATTGAATGCAAGTAATTTGGCAGCAGCTGCGGCTGCGGCAGCTGCAGCAGCCGCAACCAGCGAACCAAAGCCGCTGCTGTCCTCCAAATATGAGGCGCTAAGCGACGAAGATTAGTTGTGACTGCAGGCGTCGTCGTCCGGCATGCGAACTCTGACGGCAGCAGCGACGGCGCCTCCAGCAGCTAATTCACACAGCGCAGCCAACGCCTACCAACAGCAGCAGCAGCAGCAGCAGATAACGTGGACTAGTGCCGGCTATCGACGTCATCATCTGCCACAGTCGCAGCCGCAGCCAGCGTTATCCCTATCGCCATCATTGTCGTCATCGTCGTCAGCAGCATCGTCCTCATCACGTCATCATCAAGCGCATTATCAGCCGACGGCGTTGCTGCCATTGCTGCCGCCGCCACCGCTGCAATCGGTGGCGCAACAACAACAACATCATCATCATCAGCAGCAGCAGCAGCAGCAGCAACAACAACATCGTGCACTCTATGCTAGTCCACAACACTACACAGATCCAGCAGCAGCAGCAGCAGCAGCCGCTGCCGCCGCTGCAGCTGCGCATCATTATGCAAGCGGACCTGGTCCTGGTCACGGCTACTACTAAGCACACATACGGAAAACAGAGACGGAAATGGAGATGGAAATGGAGAGAGAGATTGACAGCACAATCAACATGTGTGTACCACAACATCAGCATCTGCAACAAATCTATATATATATGTATATATATATATATACATATATATATATATGGGCAGATATATGTGTATATATATATATCGGTGTACAGGACACAACGCAAAGCTAAACGAGTAAATTGTAAATGTTAAAAGCACTGCTCTTAAAAAGAGAGAACAAATGCAAGCAGAGAGAGACGCAGAGAGACACTGAGAGAGAGAGAGAGAGAGAGCACATACAAATGCACAAGAGCTGCAATAAGAGTGAGAGAGAGCGGGAGTGAGAGGAAGAGAGAGAGAGAGAGGGAGAGGGGAAAGAGGACACACCTCCAACTTGCAACTGTAGCTAGAGGCATGCAAAACATCCAAAATTAGACTATACATATATATATATATATACATATGTGTGTGTTATATATATATATATATATATATACATATGTGTGTGTTATATATATATATGAGAAGCATCCCTCCCTCCACATCCCTCCCTCCACATCCCTCCCGGTCCACTACCCTGCACGCAGAAGCCTGTGGACAACTTTAAGATCAATGTAAACTCTGTTCTCGCATTTCACTCTCTCTCTCTCTCTCTCTCTCTCTCTCTGTGTGTGTGTGTGCAACCCTCTCTTTCTTTGTTATTGTTCTTGGATTCCAACATTTTTGTTTTAGTTACTTGCATTTTGTTATCATTTATAACCCAAGCGTAAACCTAACCTCAAAACTTGAGTCGAAAATATGAGAAAGAAAAGTAAAATGTAGAAATGTATATATATATATATATATATATACACATATATATATATATATATATATATATATGAAGAAGATGAAACTATGACATACATACGAAAATATATTACAAATAAATTTAAAGTAAAAAAAAACACTGTTGGGCTGTTCTTAGAAAAGAGAAAAAATCGAAACAAAAAAAAATAAATAAAAATAATCATAAATAAATGAAAAACACGTAAATATACATAAATTAGTTATAGTACTGCAAAACCAATTATTTAAACAATATTTTGTAAATTTCATAAAAATAAAAGCTAAACATTATTTATAAGTACCACTACTTTTTACCAATCTATTTTTTTTTTTTTGGTTTTTTTATGTGTAAGTTTTAATTTATGTTTCATAAATTGATTATTGTTTTTTTACAAACCTATGAATGCATATGCGTATAAGATATATATGTGAGTATGCAATTATGAATATAAATATTAATATATGCTATTGAAATATATACGTTTAATTATTGTAATGATTATGTAAGTAAACAAGAAACAAGAAACAAAAACAAAAACAAAAACAAAACAAAACAAAGCAAATAATTATATATGTATGCCCATATGTGTATATATATACAATATTATGATTATTATTATTATAAACATATGCATATTTTTTTATATAACAATCATATGTCTTACATACAACAAAAATAAAAATAAAAAAAAAAACAGTTTTAGTGTTTAGCTAATTTACTGAATTATGTTTTTTTTTTAACTTATTTTTTACATGCAAATGCAAAACGCAAAATTAAAAAAGAAATAAGAAAACAATTTACAAAATTAAATATTTTTAATATACAATGTAACTAAAAAACAAAACAAAACAAAACAACAAAAAAAAATGAAGTAAAAACAACAACAAACGCTAAGACTTATTCAACAGAAATTTGTAAAATATTAACGGAAACTTATGTGTATAGATATGCGTGCATATGTATGTGTATGTATATAAATATGGATATCTACCCATATATAAATATATATAGACGAGAAGTTCATTTGAACACGACGTGGCGCGACGGCAGCGGATCTACAAAATAATAATACAAATCGTATATATATATATATATATATATAAATGCAAACAAAAATAATACACACACGCATGCATGCAACTGTTGCAAGGGCTGTTAGCCAATGCGACGGCGTTTAAGTTAAGAGCATGTCCCGATTTTTTTTTGTGAATATATATATAAATCGAAATATATATATATATATATATATAAATAATAATAAATATGTAAACACATTCAATATGGGACATATATAGAGAGCGAGTGAAAAAATTATACAACAATGGTATGTATATGTGTATATGTATGTGTATGTATGTGTGTGAGTATATATGTATGTATTAGAGACCATTGGGCCCCATTGGACCCCATTGGACCCCATGTACTCATTGACCTAAGGACAGAGCCGTTTAAATACATTGTATCCAGTGTCCAGGATCATAAGTTATACACATAAATTATACACATATATATATATATATATATATATATATATATATATTTATACATATATATACATATATATGCCAGCCCAAAAATTAAATAACCGAATTTTAAAAGCAAGAAAAAATAAAAAAAGAAGAAAAAACAGTTATGAAAGCAGCAGCTGATGGATCGCGAAAAAGATAATGATAATGATAATGTATGTCTAACAAACATAAAAATATGCAAAACGAATATAATAATACGTATTAACGATAAAAATAACAGCAACAGAGTCGATAATTTAAACCAACTCGTTAATTTATTATTTTTTCCTTTTAAGTTCGGTTTTCTGTTTGGATATAAAATAAAAGAACAAAAACAGTTTTGAATGCATGATTGACAAACAATTCAAATAAACGTAATTAAAAAACAAACAAAAAAACAAAAAAAAAACCAATATATATGAACAACACATATATGATAATAATAATAATAATAATAATAACAATAATATGCGCAGCAAGGCGCGTGGGCTCGAGCTGATTTATGATTGATAAAAACAAAAAGAAAAAGAAAAAATTATGTGTAGCACTTAAGTTTTAGTTTGTAACTTTATGCCTTAAGTTAAGCTTACAAATAATAATATAAAATTAAATACAACATATTAAAAAGCAAACAAAACAAAAATAAAAACAAATACAAACAAACAAGAAAAAAAGAATAAAACAAAAACAAAACAAATGTATAACAAAATGTGACTTTCTGTTTCTCTTGGGATGCAGGGGAGTCGAGGACTCGGCTAGATCGATTTTCAAGTTATCATTGGCCCACTATTCTAACGGTCTTAAATCTTAAGTGCAGATTGATGAGGTAATTTCTTGTGATCCCAAAAATCTGTAGACTTGTCTAAGCCGAGCCATAACTCGGCTATTTCCTTAACTGGGACATATTTAGCATAAAATTACGCAAAGGGCGCCAAACTGCTCTCAATGTGACCAGAGACGAGCAACGGATAAAATACGCACTGCTTGCGATTGGGCAAAACGAAAAAAAATCATTTTATTGGTGAAAATACTAAAATGAATGTATATTCTGTTATAGCAACTTTTACAACTGAAACAGTTGCGGCTTGAAATATGAATATGAAATATTTGATATTGTTCTGCTTAAAAACTAAAGTGTTTATTCTATTTGATTAAATATTTGATATTTAGTTGGCTTCTGCTTCGGTGGATTTGCGTGACATCCTCCAGCGGTTGATTATTTATCAGTAGTATGGGTTGCAACGGCGCCGCATCCTTACCGGTCATGTCAGCAAATGGCTCGCTGTCAAGCATAATTTCCGCATCTTCAACCAGCTGCTCAGCAATGAAGGTGGCGCCTCAAGCTGCAAATGTGTGTGTGAGTCGATGGAATCAAACCAAATCAAATCAAATTCAATTCTTCTGCTTACCTCAGCGAGCTGTTTTGGTCTTTTTGGTCGCCGCTCATTCGATTTTAATGCGCCACTGGCGATTGGCTTCCACCGATGCCGATTGGATTGTCGTGTATTACTCAGGGGACTTTTGCAAGGCACGTTGCCATTTGGGAAACTCTTGCACTACACAGCGATAAATGTATTGTATTAAATATGATGCATATTTTTTTCAAATTCAATTTGAATTTCAGTTACCAACTAAACGGTTTTCCGTTGTCGCCTTGTATTCGAGCTCGGCTGGATCTGTTTGCGCAGCATCCACAACATCCGCAGCGTAGCATATGCATCATCCTATCGTCTTTCAGTAGATGGGGCATATCCAGCAACTGGTCGTGGGTCACCTTCAGCATTTTCTCAATGTCGACTGTCTGTTGTTGTGCGTCCTGTTTCACCTTGTCCGCATCAGGCAGCACCATCAAATTCAGTTCCAAATTTTGCCTGTCCTGCGCCTCTAAACACATACATATAAACCGTTAGTCAGTGTTTTTTCTTCCTTCTGTTTTTCTATGTGGCATGCTCAAACATAACGGTTAACGTACGAACGTTTGATGACGCTGAGCTCCTCCTTCCTTTTCAGCGCATTCTCGAATTGAGCGAAATCTTTGCACATATTTGCTATGTGCACTGTTACACGCGGAAAATTCTCATTCGACATTTCAGTTCGTCGTTGATTTTCTGCAATTTCGAACGTAAGCGTTTTTAATAACTCAACTCAACTCAAGTCGCAGAGATGCTTTTCCGATAGTTTCACTCTATTGATGTTTTATCGATAAGTGCTGATACATTTAAAATGGGATGCACTCAAAAAATGTAAGCGCTGAAATTACAAACAAAATATATGAAATTAATCACAGTTGCAATTGCACAGTTGCATATTTAAATTAATGTTCGCAATTTATCGAGATTTGAAGAAATACTCTTACGACATTCGCGTACGAGACGCTATTCAAAACAGTGTGACCAGCGCACACACCAGCCAAAATACTAGAGTCAAATGAAATTTACCATTAGAGCGGCACGTTTCCGCACAGGCCGTTGGTTTTCAAACAAGCAGATATTTGAGCACAAATTTGATTAAACTAAACACTTAAATGATTAAGCCATGGTTATAAGCGAGACAAATGCGCGCAAACATATAGAAAGGGCCAGACAATTGAATCTAATAACAAACAAATCTTCTGATCATTTTATCTAAATGAATTGAAGCTCAAAATACGAAGCGAGCATTTGAGTTGTGTATTCCGATATCTAATGTTTCCATTTTGTTTCTTATCGATATCAGCGTAGCTGGCGATCTAGTATTTTTTAAACTGATATTTGTTGGTATTTTTTGGTGGATTACGTTTATCGTGGGATGGCATTATGGCACTAGGCTATCAGGGTCACACGATCGTCAGTTCGAGTTTTCTGCAAGCGTCGACAGTTTGTATCGTCGTCGTTTGTCGCTGCTCGTTTTTCGTTTGGCGTGTTTCTTTTTCTGTTGAACGTTCGTTAACAGTTCATTGTTGTTGTTTATTGAATGCTTGCCTGCATTTCAATTGTTTGATTGTGAGTTATTTAATTCTATGCACACAAACATATATTCAACAGCATCTGCAATTTGTTGCAAGCAGATACGCACACAATAACAGCACACACATTGCGGCGCTTGCGCAACGGCAGGGGCAGCGGCAGCGGCGGCATTTTCAAGTTTTGTGCATTTGTGCAGGTGTTTCTTCTACTTCTTCGTGCTGCTAGCTGCGATCCCTTTTTTTTTTCTTTCGAGTTGTGTTAACGTTCGTAATTCTTGTTGTTGTTTTCGCGTTCAAAAATTAAACGGAAACCGGCATCGCTTTCATCATCGTCGTCGTTGTGGCCGTGAAAATTTCGCAAGATTTGCAAATACTTTTTTGGTTTTTGTAAACAATTTTTGTTTTTGTTTTTTCTTTTTTTTTTTGGGTTTGTCTGCTTGGTTTTTGTTGCAAGTGTTGCACCCAAAACAAATATCAAGAACTAATTGAAAGTTGATCACCAACAAACAAGAACAACAACAACTGGATTAAATCAAATTAACGGGAAATTGCTGCATGGTGAGTTCGATTTGTGATTTGCGGTTAGAGGGAGAGGTGGGATGGGGTGTTGTGGTGGGTTTGTGCAATGCATGTATGGACATGTACGGACATGCTCGTTCGCTGCGTCACGTCGTCACACGTCGCTGCATGTCAAAAAAACAAACTCAACACAAAACAAAACAAAAAAAAAAAAAAAACCAAACGCAGCCAGCAACGAGAACTTTCACTATGGGAACCCCTACATAGACTTGTTCGAGCGTGCATGGAAAGCTCCATTGCGGTTTTTTTTTCATTTTGGGAGTGCTACGAAAATGAAATCTATGCATGCATCATGTATCTATATATATATATATATATATATATATATATATATATTTATTTATGGTATAAGCTTGCATTATAAAATAAACAATGGTTTCAAATTTTGATCCCTTCAAAAATTATATAAAATAAAATAATAAAAATGTTTTGGGAACAGACAAAAAGTTGTTAGGATTTGTTGTAAGAATAAATTTAATTCCTATGCTTATAGACAGATTGGTGATTAAACTAACTTATAAAACAACATACTATGAAGTTTTTATTGCATACCTAAAGAGTACAGTTTTCTTCTTTTTGTTTTAAATACATAAACACATTTAAAAATAAACAACAAATTATAAATAATTATATAAGTGCATAACTAAAATTTCAGTTGAGTTTTAATTTTTGGATTTGTTGTGACTTAATCAACATCATTTGTCACCTGCTGTATTCCATTTCGCTGCCAATCGAGCTGCTTTCGTTCGGTTTTCTTTAAACATATATTTAATTATAATTATTATTATTATTGTTGTTTGATTGTTTAATTTGTCGAGAAATTCGAGTGCACGCAGACAATATTGTATATAATTTGGTCCCAAAATGGCATTCGCACCTAGTTTGATAATATTTACGGAAAACACGGCTTCGAATCGAACTTGTTGCGTATAATTTCACTGCATTTTGCTGCTCGCTTGCTCTTATTGCGTCTGCTTCTGCTTCTCGCTTGCACACGTTTGGTGTATGCTAATTTCGTTATTTGTGTCAGATTCTCTCTCTCTCTGTCTTTCTCTATTGATATTTCAGGTAGGAAGGAATATGAAAGGGATCCGGGGCAGGCAAGCTATCAGGCCAGGTATCGAGGCGACCGATGCGAGTTGCGACAAGAGCAGAGCGGAGCAGAGAAGAGAAGAGAATTGATGAAAACAGCAGCTGTTTTTTTCTGCACTTTACTTGTCTTACTTCGTCACCATTTTCGCTTTCTGTTCACCTTCAACATTCCTTTATGTTGCTTGTTTGTTTTGTTCTGCAAAGGGGTAGGGCGGGGCTGGGATGGATTGTATTGTTATAGCTGTTCCATTCCATTCAATTCCTTTGCATTCCACTTGAATACACTGCATGATTGAATACAGAGTAGCTGCTAGTCGAGCACTCTCAATTAGGTGGTATGCATTATTTGATGAAGTATAATCATATTTCATAGAAGTCATCTCAACTGGCTTATTGTTTTGGAATACAGCTTTAGTACTGGGAACTAGATGGGAAGTGTGGAGAGCCATGGGAGAGCCAGACACAGGACACAGGATATTTTCCATGTAGCAAAAGTATGATAAGGAAAAAAAAAACGAAAACGAAACAGGTTTCACAATCTCATAATTTTTGGCTACGCTCCCGGGGGAGTGCTAACACAGCAACAACAACAGCAACAAGAGAACAAAAACAACTTGCAACAAAGCTACACATATGCACGTGTGTATCTGTTGATATGCATGTAAATGTGTGTGTGTGTGTGTGTGTGTAGCAAAAAGAATGGAACGGAAGAGTGGTCGTCAGGTCAGTTTGTACCGTTGACTTCCTTGGGTGCAGATGGAGAATAAAAATCTGGGATATAAAAAAACATTTATGCAAAATACACATCACAACTCGACTAAGCGATACCCTGCACTCAAAACTTAAAAAGAACAAAAATCACCTGATGTTCAAATGTTGTTATAATCTTCTATAAAATTCAGATATTCACAAACAATAATACAAATTGTATTGTATTTTAAAAATAATCTCATTTTAATCTCTCTTTTAATGTAGTTGTAATTATTTTATAATTAATTTTTTGTTTTGATTTGTGGAGATTTTCTGGAAAGTAATAATACAAATGAATAAAATAACTGAAACAAATCGCTTACAAACATCAAATGAAGTTATACACTTGGAATTTTCTGGTTAACTGTGAATGTGCCAAAAATTAAATGGCAAAATAAATATTTACTCGATTCTCAAATACCATAGGCAAACCTAGAAGAAGAAATTGATTATTATTGAAATGCATTCAATGAACTAATTGCAATTCAAGCTGCTGTGGAAAATGTGAATAGTTGAACACATTTTGTACTGCAAAAGTCTACGAAAGGTGAGCCAAAAGCTAAACAGCTAATTATATATGTCCGTAGGCGAGGCGAGGGTATCGCAACGATAGAGAGGCAGACAGAGAGAGAGAGACGGAGGGAGAGAGAGAGGAGAATGGGAGAGCAACCCAACAAGGAGCATAGGCAAAACGAAAGGAACAACATGAAATAGATGTGAAATCCACACGAGTCGAGTCGAAATATGTACAAACTAAAAGCCGGATGGATTAAATTGGGATTTATGCACAAACGCACTCGTGAACACACACACACACACACACACACACACATAAATAAATGTGAGTGTATGCGATGTTCGCTTTCTAGCTTACCCTGCCCACCCACTCTCTGCTCTCTCCCTCTCTCTCCCTCTCCCTCTGTTTCTCTCGCTCTCTGTGTGTCCCCGTGTGGTTGTCAGGTACGCTGGCATGTTCTCAGTTTTACATTTCTCCGATGCTGTCGGGGCACATAAAAATGTTGAAACAATAACCAAGGTAATTCCCAGGAGGCGCAGCCAACAAAAATGCCAGGATAACGGTGACTTACACACACACACACACACACAGAAACATGTGCGTGTGTGTGTGTGTGTGTGGAGTTGGTAACTTTCTTGCTCTCATTCTGAGATTTTCAGCATTTGCAACCTGCGTATGGAAATTGCACTGGAGGCGCATACACTGAAAAAAAGAGAATAAGCAGAGAAAAAATGGAGAAATTCATACGTAGCCCAAAGCATTTATGTATATTGTATGTAAAATGTAGCAGGCAACAGTTTTTAACAGTTTTTAGCACTGTTTTATTCCAGCTCTGATTATTTGACAAACGAAACATTCCAAATACAAAAAAAAAAAATGTATGCTCAACTAACAGAATTTCCTTGCCTTTTTGGCGCTTTGAAGAATATAAAAGTTATTTTATACAAAACCATATTTTGTCAAGTCATGTTTTGTTTTTTTTTTTTTTTTTTGGTTGTAAAGCTGACTGCGTTTGCACTTTTTATGTTAGTCAGCAAATTGCATGCCGCTTGCCGCACATTTTGTTGCACCAATGTTGCAACTTGTTCTCCCCGCGGTAAGCCAGATAGAGACAGAGAGAGAGAGAGAGAGAGAGTGGGAGAGAGAGTCAGAGATCACATAGGAATATGGGCACTGTAAATGTGAGATATGTTTTTCAGTTTTGTACTTGCCGCATGTATGTTGTTACATATGTATGTTCTCGCTGCATCAGCACGAAGGTGGCCCAAAATGCGAGCGAAGAAAAGTGGAAGATAATGTTGATGATGTAGAAGCTGAAGCTGCAGCTGCAGCTGAAGCTGGCAGAGGTGCCTTAAAGTAGCCATAATAAATTTTCTCGTTTGATTTTCGAATAGAAATGTGCTTCTCGTCAATCTGCCTCGGCTGGCTGAAGCTGAAAATTCAATTTTACATTTCATTTTCTATTCACTCTCCCTCTCTCTCTCTCTCTCTCTCTCTCTCTCTATCTATCTATCTATCTATCTGTCTTTCTCTGTGTCTCTGCACATCTGTTTCGCCCAGTGGCTGTGCCCATCAATTTTCATAATTTGCATTGACCCACAAGTCGCATGGAAATTGACATTTGCCCATCTGCTGTCGCTCTGCTGACGCCTTGACGTCTGACCCTGACCCAGCAGGGAGTAGCCAGAGTGGCTGGGCGAACAGAGGCGGACAGAGGAGATGGCAAGCGACAGTCGCCAGTTCCACAATAATAATACAATGCACATGTCACATTTCATTTCATGTCACTCATCCCAGTTGCATTTGCAATTCTTACATTAAAAACACACACACACACAGCCAGCGTGTAACGGTGCATATTAGTGTGTTATGATGAACACTCTTAAACTTGATGCGGTTACATTTAAAAGTTGCACGCGTCAACAAATAAACAAACAAAAAATTAAAAATAAATATAAACATTATTTGTGAAAAGTGTAGATTAAAGATCAATATATAATTTGTATATATATATGAACAGGGCATCTTTTGGTCGAGTATGTCTCAATGTCAGTTTGACTTGTTGTTGTTGTTGTTGCTGTTGCTGTTGTTGTTAATCTTCTCGATTGTTATAAAGCACACAATTTACTGGCTCAACTGTTTCAACTTCAATTACATTTCAGTTGCCCGTGACACACACACATACACACGCACACACTCACTTGGTTAAGATTAGGGGTGCGGGGAGTGTGGCACACAGACAACATCTGTTTTGGGGCTCGTTGGAGCTTCCTTTCCCTCTCACTCTCTCTCTCTCTCTCTCTCTCTCTGTCTGTCTCGCTGTGTTTGTGGTTCATTTCATTTTGACAAACTGTTGTTTTTTTTTTGTTTTTATTATTTGTTTGTCTGTTTGTTTGTTGTCGCATCGTTGTCGCTCTCTCTCTGTGTTGCATATCCCACGCCAAAGTGACTGCCATGCTGCACTTGTCTCATCAGTCTCTGAGTTTGGCCACTTTGCGGCAAACATGAGTTGAGAATTTGAATACGTATACGCAATACGAAATGCGTATACGGTGAAAGTAATTGGCATTGGGGCATGTAATCTATTAATTTGAGACTGCAATGAAAGAGTCGAATGTGACACACCCACACAGACACACTCGGAATTATAGATGGGTTAATTATTATTGACCTTAATGAGAGAGAGAGAGAGCCATTCAGAAGCCATGTAGCCTGTCAACAAATATCATAAAATGCATTTGATAATCATTTCATAATAATGAATAAACGAAATTTATTGTAGCACAAAATTGAAATTAATTTTCTCGCAATTTTCTACGTTTTAGGGCATATCAATTATTTTCTGAACACATCACACATATATACATATATATATATATATATATACATGCGTATTAATTAAATATGTCGAGTGCAGTTGTTACGGTTTATGCAGCAGCGCTCTGAGACACAAAAGCAAATTAATCAACATATACATATATTATATATATATATCATATTCTCCGACATATTATGTGGCAATGTTAATGTTGCCTGATAAGTTTGGTTGTTCTCGTTTATTCAACATCAGCAAAAATGACAACAACAATTTGTTTGCCATTTAATTGGATTATGCGCAGTGGCAGTTGCAGTTGCAGTTGCAGTTGCAGTTGCGGATTTTAACGCAGTTTTTATTTTGGCAAATTTAATTGCAATCCAATTTAAGCGTGATCCACTTTTGCCATCGCTCATTGTGAAATAATTGGCCTTCTACTGCGATTTATGTAAATCAGTTGCACCCCATTTGTTTTGCTTGCACTGCGCCAACTTGTCAAATAATCCTGGCAATGAAATATTGCACTCTTTAGTTCAGGGCAGCACTGGCAATCAATAACAACATCAATTCTAAAAATACAAAAAAACACCAAAAAAAATAGAGAATATTTATCGCACTTATTCATATCAATTAATGTCAGCATGCTGTCCAATCAGACAAACAAAATACGAAAGAGACAAGAAAGCACGAGAAACGAATATATATATATATATTTATATATATATAAATCTCAGAAATCGCATTTTGTGACAAGGTATATGCAATTAAACCAAAAAAAAGAAAAGAAGATAAAACATCAAAAATTGAGTATTCACACAATTTTGGAACGAGTTATGCCATTATTGCTGAACACTTTCGAACCAATCTGTTTTTTCTTTTCGATCAACCGGTAAATAGCTTGTTAGCTGATCAGACTATATATATATTCTATGTGGATGTCATGGAAAGATCAGGTTTTTGGAGAGAGACGAGTTCGATTTGCACTTATCGATGTTATCGATATGTCTATCGTACATATATGTCTAGTCTCACAGTGACGAATATTTCCAAAAACCCAATATACTCGTCCATTTTCGGTAGCAGAGTATACAAATCGAATTTAGAGACGAGACTAATCTTTTGCACTTGATAAAAGCTTGTGGCAGACCCTCTGCCGCAACTTGACGCTGACCCACTGGCCTTGCCACAATTACTCCCTTTGCGTATTACGGACTTGCAGTCTGTCGATCAGTCTGTCAGTCTGTCAGCCAGTCCGTCAGCCAGCCTGTCACATGCCCAAGCTGAGTAGTCGAGCCGTGCTATCTGTCTAATTGTAGTCCATTTGCTGCTGTTGCAATTGTTGCTGTTGCTGTTGTTGCTGTTGTTGCTGTTTGTTTGCCAGCTTGTAAAATGTATTTGTACTTTTCAATGCAAACGAACGAAATTAAATAAAGTTGAGCAAACAAAACCGCTTAGATAAACCGAGCAGCAACAAAGCAGAAAGGTAAAGCGAAAAACGATGAAAAAAATGTGTAAATGTATATATATATATATGTATATATGTATATATAGTAAAAACCTCGAGCACCTTAAACCTTTTTGAAAGAGCCCAAAACCAAAGCCGCAACGCGCTTGCTGCACACTCAAGACAACAACAACAACAGCAGCAGCAACAGCAACAACAACAGCAACAACAACAGCAGTGACAATGACAAGCAAAACAACAACTGAAAACGGTGTTCAATTCCATTTATCATTTACGCATGATAAGCCTGATAAGCGGCGCACTTTGTGCATGTTCCGCTTGTGCTTGTGCCTGTGTCTGGTGACTTGTCTTTGTCTCGCTCTCTCTCTCTCTCTCTCTCTTACTTTTTCGGTTTCAGTTCCAGTTCCAGTTTCGGTTTCGGTTTCGGTTTCGGTTCCTCTATTTGCTCGATAATGATAAGCAGACGCCGAGAGACGCCGATAAGAGCAGAGGAGACCCACAAAGAGCTGTGGAATCGGGAAGCGACTGGAGCAGGCGCTGGTGGTGGAGGAGAGAGTATTTAATGTATCTCGTATCTGCAGCTGTTGTTGTTGCTGTTGCTGTTGCTGTTGCTGTTGTACGACTCGTACTTGCCACAATCTGCAACTTGTCATCAATGAGGTTGAACTGAAACGTACTCGAAACACGCCCAACTGCTCAATTGAAGCTGTATCTCTGTCTATCTGTATCTGTATCTGAATCGATTTATGTGCTCGCCTTATTTATTTTTTTATAACATAAATAACATTTCCAGCAACATGATTAAACATTATTCCGCTCATAATTAAGTCAAAAATAGAATTATTGAAACCATAAATTTGTCTACATTCTATTTAAAATCGGACAACAATTGAATCCGTTGGCTGCTTTAATTATTATCATTATTATTCACTTTTCACAACACAGTGTATCAAATTGAATCGGAGTTCGGAATCGGAATCAGAACCGAAATTACAAATTTTTTCAAAAGCCCAAATGCCGGAACTGCTGATATTATTTGTAGCGGAACATTCTATTGGTCGATACCGTTAGTTAGGTGTGTGCGTGAACGAATGTGTCGATGTTAAAGCCTTATTCTAAAATTTGAGGTCTCCAGCTCTTATGATCTTTGGCAAACTACCAGAATTTGTATACTTTAAATGCCAAAATTCGAATAATTTTTGCAATCGTTTTTAGTTAAGATTTGTTTTGAAAGTTTTGCAGACGGAATATATATATAAATATGTATATATATCTATTTTTTTATGATTTGCTCAAGTTGACTTAAATGCAGTTTGAACTGGTAGCAATTAGGGCCCTGCTGCCAGCCCTGGCAAACCAAAAGAGGAAGAAGAAAAAGAAGAGAATTGTGCTTTGTCATCGTTGACCAACTCACGCGAAGGGTGTGTGGCAATGCTCGTTGGCAGTTAGCGGTTTCTGTTGTTGTTGTTGCTGTTGCAACTGTTGTTGTTGTTGCAACTGTTGTTGTTGCCGTTGCTGCTGCCCGCGCGCTTCGCTTCACTTTTTTGGTAAGACACGCTTTATTGCATTGGGCAACAGATTTGTGCTGTGGCTGATGGTCATCCGAGCGAGAGAAAAACCGTGTGGCAAACAAAGGTATACACATCTCTCTCTCTCTCTCTCTCGTGTGTGTGTGTGTGTGTGTGTGTGTAAACTATTGTTTGCCATAGCTCAAGCATAGCAGATGTGTGAACACTTAGAAAAGAAATGTGTTTCTGGCATTATCTTTTTCAACTTTCAGTTGCAATTCACTTTTGCAAATTAAGTACTAATTTTGCTCTTATCTCTCATATCAAGCACTTGATTAAACTCGATTTAGTCATCTCATTTTTGATGTAAGCATTTTGTTCTATGGTTCCGCATAGTTGCGACTTAATCGGCGAGTTTTTTGCTGAGTGTACATATGTGTGGAACTCTACGACAAAGAGGAGAGTGGAGGGTTTTGTGGGTGGAAGGTCGCCCTCATTTCGATGCGGTCATTTCGACTGGCAGTGGGTTCAAGCCGCGTCTCAGCCTCAAATCAATTAACTTGTTAAATTCATTGCGTTTTCATAATTCCTTTAATCGACGCTGTCATGCGATTTTCTTTTCTTTTTTTCTGTTTTTGCATTAACTTTAACTAGGCATTTGTTAATTTTTTGTTTTTGGTTTTTACATTTGCAATTAAAAATTCATTTGGGAAAAGCTCCTAATGAGTCATAACATAAAAAAGCAACAACAGCAGAGCAATAAACTGAAGGCAAAGTAATTATAAGAAATTAAACAGCGTTTGGAGTTTTTTTCGCTTTGTTTTTATATATATATATATATATATATATATATTTTTTTATTCACTTGATGTTTTGATGTTTGGTTTTTGTGTGCTTAGCTTGTTGGTTGTTGGCTTTGTTGGGTTCGTAAACCTTTCGAGTGGTTACCCATTGTTATGATGAGTGATTTTGGTTTATTTGCTCGCTGCGGCCAGTGTTGTAAAACGGCTAAAGACAGAACAAAACACAAAATAAAACCCAGCTCAAATGAATGATGGCTAATTAACTACTTACATATATCGAAAACTAATAAAACAACTAATAAACTAATGCGTTTCTCTGATTGCCATTTAAATACATATATTTATAAGTGTGATTCGATGAATTCACTTTTATTTCTGTTTCTGTTTCTGTTTTTTTTTGTTTTTTGTTTTTTTTGTATTTATACCACAGAATAAACAAACAAATTATAAGAAAAAAGAAGTGCTCAAAAACATGGATATCCAAGTTTGATCAAGATGGCATTTAAGCTGTCAGACAGATTGGCATTGCTATTTCAGCTCAAGCATAGATAAATATATACGGCTCTTTGAAGGCGTTACAAACTTGACGCCAAATTGAAATACGCGTTGCAAGTGTAAAATAAGCCCAACATATAATTAAATAAATGTATTCTTTTGAGCCAGAGCGATTATCGGAACTCGTAATGATTAAACACATACATAGACAAGAAAACAATAGCAACAGCAACAACAACAGCAGCAGCAGCAGCAGCAGCAACAGCAACAGCAGCAACAGCAACAGCAGCAACAGCAGCAGCAGCAGCAACAACCACAAAACAGCTTCAGCGATGGCAAACTGCAATTTCGCATCCCATTTGGAGTCGTTGACCAACTGGCGCAAGCAGTAATTATTATTGTTGTTGTTTGTTGGTATGGCCAACGTTGTTATTGGTTGTGGTTGTTGTTGTTGCTGTTGCTGTTGTTGCTGTTGTTTATGTTTCGTCTTGTTTGCAAACATTACGCATACGCCGCATTGCTCTTGCCTTGCTGTGGCACGCGCATTTGCCTTTGGTTGTTATTTAAATCGAACATTTGACTTGACTCGATTTTTATTATTGACATACGGTTATCGATTTGGAACAACAAGTAAACGGAAGACAGACAGAGAGAGAGAGAGACAGAGAGAGAGGAAGAGGAAGAAAGATAGCTGATTGATTTCAGTTTTTAATTCTGAACCGTTGATCGATCGTCTTCTTCGTCAAATGATGCTGTTATTTATCTTTCCCTGTGTTCTCTGTGAGAACTCTCTGGCTTCCAGCTGCCTGGCTCTGTGCTAGTCTCGAAATGTTTGGCCATAAATTAGAGCACTGCATTTGCGTATGTTTGCAGTTAGGGTTGCCAGCTGGCTGTTGGCTGCTTCTCAGTAAAATTTATGTGCGGATTTTTATGGTTTGTTACTTTTTTCGCCACAGATATGCCAGTCGCCACATTTCGCATTCAGCATTTGCAACATTATGTTGCGGTGCGAGAACACGCCCCCTTTTCTAGCACCCAGCTGCAAAATGTTGCAGACGTTGCATTGCTGCAGCGTTAAGAAGAGGGGGCGGGGTGGGGGGGTTAACTTCAGATGTATAGAAATTCAAAAAGAACTCTTGCATTTTTTCAGCGATTATATTTACATATTGCTGTTGATAGGTGGTCCGATCCGACAGCGACAGACATTACTATATCGACTCGGCTGTTGATACCCAGAATCGGATCAAGAATTCTTCAAAGATTATTCACAATGTTTTCTACATTGATAACAATGCTACAATTTAATAATTTCATTTCTAACTTGATGATTTACTCTTCCTTGCAGATTTCGTATCAGACTTGCAACAACGGCAATAACAATAACATCATCTGTTGACAGAGGTAAGTTTTACTAAAAACTTGAGCTGCGACTATCTTCGAGGCGCAAGTTGTTGCTGCAAGTTCTACTGCAGACTTCCGCCTTCGTTTCCATTTCGTTGCAGCTTACTTCTTAGCTAGTTTCTTTGTCTGTATGTGTGTGTGTGTGTGTGCATATTCAAGTTGTGCACTCAAACACGCACACAGAGAGACGGAAAAGAGCGCAGTCCAAGTTTATCCAGCCAAAAATCCCAATTTGCAAAAGAGCTGAAATCAATTTCCGCTCGACTCTATGAAAAAAAAAATATTTATTTGCTTTATGACGTTTCAAATTCAAATTGAATGCAGTCGGAGCAGCAGCAGCAGTTGGCTGCAGTTCGTCATTCTTTTCACTCCCACTCCCAATCCCCAATCCCCAAGTCCAACCCACCACCAATCTTGTCGTCGACCATCGCTTTTTTGACATTTTGTGTTAATTTTTAGAGCTACAAAGCTGGCAAAGCGCCAATTTCCATTGGTCTGTTTACCTTTGCGACTTTGTCTTCGACTTGCAGTTGCAGTTCCACTTCCAGTTACAGTTTCAGTTTCTTCTTCTTGCTTCGCTTTTAATTGTGTTGACTCTATGTATATACATACATGTATTTATATATATATATATATATATATATATGTATAATTTGCACGTTGAGTAGCATTATGGTAAATATTCCACTTTAAAATTCGGTACACGTACCAAAATTAGAGTGAAAACAACTAAAGCTAAATGCTAAATGACAAAAGGCAAGAAAATCAATGTTTAATTAAGGGATGTAGGCAGGGGTTGGTTGGTGCAGGGGCAAATTAGTCTCGAGAGTTTTGATGTTGCATTGGGCAAAGCCATCTGCTTGACTTCTACTAATACTTTCCGGGCAAAAGTGAAAAGTATGCTTTTGGCATTTATAAACAGTTCTTTGGTCTTGTTCTCGTTTTATTGTGTCTTACCTGAAAATGGCAAACTCTTTGATTGATGTGAAAACAGCAACAAAAATGACAGACGCAGGTCGAAATTTAAAGGACAAAAAATAAATTTAAAAAAACGCTGCTGTGTGTGTGTGTGTGTGTGTGTTTGTCTAGATTACAAGATTAGTAATTAGCTTATAGCTGATGTCGATATTAAAACCATTAATCGCTTTAAGCCTTTAACTTTAAGAATATTTTTATATTTTTAAACAAATATATATATATATATTATATCTTAAACAAACTTTATACAGAATTTGTCTTCTTAACGTGACAGAAAACCATTTGCGAATGAAAATAATGCCTTTCGGTATAATTCGGTATAATTCAATTCAGTATCGACCCGAATAATCGAACAAAAGGGAACCAAGAAACCTCAGCGGGATTCTCTTAGTGTTCTCTTAATTTGTTATTATAACTTTAAAGGTGTTGCATTGTAAATGGCAGTTGGCTAAAGTGGACGTTTATATGTAATTGTAATTATAATTTGCTTACTTTGCTTGGCAAATAAACAAAAAATTGCAAAAAGTGCATTTGAAAGTGCAGCAGCTTTGGCTTAGTTTCGTTTTTTTTTCATTTTTCATTTTATGTTTTTCATTAATTTTTCTAGCCGGGCCAACTGGCTGGCTTGCAAGTAAAATGCGGAAAGTACGCGCACAATTTTCCATTTTTTGTTTTGTTGCTTTTTCTTGTGGCATGGCTGCTAAGTAAGGCCAACAGCGAGATGAAACCAGTTCAAAATGCATTTTCGCGCCGTGTACAACCAAAAGCAGACGAAAACAAAGCAGACAAACAAAAAAAATATATATAAAAAAAATAAAAATAAATCCAAGACCAAAACAAAACAAGTACCTGTCTATCTGTGTGTGTGTGTGTGTGTTTTTGTATACCCTTTGTATTGTATTTGCACAATGTCGTAAAGTACGTCAACCAGCTATGTAAAATAATCCTTTTTATCAGAATATCATCAGATTTTGTACCGTTCCTTTAGCGATTCTGGTACTTAAAGTGTTCAAGTTTCGGTAAAAGTTTTGAATCGGTTCCAAAACTTATTTCGTTATCGCTATTTTACCATATAAACTAATAATATCGCTGCCTGTGACTGGTTCTTAAAAGAAATGTTGCATTTCTGTGATTTCATAATAAATACATTGTTTTGGCAGTTTCGTATCTAAATTTAGTGCTCCAAAAATTAATGAAATTAATCACTTGAAGTCAATTCCCATTGCAGAAAATAGACGAAAGAAATTGGTAAGCAGCGCCAAGATTTACTTTATTCAGAATTGCAAAGAAGTATTGAATATATTGAATATCTATATAAATATATATGTGTGTGGCAGAGTATCTTAGTGTTGGGCATTGTTGACGTCTGCGTTCTTATGTTGAGGTAGTTTTTGTCGTTGTTATCGTTGTTTTTTGTTGCTGTTGCTGTTGTTGCTGGTCTGCAGCCTTCTTTGCCACAGCAATTTACCAAATATGTACCTTTCACTTTGAAAATCGTAAAATGTCACAAACTGTTCAATAAAAACACAAATGACAATAAAAATGCGATAAAACAACAGCAACAACAGCAACAACAGCAACAGCAACAACAGCAACAACAGCAACAACAACAACCACAACCACAAAAGCAGCAATTGCATAAATTCATGCAAATTTATGCGAAAAATTACAAAAGCAACAACTGGCTAAAATACAAAGAGAGAAGTTGCATCCAATGAATGGACTTTTGACATTGGTGAGTTGTTGTACGTCAGGGGGTGGCGATGTAGTATCTGTATATATATATATATATATATACTATTTCATATGCATACAATATCACATATAATAAAAGTCAGTTATAATTGAGTTGCCAGTTAATAATGTTCGCTGCTCCGCAGGTGTCTGCTTGTGAGTTAAAGTGAGTTAAAGTTGTTTAACTGCACACACACACTAACACACTAACACACTCACACACACACACACACACACACACACATACACACCCGTAGTATGTATTTACGTATGAAATTTACGACAAAAACGTGTTTGAAATTGCGTTAAAGGGGTCAAAAACTTTTGTTCAGTTTTTATTATAGTTTTCCTTCTATTTCTCAACACTCAACTCGTATTCAATCTAAACTGGGAAACGCTCTTTCTATTTTGCATTTGTAAGTTTACGTTTTTATGATTTTTATTCACACACACACACATATATATATATATATATATATAAATACCTGCATCTTGCGAGAAAAATAAACTTTAAGAAATCATAAAAAAAACACAAATCTTTGGGTTTTGTTATCTGTGTTTCGGTCTTTTAAGTAGCTAAGCTTGTTGGTTACATAAAATGCTTGTGTGGAAATGTTTTCCATTTGCATAAGTGACGTGAGAAATGATCAAGACAACAAAAAAACTATGGTGAAGAAAAACAAAATCCGAGAACATGTGCTGCGAAATTTGATTAGATATTGAAATGCTCTAGATAACTAGATATTGGCATTGCTACATTCGAATACATATTTCATATTTCAGTTTCCATATGTTGCATGTTCACTTTGCTTCATTTATTCCTCGGCAAACTGACATCTTATTATATCATCCTTACTTGATTTTCAATCACGTTTTTGTGGCAGCATTTTTATTTGTCGCTCACTCAACAAATGCTTTCAACTATTTGACTACTATCAACTTATGATAACACAATAACTTTTACTGTTAACAATCAAGCAAATAACAATTTAACCATCAATTTGCATCGTTTTGCATTTTGAAAACATATTAAATTCATTTTTACACTTTATTGTAAATTGAATGCGTGGGAAATTCTCTGAATCATACCTCAAAGAGATGTGTGTGTTTTGTGTATTTGTATGTGTATAATTTGGAAAACATTAATATGAATGATATCCGTCCATTTATTGTATTATTTTTTCGAATAAGAAAGTGTGAACTGGCTGAAGAGCTATACTTAATGGGGTCAGAGATACTGTTACATATGTACATTTGCACAATTGCAGATCAACTTTTTAGCTATTTCGGAAATGGGTGCAGGGTATAAAAAAAATGTGAAAAAAGTTAAACTAAATTCGTTGAGAAGTTTGGCCTGCATTTGCCAATTCCATTTAGCTGGCTGTCATTGTGGGCTTACGACTATTGTGGGTCACAAATCACGTAAACCAAATACGCACTCGCACACATTACTCTACACACACACACACACACATGTATGCGTCTCTGTGTGTGTGTGCGTATGATTGCTGCAGTGAGTCGAAATCTGGCTGCTTCTGCGGCCTGTCAACTCAATCACTGCTCAAAGTACTTCTGAGTCATAAAAGCAACGACAGCATTTGCAGTTGGCAATTTTATGCTGCTGCTGTTGCTGCTTTTGGACGCCCGAAACGGACAACGCAGGGTGCATCATGGTATCAGGGGGAGGGGGGTGGGTGGGGTGTTGGTTGGTTGGTTTAACGATAAAAATGACACATGGAGTGTGCCATGGAACTGCAAAGTAAATAAACTGCAAAGATATGCGTTGAAATGTTTTCAAGGGGCTCTCTCTGTAGTCACTAGTGGGGTGTGTGTCTGCGGTATGCGGTGGCGGGGGGTGGGGGGTGTTTGGGTTGTGGCAAGTTCAAATTGCATTCAAGCAACTCGAGATGTCTCAAGATTGCCCACACAACTTATTAGAGTTGTGCTTCTGAGTAGAGACCAAAAGGGCATTCGATGTTATCGATGACTCTCTCCCGCACTCACTCGCTCTCTCTCTCTCTCTCTCTCTCTCTCTCTCTCTCTCTTTTTCTCGTTCTCTTTGTCTGTCGGTGGCAATTAATAACGCATCACAGAGTATCGCTGTGTGTGTGGAAGTGATTCATTCTGCTTGAGCTTTGACAGTTGCCAGCTGCAGGTGAATTTGTCTTTATCGCTATGCAATACAAAACACAGAACAGCTCTTATCGCTCGCCAAATAGTATTCAATGAATGTACAGATATATATAGATATATATATATACATATCTTATATACATACATAAATATGTACAGACAATTTTTCTTTTATAGGCATAGGCATTTGTACGTCTTCGATTCGTGCATTTATTCGATTAGGATTATGGCCACACGGAAAACTTATATTCTCTATTTGAGCAAGCAAACTCTATATATATATATATATATATATATATATATATATATGTATATCTGGAATCCGGCTTAAACTTCAGCAAGCATTTCACTTGTGTCGGAATGTACATTGTTCACTACTTGTCGGCTTGTCATAATACAAAAGTACAGTTGACGCCAAGCTGTCAGTTTGGCTGCCTCAGAAACGGGAAAATTAAAAATGAAAATCAAAAAAAGAAATGCAAACTTTTCTCTGGCAAAGATTGGAAAAAAAATGCATTGTTTTATTCAGGTCGTTTTTGTTGTTTCGTGTGGCGTGTGTTGTGTGTTGTGTGTTGTGCTCTGTTTGCCTTTTATTCCGCGTGTGCGACAACAAGCCCGAAACAATTATGGAAAAACAATTTCAATTGGCAATGCACATGCAACAAGCAGCAAGGCTAACAACAACAACAATTGGCAACTGGGCAACCTTCGATTTCTTGTGCACACCTTTTATGGACAATTTTTTAAGGTTCGATGATTTCAGGCTCGACAACTGCCATTGCAAAGCGATGCGAACAAATGTACGCACTCAATACGCGTCTACACTAAAAAAAAAAGCATGCTTTCGCGAATACTTATGCAATGGAGTAAACTCGTTGTAATTGTGCCCTTTGATGGCCATACAGCCTTGACGCGCCTTTGGCCTTTGCTGGGAATTGGGATGGGATTGGGGTTTGGGGTTTTTGGGGATGGCGATTCAGATTTGAATATATATCTTTACCGCCCGCCCGACATGTCTGTCCTTCCGTCCGTTCCGTTCGTCGTGTTAAACTGAAGCAGCAAAGCCTTTTAAAATACCAACAAGTTCATTAATCAAAGGGCGACGGCGGCAAATTGTTGACGGCTCCAAGTGCCGATGAAAGAGCCAACTTAAGAGTATTTATTTATTTCTTTTTTTTCTTTTTTTTTCTTTTTTTGGTCATTAACCTACAACAAAGCAACAATTTTTTGTTAGTACCCCAAATTAAATCAAAGGTAGCCAATTAAAATTATAAATAAAAAGCAAACAACAACAAATTATTAATTATTTTATTAGAAAAAAAATATTTGGTTGATCTTAAAGTTTATTAGATTAAGCCGATAAACAATTGTTGTTGTTTGAATACTTAATTTGCTCGAGCTTTGTTTACCATTTACTTATTGAATTAATTCTCAGGTCATTTTCAAAAGCAATAGCTTAATTTCTTTCAGTATCCCGAATTTGACTTAATGCTCGGAGATTATATATTTTATTTACCCTTACTGAGTACACTGCTGAAAAAAAGAAAAATACGTTAATCCGCCACTGATAACGCTAAGCACAGAAAACTTTCCACGATAGAGAACAAAATTTACCACTGACAACTTGGAGCAGGGATTTGGGGTAAGAACTCTGTTGACTTTCTCAAGAAGACTGTGCATTTTGTATGCAAGGACAGAGATGGAATCAAGCGATGAGAAAAGAAGAAGAATTATTCCATTGTTTTCCGTTGAGCTGCTTCTTTCAATCTCTCGAATTTTAATAAATAATTTAATAATTATTCAACATTATTGTTCACGCATAACTCTATTTGGTGACTATATTTTGTATGTATTTATTCATTTAATTTCATTCATCTTGAAAGGAAGATCTGGCCAGAGGACATTTTCTTTTATGTTGTCACCGCTTAATTTTGATTTATTTTGTCACTTTTTATTGCGGGTGTTGCTTGTTTTATTCAAATTCATTTTTATAATTTTTTTATATTTTTGTTCACTGCCTTTTGAAGCGTTTATTTACTTTTTAGTTCGTCCTACACTTACTTGACGTACTTCGCAATGTTTTTACTTCTCTTCCTCTTTTTTTTTCGTTTTGTTTTTGATTTGATTTGAAATTTAAATGTCTGAGTGTCTCACTCTCTCTCACTCTCTCTCTCTCTCTCTCTCTCTCTCTCCCAGCTTGTTTGCGACTCCTGCTCCCTTTCCCTTTTCCACTTTTCCATTCCCATTGCCGTTCTCCTGCCACCAGCTTCATCGCTCGTTTAGCTTTCATTTCCGTGTGACCCAATTTGAAATGCAGACTGCCAGAACAACAACAACAGCAACAACAACAAAAGCAACAACAAGAACAGCAGCAACAACAACGACATCAACTGCAAACACAGTGTATATATGTATATATACGTTGATATATTTCGACCTTTTTAAATTGATTTTAAGCTTTTGCTCGGTGACAGCGAACCAGCGCGATTTTAATTATTGTAATTAATATCTGATTTAAGTATAATTATTGCGCAATCAATAATCAAAACTAATTAATTCATTTCCATTAAAGTTCTTTAACAAAATATTTGGTTTCACTCCATGTGTGGGGAAGGGTTGCCATGGGTTTCCATGTTATTAAGTTGACTTAAAGTTTAATCTGTTGATTGGGTGTCTCGAGTCGTTGTCTTACTGCATGCGATTATACTTTTGTAATGACGCTTGAAATTGTTATTTGTTATAGTTGTTGTTGTTGTTGTTGTCTTAGCTCTTTAGCCTTGCATTGTATTATAATTCAGAAATTTGCTGTATTTTTTATTATATTTTTATTTTTATTTTTTCACTGTACTGTTGCCGTTGTTGTTTTTGGTGTTGCTGTTGTTGCTGCTGCTGCTGCTGCTCTCTTTGGCGTAATTAAAATACACTTAACGGTGCTTTGCATTTCGCCTTTTAGGTACATAAGCGCTGAGCAAATGCCAACGACCTATGAAAACTTTACAACAGCCAATCTTAAATTCTTGCTATAGCGACGCTCGAATACCCTTTAAACTAAGCTGTGCCGCAAAGCTCTATGATAGGTAATGGATAGATTTGTTGCAACTTTCTTCGATTGTCCCTTATAACTGGTTTCGGAAATATTAGAGTCAGATAAGCCAGGTTAACACAAATAGCTCTTAATCTGTTCGATAATTATAATAAAGAAATGTGTGTAACTAGACGATATGTACATACCACATTTATATACACTATTTCTTTGGCAAAAAAATGTATCTTTTTATTGTGTTGCATTTTATGTGTCTAATTTACAATCTTGCAATTACAATTTAAAAGAAATTAATTAACTTTTTATTTAATAATTTTGAAATGTTTAAAATGCAAATGATCCATTCTCTGAGTGTTTTTGAAGTTAGGGTATCATAAAATCAGCACATAAACATTAAAAAAAACCTGCAAAATGTAGCAGCAATAATTTTTAATAGCTTTTCGCACTGTCGTTTATATTGTATTTGTTGTTGATTTTTTTCCCCACATATTTTCATATTTTTTTTTATTTTTTGCTGGCTGAATGGCAGTCTGGCGCTTGGCAAATTTTGCAGCATAGGCCTTTTAAATACTCACTGTAAAAACAATTTATGACGTTGAGCACAAAATTTATAGCAGCAAACGGCAAACAACAAAAACAACGTCAACAATAACTGCAAGGAAAAACGGCAAACAACAAACAAAAAAAAAAGACAAAAAAAGATGAAAATAAGTCAAATGGCTGCCATGGCTGGCAATTAAATGCACATGTGTTGGGTAGCCCCAGCTATGCCACGCCCCTTCCCCGTTCACCCCCAAGTTCTGTATAGTACATCGATCAGAGAAGCCAGTGCATAATATACCCATACAACTGTAATATTTATGCATGCAAAATATGTAGGTACATATGTATGTATAAGAAGACAGCGCAAAAAGAGCCAAAGAAAATACCTACACACATACAGACAGACAGAGGGACAGAGGGACAGAGAGACAACCACAACAACAACGGCAACAATAACTAAGCAGCTGCTGCTCTTCTCAATGAACTTTGCATGCACTTAATTGCTCACGTTGCCAACAAGAAAAACAACAACAATCTTAACAGCAGCAGCAGCAACAACAACAACAGCACTTATATACAACACTTCATACATACATACGTACATACATACATACATAGGCAGCAGCTAGTGCTGTCTGGCTGCAAATTAAATTTGATTTAAAGCAGACAAAAAGCATTATATAACGGCCAGTTAGAGCCAGACTCGGCTTAATTACGTATATACATATGTACATCTATATACACCAGCTTGTGTACCGTTATGAATATTTATGTACTTACATTCATATGTATCTATGTATCTAGTCCTATAACACATAAGAACTCTAATAAAACGGGCATGATAAGCAATAAAATATGTATCTGAGATGCCATAACGGTAATTATACAGTAACATCACAAGCTTTACATATATATGTATGTATATGTGTACCTATGTATATGTCTGTAACTGAATAATGTGCTTATAATTTGTATGTATGTGAAATATAATATAAATAGTTCAAATATGTTATATTTTTTAGCACAGTGTATCCTAAAGTCGAAGCTGCTTGCTTGCTTAAGTACCGAGTAGTTAGTCGTAGTTGTTCTTAACTTCTCTCTCTCTCTCCCTCTCTCTCTCTCTCTCTCTCTCTAGTTGTTTCTCTCTTTTAATGCCCTTCACACAAATTGTGTGTAATTTATATAATTGGGTTTGTACGCGACCTCACGAAGGTAACAAGCTGTAAGCTGCGCCTTCACTTTACACTCACTTATTCGCAACCGCTTCTACTTGCAAACGTAGAAGCATACTTACATCTATATACATATACATATACATACACACATATGTATGTATGTACACACATGCACAATATGTATTATTTAGGTAAGACTAGCTGCTGGGAATTTTTTTTGTTGACTTACGTGATTTAGAAAAGAGATTTAGAAAAATTGATTTAATGACATTTGAAAATACCAAAAGCTCGAAATGTACATATATGTATATATATATATATATATATATATATTCATTGGTGCAATTCCAGATTAAAGTAAACTGATCTGATGGGAAATATATTTATGATAGACTGCTTACATAGAATTAAGTATTGCATACTCGTAAGGAAATGTGGTTAAATAAGTCGACAGTTGGCTTGGAATTACCAATCTAAATCAAACTTTCAAATAAATTTGTCAATTCGATAGTACGTATTAAAAAGTAAGTAAAAAAAAACTGTGTATTTAAAAATATTAATGGCCTTTGTATCATGTTTGGAGTATATCTTAAGCGAAATACTTCAATTTTGAAGAATGATTGCTAACTGTTGCTGATTTCTGTTAAATTGGTGCGTTGAGTAATTTGAAATATTGTGATAAATACAAGGATCAAGGTATCAAACAAGGTCTTTATATATTTTTTCCTAAATGTGTTTCGGACGTTTTTATGTGCTATCAGCCATTTCAGATTATAAACCACCTAAATGTACTCTTCTCAAAGTTCTCAAGCATTAGGATACTACTTGAACCATATTCGTAATGGCTATAACTAACTAGAACTACAACTAGGACTACACTAAACTTTACAATTACTTGTGTGTGTTGTGTCTTGTGTGTGCGTGTTGTGTTTGGTATCTTTACAATATTCGTGATCTTTCAAACTTGCAACTTGCTGCCAGGCACTTGCCATCTCTGCCTATTAAGCACTGCAGCTGTGGCTGTTGTTGTTTTTGCTGCTCTTGTGTTGTGTTGTGCACTAACGTGGCCATAAAGCTAAACCATGGGGCAGTTAACCAAGTGCAACTGCAACTGCAGGTAGTTGCTTGTTGTTGGCTGTTTGGTCGTTTCGATTGCCTTTTTCGGTTGTTAGCGCATACAACAGCACTCACAATAGCAACAACAAGCACAAAAACAACAATAACAACAACAACAGCAGCAGCAGCAGCAGCAGCAGCAGCAAGATGTTGTTGCCAAAGAAAAGACAGTAAAAAAAACGTATCTGAAAAATTGATTAAAGTTCTTGCAACGCGCAAACGGCATCAATTACCTGTTGCGGCTTGGTGGCTGAGGTTTTTGGGTCTGGCTGCCAAGCAACAACAAAAATGTGGCAAAAGCGAAGCAGCAGCAGAGAGAAATGCGGCAGGCAAACTTAAATATGATTACAGCGCTTGGCTTTTAGTTCAAAGCATTTTTCAATATATGCGATACAATAAAAAAAAAACACGCTTGATTTTGTTGTTGTTGTTGCTTGTTGGTAGGCAACTTGCCAGATTGCTGTTGTTATTGTTGCTGTTGTTGTTGTTGTTGTTATTGTTGGTTGCATGGCATAATAATCAAGCTAAAAATCGCTGAGGATTTCGTGAGCTCTGCGTGTCTCAGACTGGAGGGGGACTCTGGTGTGGAATGAAGATGCTGTCGCAGCCAATCAAGTTGCGGGATTGGCTCGACTTGGCTTGGCTTAGCCCGGCTAAAGAAGCATTTCTGATACCCTACATACATATGAATGTATTTTCAGTTGCCGCACATAAATCGTCAACCTCGTCAGCTGTTGTTGTTAGAACCCGACTCTACACTACTCTGCTAAACAGAGATTCATTGAATAATTAAAAGTATTTTATATTTTAGAGTATTATGTTTATTTTATGTGAAACGGGTTTGGAATTAACTTTATGAAAAATGTTTGCGTTTCTTGAGAGAAGAACGTATTTCTGAAAAGTATGAACTCATTATAAATAGGTTAAAAAGTGTATATTGAAGTTGTCCCAAGGTATGTTTGAGGCAGAAGCAAGCATTTTGATTTTTGATATTGATTTTGAGCATCAAAAGCCAAGACGGTACAGCGATGTACGTCTGCACGTCTGTCTGAACAGTTCAAAGTCCTCGTATACCCCGCTCCGATAAAGTTTTATCGATAAATCTCCCTGTTTCGAAAATTTCGACGCAATTTTTGATAAAAATGAAAGACACAATTTACACAAAATATCATCTTCCAATTGCTATATAATATTGACATTGACATGTTACTGATCAAATGTGACAATTTCATACAGATTCGATAGCAAACACCCAAACGTAGCCACTTACAATATGTTCATATGTGTGCAGGTATGTATATAGCCGGCGATCTGGCGATCAGTCTGGGCTTGTGAATATGTGCATTTTAAGAGCTGTGTTCAGGGTATCTGACAGTCGTTGTCGTAGTCGTAGTTGTTGTGCCTTCTTCCATTTGCTATTTACTAATCTATTTTCAATTGCATATTGTCCTGCATTCAAGGAATATCTATTTGTTTTTGCCATTGATCTAATCGAGAATACAATTTTTGTTTTTGTTTTTTTTTGTTTTTTTGTGGCAGTGTATGTCTCTGGGGTATACTGCACACATTAATGTCCCATTCGCTAGTTGTTGTTTATTTTTTGTGTGATTGATGATATTACATGTGTCTGTGTGTGTCTGTGTGCATGTGCGAGTGTTATTGTTGTTTTTCTTGTTGGATGCTGCCAAAGAAAGCGCTTAATTGCTTTTGAATGCTTTCGTGAGCTGCATTCGACGCCGCCAGCAAAAGAAACAGACAAAGATAACGGCTGGGTTAACTCAGACTTGCCTGTTTATGAAAACAAAAACAAAAAGAAAAAGAAAAAGAAAGAAAAGCAACAACCACAACAAAAATTGTTAAATCATTGGACCCAGGTCCAGGCTCTGGTTCAGTGCAAGACGAACAGCAATAAAAAAAAACAAGTGAGAACGTTGCAGGGCGAAACCGACTGCTAAATACTCTGACACCCATAAGTTATATCATCTGATAACTGGTGCCACGGAACAGGATGGGGTTGGCCAAGAAATATCGATCTTTGAAGGAGGTTCCTAGTAATCTATCTTCCAAGTTTGCCTGTTAAAATTGCGGTAGATATAGGCTAGAAGAGCATATGGCGATCTTTGCAGGATGTTACCAGCAAGTTACCTTCCAAGTTTGGTGTTTCTATCTGTAAAATTGTGGGTTGTATCGATTTTCATTTTCCCAAATTAAATAAATAAAATTCAATAAAATAAATAAAATGTTGTTTATCGATCAAGATATAGCCACTAAAATTGGGCGTGCCATATGCCGATCTTTAAAGGACAACCAATTTTATTGATCTCGATTCGATTACTGATTACTGATCTAATCGGCGAGGGCACAGACCAAGATGTGTTTCAACTTTTTATCTCTAAGGGTGTCGAAAAAAGTTGCACAAGCAATATACTCTGATACCTTCGGTAACAGAGTATAAAAATATCTTTTCACAGGCGCTGAGCTTCCGTCATATTTGTGGTCGTTATTTTTCCGTGTGTGTAGTGTGTGTGTGGCAGTAGTAGTCGTAGCAATGGTCTAGCATAAACTCTATTTTTCAAATGTCAGCGCTGTGGCACTCTGCATTTGTTATCGAAACGAAATGAAACAAAAAACCTGTAAGCTCAAAAAAAAAACAACATTGCACTGACTGCAGCCAGAGGCAAACCCTTTAATAATGGGCAAAGAAAAGGTATCAGGAAGTATAAGCAGTCGAATCATAGAGGCTATATGAGCGTATACCATTCGCATATCAAGTTTATTTCAGCTCCCTTAAGTTCGTTCAAAACAATGTTATTCTCTTAAAATGCAAGTAGAAAGTGTTAAATACAAATTTAAATTAATTTAACAATTTATATATATATATATATAGCTGTAGCTATACTGATCAAGCGCGTATGCTGACGTCATCTTGTTAATTTTAGTAAAACAATAAAAAAAAAAAGTAAAAACATTTGCTGTTAATAATTAATTCTGAAAAATCAGTGTTGCTTTACTGCCGTTTTTATTTCCATCGCAAAACCAAGGCAATTCTGCATTTTTCGTTGTCATGTTGGAAAAAGGCAGCATTTGCAGCATTTGCAGTGTTGCAGATTGCAGGTTGTTGCGAACATTTTCTGCTGCATCATTAATGGCAGAGCAGTTTTGCTTCTCTGCTCTCTTTCTCTCTCTTTTCCTTTCTCTTTTTCTTTTTTACTGGTTGCATGTTTCCCAAGCAACAACAACACCGTCTGCGAGGCTAATCAAACAATAAGAACAACAACAACAACAACAACAGCAGCCGAAGCAGCAGCAGCGGCAACAGGCTGCCGACAATGTTTATTATCGACTTGTCTGGGATGCAAGATTTTTGTTGCTTGTTTTTTTTTTTTTTGTGCTTGTGTTATTCTTCTCTATTCCAAGAAATTAATCAAGGTGCATCTCCAAAGAAAAGGCCGCAAGCAGATGAGTGCGCTGCCCAAATAGTTAAAGGGCAAAATTAAATAAACATCGACAAATGTGACGACAACAACAACGACAACTTACAACAACAACAGCGACAACTTACAACAACAACAGCAACAATAACAATCAACAAACAAGAATATGTGCAGCTTACACATAATGACGTGCCGATAATGAAAGAGCAAGTTGCTGTTGCTGTTGTTGTCGTTGTGTTGCTGTTGTTGCTGTCGTTGTTGTTGTTGCTGTGGTGCAATCATTTTGTAGATGCGCGTGAGCGATAAAATTTCAACACCCCTTTTGGAAGATTTTGGCCTGAAGCAGCACAGCAACAAAGTGCGCAAACTCCATGAAAAACTAGTAGATGTAAAGTACGTGTTTCTGAGACCAGCAAATGTACCACACTTAGAGAAAAAATCGAGCAAATCAACAAACCGGGCAAAGTTGAAAATTCTAGACTAGACAACTAACAACCAAAAAAATGAAAACTATTTCACAATTAGACAAAAGTGCAATAAAGTTTTAAAACTGTTTTGTTTTTTGAAATCTTTACAACGAACTAACTTGTACTGAAATATATTTAAGCAATTTGTACATTGAGTTGAACTACAACTAAATCAACTTCAACTAAGAAATTAATAACTAAAACGCTTAAAACTTATTTCAAACAATAGATAGACTTGTACTTAGTACGTGTTCTTCTGCACGTGTTTGAAGAGTTTGTGTTGAGATTTGTGTGATATTTAATTTGATTGTTTTTATAACTATTTAGATATACTTGAATTGGGTAGGGTATTCCGACGATCTGACAAATATAATTGATTTCAAACAGTGCGTTTTGTGAGAGTGTCAAGTGTCGAGCTACCAGCGAGCAAGTCGTAGGAAGTTTCTGAATATCATGTGGGTTTTATTATGACATTCAAAGCGCGTTGCCAGGCTGAGAGTAGAGCTTGGAGCTTGGAGAGTGGAGTGTGCGGAGTGTGTGGAGTGTGCGGGGTGTGTGGAGTGTGTGGACAGTGAAGAGTTGAGTTTTGAGCCGGTGTGCGATAGTTTTACTTAGCCACCTGCACAGACTCTTGTGACCAACAAGTTTCACACGCTCGAGTTACTTTTAGTTCACTTTTTCGTCTCGTTTCGTTTTGTTTTGTTGTGTTCTGCTTTGTTTTCGGCAACAGCTGGCTGCTGTTTGGAAAAATCTTTTTCGTTATTGTTGTTGTTGTTGTTGTTCTTGTTGTCTTTTTCTTTCCTCTTTGGTATCTAATCAATTTGCCGGCACAATAGCGAGATGATGCGAACAGAACGATGCCTGCAACACAACGGTGGCGACGACGACGACGACGACGACGACGACGACGACGACAGCTGGCTGTGACTTTATTGTTTTGTATGTGTCAGCTACGTTTTGTTGCTGCTGAGCCAGCAAAGCCAGTCGGCCCAGGCACAGACGCTGCCCCAGGCGGCAAACAATTAAATACAAATTAAAGCAGCGCCTCCAAAATGTATCTGCTAGATACGAGTTCATAGCCGTACCCAGACTCAGACTCCGACTCAGACCCATAGCCTCCGCCCTAGGTGGCCAGCGTTTTTGAGAGCGCCAAAATTGAACAAATGAGCGCCTTGAAGAACAACAGTAGATATTCGCTAACTCGAACCACTTGCTTAACACACAAATGCACCACAAAGAGTACATCAGATTCAGCTATAAGCTATGATTATATTGAAACGATTTTATCAAATATCTATATATATATGACACCAACCGAAAACCTTACTCGAAAGTCATTCAAGATTTCAAGTTAACCCAGTCAAGCCAACCAATGAAATAATTTGATGGATGTGTGTGTGTGTGTGTGTGTGTGTGTGTGTGTGTGTGTGTCTGTGTGTGTCTTTGCAACTGCGTAGTCATTGCTGCTTTGTTTAGCTTTGGTTTCTCTATGATATTATTTGGTTTGGACAACCTGCGACATGGGCATCTGTATCTGTATCTGTATCTGTATCTGTATCTGTATCTGTATCTGTATCTGTATCTGTATCTGTATCTGTATCTGTATCTGTATCTGTATCTGTATCTGTATCTGTATCTGTATCTGTATCTGTATCTGTATCTGTATCTGTATCTGTATCTGTATCTGTATCTGTATCTGTATCTGTATCTGTATCTGTATCTGTATCTGTATCTGTATCTGTATCTGTATCTGTATCTGTATCTGTATCTGTATCTGTATCTGTATCTGTATCTGTATCTGTATCTGTATCTGTATCTGTATCTGTATCTGTATCTGTATCTGTATCTGTATCTGTATCTGTATCTGTATCTGTATCTGTATCTGTATCTGATTGCTACGCATCTCATTGTTGTCTGGCAGGATCAGTTTGGAAACTGGTTCGCGAGCATCGCTGAGGTTTCATCAAATTCTATTCTATTCTGTATTTCTTTCACTTTTTTTAGGTTCAGCTGTTGGTTTTTTTATTGGCTGTTATTGTTATGTGCGTCTGCGTTTGATTTGTTACATTTTACACCTGCTGCAGATACAGTTGTATTAGTATACTTAGCATCTGCATTGGAGCGTTTGCATGGCAAACGTGTGTTGTTTTTTTGCTTCATTCATGTGTTTCAGTTGGCAATTGCAGTTGTCACGTGAATCCCACCTAGTTGGCTGTAAATTCGCTGCCAATATTTTAATGTACAGTGCCCCAGTCCCCAACAGAAACTCCTTTCCATGATTTCAAATGCGTATAATCCTGTTAAATTTAAACAGATTTGCAATCCCTATGCCAATTCAATTATGGCTGATACAAAGTCGAATTACATTTTTATGCAAGCATAGAATTTGGTTTTAGCATACCACTCTTTATTTCAATTACTTTTCGCCGTCATTTCTGGACGCATGCAAATACTACATGTATATGTGGCACGAGTGAGGAGAATTGGGTGCATGTGGAGCTCACATAATATACGATTGGGGTTCAGGCTTAGCAGCAACTTCATTGCATATGGCTTTTGAGTTTTCTTGCTGCTGCTGTTGATTTTGCTGTTGCTGTTGTCGTTGTCGTTGTTGTTGTTGCTGCTGGTTTTGTTGTTGATTGTGGTTATGCGCTGTTGTTGGCAACTTCCTGTCACGTCTGCCACAAAAAAAAAGAAATGCTGCAGGCCTTGCATTACAACGGCAACTGACGACTGACAAACAATTTGCAACAAGGCAACGAAAGTTTCGGCAGCTGCATTAAAAACGACATGAGCCAAAACTTTAGTCAAAGCGGCGGCAAACAAAAACTGAGAAAGTATGCCGGTCAACTGACCACTCGGACACTGCCTTACAAATGACCACAATGCGAGAGAGAGAGAGAGAGTGTTGTCCTTGTAACATGCAGCATTCAGCCAGCAGCGATAAAAGTATGCATACCAAAGGTATGCGTCCAACTTGAAATTAAATTATGTGCAACCGCCAGCTGACAGAGGGACAAACTAATGATGCAAATGATTGTTATTTATTGCACTTAAAAAAAAACCACAAATAAAACCCTGATGAAATCATCTGTTTCCAGCTCAAACCAAAAATAGTCGTTAATATTTAATTGAAGCGCTGGTTTTCTCAAGCAACGCGTCACTAAACTCAAAAATCTCATTTGAAGACAATTGTCCGAGTTACAACATCGATTTGCATCCTCGCAAGTCAACAAGCAGCGACCAACAAAAACCACATGCCCCGTAGGACTTGTTCTTCTTCTTCTACGCCCCCTGATGCAATTACGCGCAACTTGGAAGTGTTCATGGCGGCAATAAATACAAATGGACTGTCGTCAATTTTGTCGTCAACCAACTGTTTTTTATTCCTTTATTTTTTTAATATCTTAATGAAGTTGTGCGAAAGTATGTAACATGCAGATGGAGGTATCTACGATCCCATAAATTATATATAAATTCTTAGTTAGCATGAACAGTAAAGTTCGCCAGGCCGTTCACAGTGACTATATTTGATCGATATCTTCTCCTGTTTAGCGAGTATCGATTCAAAGCGATTTTAGCTAACAATTTTAATTTTCGCAATATATATATATATACATATATATATAGGAGTCGTCAGCTTGGCTCGTCTGTCTCTTATCCCGCCAGTTTCCGTCAGTTCACATCCTACTTTGTCATCGCCATTGGCAATAATTTGCTGCCTTGTTTTCAACTTGATCTCATTTCTATGGCAGTTCCTCGCTTCATGTTTTGCGGCGTGAGTGTCAGTTGTTGACGCAAATTACAAACTGTTGCATTCTGTGCATGCTTAGGGGACAACTCGCTCCCCTCCCCTGCCTCAAGTCTACTTTCAATTCCCGCTTGCCCCCTCGTTCACTGTGTAGCTATTCCTGTTATGGTCGAGCATAAAATTCGTCCCGTTCCCCGTCAATCCTCAATAAATCCCCTTGTTTGCTGCTATAATTCAAACATACCCTGTAAAAAAGTCTCTCGAGCTTATCACCAAAGATATATTATATTTATATTTATATTTATATTTATATTTATATTTATATTTATATTTATATTTATATTTATATTTATATTTATATTTATATTTATATTTATATTTATATTTATATTTATATTTATATTTATATTTATATTTATATTTATATTTATATTTATATTTATATTTATATTTATATTTATATTTATATTTATATTTATATTTATATTTATATTTATATTTATATTTATATTTATATTTATATTTATATTTATATTTATATTTATATTTATATTTATATTTATATTTATATTTATATTTATATTTATATTTATATTTATATTTATATTTATATTTATATTTATATTTATATTTATATTTATATTTATATTTATATTTATATTTATATTTATATTTATATTTATATTTATATTTACCTTAACTTATGTAAATTGAAAATAAGTCTCCATTAGTTTTCCACCATTTTTGTGTGTATTAATGACACTTTAGATCTGATTACACGGTATTACCTAATAACGCACTCTTGACTATAGTTGATATTTTCTATATTTATTTATTTTGTTTTTTTCTTGCTGTGTGGTTGCTGCTCTTGTTTGTTTGACCTGGCACCACGAATGTCTGATGAGAATCTCGTTGGGTGGCTCAATGGAGTGCAGGGGCGACGGGTGTGGCAGTCGCTGGTGGCAGCTGGTTTGTGCGCTGACCGGCGCTAGCTGCAATATTAAAAATGATAGAGATACTCGTTCTCGTACTACACACTACACACGACCAGTGCGAGAGTTGCTAGACCATGGACAGCCAACCAACCAACCAACCAACAAACAAACAACGAACCAAATGCAACTTGAATGGGGGGACTGGGACAATTGCAACATAACCAGAGTCACAAAGCTGCCTCTGTCTATGTGTGTGTGTGAATGTATTTTCTGATGTGAATATTTAAAACCGACTGATGAACCAAACGAGCAGCAAGCACTCTTTAAAGAGTTGTCTTTACCACCCACAACTGCAAACATTCCTCATTTGCACTTGATGAGTTTGGTTTTCGCATTGCACAGGTTGCTTTCAATTCTGTTATAATCGAACACAATTTCTGCAATCAGATTCGCTTTGAATTGGGGTTTATTTTTATGTTTATCTCAAGCTTGTTGTGACTGTTTAAGCCAAAAGTAGTATGATTATTGCAATTAAATGCAATTAAAATCCAATAATTCTTTAAAATTGCTTGAGTTGAAACTCACTCGCTTATATACCTCGAACCCAATTAATACGGGGCAAAAGGGGTACAATAAAGTTGTTGGAGTATCTCCGATCCTATTATTCTAAAGCCGATCTCAGAGACTATAAGACTATAAGACGATAAGGGACTTTATGTATTAAATTTAAGTTCTCATATCGACTCTATTTAATTTGAATGATAATAGGAAAACTTGAAGCAAATGAATTGTTTTTTAAATCGTCTCTCTTTCTCTGCCCCAAAACATAGCCCGACCCATCTCGTTTATTCTATGCGAAATGTTTCAACCTTTTTCTTTGTCCTTTGTTGCTGCTAACTGCTGATAAGTTGTAGTTGACGCATATCCCATTACGGTTTCCGTTTGCGGTTGCAAGCAAAGAGTCCCCAAGGTGAGGCAGCTGGCTGCAACTTTTGCCGTTGCCGTCCCTGCTGATTACCTGCCTCCCCTGCTTTCCCTTCCCTGGCTGTCTGCATTAAGCTCTGGTGGTCTAATGTCAAGTTAGCTGAAAATTATTTAGGATTGTTTTGTGAGTTGGAATTTTGGTTTGAGTTTGCTTTGGTTTCTCTTATCGAAGTTGCCTGTAACAATGCAATTTTACTGCGGCAAATCACGATTGAAGTCGAATTTCGATGAGACCAATAATGGGACTTGTGTTAGGGGTGAAACCAGATCAGACAATCTGAAACTGATTTAAAGGAACAGCAAATTTGACTTTTGAAAATATTCGAAATAAATGTGTATTTCTATACTTCTATATTTCTATATTTCCATATTTCTATATTTCTATAATATAAAACTAACGGTTAGAGCATTGACGCTTCGACTTTGCAGTTAAAACACATTTGTGTAAAGCTTTAATTTTGGTCTTCCTTTGTGTGTTGCAGCAACTAAAACTGGAACTGGAACTGGAGCGGGAGCAGCAGCTGCAACGTGGCAACTGTCCTTTTCGGCAGTGGGCAACACTTTTTAATTGAAAAACTTTACGCAGTCATTACACACATACACAAGAAATATGACTGTGAAATTGGCCAAACTATTTGGCAGCAGCAGCAGCAGCAGCAAATCCAGCAACAATAGCGCCAGCATTGCAACCAACAGCGTTTCTGTGTCGAACAATGACGCCAGCATAACACATCACAACTTGCAACAGCAGGCGCCGCCACTGCCTCCGCCTAATGCCAATATGAAGCTGATCAAATACTACGATCATCATCATCATCAGCATCATCAGCCCGCGGCAATGACCATTTATGGTCGTGCCTACGAGTGCAGTCAAATGGCCGTCGATGTGGGTGAGGACGAGGAGGAGGAGGAGCCGTATGACGATTACGATGACAATATGTCGCTCAGTTCGGCATGTATGCAACGCAATCATCCGTACAATAACTCACAGCGTCCCTGCTCGGCGATCGTCGTACGACGCTCGCCAAGAAAAAGGAGCAACAACAGTTGCAACAGCAGCAACCAGTTCACCAATGGCTGGCATACCACTGCCGGCGCCCCCATTGCCACCGCAACGCAGCCACATTGGTGGCACCTATGTCTCGCCGTATGTGCAACAACAGAAGCGGGATAGTGTTAAGGGACTGCACGGCTTCAATGACTTCGATACCCTATCCCAGCAATACAATCAGCATCTGCAGAGCAGTCCCCACATTGGCTATCCATATGGCAGTCCCCCATCGCCGACGGCACAATCGAGCGACTTTTGTTTCGATAACAGCAACAGCAACAGCAACAGCAACAGTAGCAGCAGGCAGCGGGAGCAATCCTTTAAGGCCGTCTCCAGCAGCAGTTCGACGGACACAACCAAATCAAATTGTAGCTCAAATTCGGCTGCAAACGGATCACCGCCCCGCTATGGCAATGTGCCCTATCCTGACTTGGATTCACAATCACATCAGCAGCAGCAGCAGCAACAGCAACAGCAACAGCAGACATCCTCACGTTTCGAGGATGATTTCTGCACGCGTCGCAATCTGGATTTTGTGGGCACAGGATCAAATGTCACTGCACCTGCTGTTGCTGCTGCGTGCTGCTGCTGCTGCTCCGGTCCCTTTATTTTTGGCATATCGCACGAGCAACAGCAAACGGATTATGGTCGACAGCGTTGCAGCAACAGCAGCAGTAATAGCAACAGCAACAGCAACAGCAACAACAACAATCTCAATCAGTCTGTGATAAATGCAACGCCCATCAAGGAGCACAATGCGCTGGTAAGTGCCACAAGAAATAGTTGTAGTCTTGCAGTTGCAGCAGGTCTTTGTTTCCTGTTTGCCTGTTCTCCAAATTGGCCTTAATGCTCGCTGATGCCTTTCTAGGGTAATTAGAGATTGTTAAGTGGTCAGCGCTCACTTTCTCTTTCTCTCTCGCTCTCTCTCTCTCTCTCTCTCTCTCCCTCTCTCTCTCTCTCGCTCTCTGGTAAACGCGGCAAGCACACCTGTAAAAGTTTACAGAAAAAGCGATGCCAGTGCAGATAAAATTAATTAGTGCGTTGTTCTATGCAATTATATTCGTTAAAGTTTCACTTGTAAAACGAGGCAACAAGGCAACGAGACAAAAGAAATGAAAAATCTCAGAGCCAACCACTGCCATCGCATTAAAACCTGTATTTCACAATTTAAACGTTTTTGGCAAAAATATAAATTTAAAATCAATTAATAAAACTTTTTTTTTTCGAATTTACATTATACATGAAATAGACGACAGACTGTTCCTATGAAAGTTATTTGATTATTTGGAGTAGTCCAATTTTTTGCTTAAACTTGTGGAGCATTAATTAGTTTTATCAGGATATTTGCTAAAAAAAAGAAGACCTACAAGAACTTAAAAAAAAATGAATTAAGTCTTGAGAGCTAAAATTAGTAGAATAACTAAAAGTTTATTTTTATTCTATTTCTTGATAACTTTCTTTTCTGGCACTTTGTTTAGTGCAATAGACCGACTCCATCGATTTGGTGGTTTGAAAATATTAGCAAAAGAAAATTTAATTTCGAGCGTGTCCAAATGGAAGATGGGACTCGATAATTTTGTCACGTTCGCGACCATATAAATTTTGTACTTAAAAAATTTAACGAAGAATTTATTGAATAATGCCTCCGATGAAGTGGTCTCAATTTGGAATATTTTTGGTTGTTCCGCCAAGAACAAACAAGTGAAATTATGTTTGTTAAAAGTTAAATTTTTTTGCGCATATATATATATATATATCTATATATATATATTTATATTTTTTTTTAATATCTTAAAGGTATCTTAAGCTGAGTTGTGTTTTTCAGGCGCTCATAGAGAAATGCTTGCAATGACAACAACAACAACAACCAACAATAATTTGAAGCTTTTGGTTCAGCTGTAGAAACTTGAAATTTTGACAGCATTCAAAGCACTTGCAGAACAGCAGAAAATGTTGGCAACAATTTCAGCACAATTCATTGATGTTGTTGCTGCTGTTGTTGAGCTTCTTAAGAATTTGTTTTCTGCTGCTGTTGCTGTTGCTGTGGCGGCGGCGGCGGCGGCGGCAGCTGTTGCTGGTGCTCAAATTGAAACGAGCTACCAACATTTTCATGGCACGACTGTCTATTCTGATAATGGCTAAGGCATCTCACCTACGGCCTGCACTTTGAGAACCAGGCAAACAACAAACAAACCGTTGGACACCACAACAGAACGTAAGCGCAAAAAGCAGTTGAAAAAAAACGATGTATATATATAATATATATATATATATATATATATATACATTTTGTAGTAATGGGAATGAAGCCACCAAGCAACCAAGCGTCATCATCGCTGCACAGTGCCTGTCCAACTTGAGCTTTGTGGAGCCTTTCAATGCTCAGCAGAACTTCACCGACGACGGGCGACTTGACTGCAACAATAACACAAACAACAACAAGTACAGCTACATCAGTTGCATGTAAACCCTCTGCCCCTCGCCCGCCTCCAACCTTTGCTTGCCCCCATTAATGCCAAGCAAATTAAAATGTTGCGCAAATAAAATGTAAGAAATTTTCACGTTTTCTTCTTTGGCGAAAGGCAACAAAAGACAAAAAAAAAAACGTACAAAAAGACAACAAAAAATACAATATACAAGAAAAGAAGCCGTAGAAAACTGTTAAGGGAAATGGCGAGAAAAACTGGATTTCCAAACGCGGGCATCGAGCACTGAGCACTGAGCGCTGAGCGCTGAGCGAAATTAAAACACATTTCGTAAATGAATAATGAAATGAATGCATGAAGCGAGTGAAGCGAGTGAAACGAGTGAAACCGACTAACTTGGCCAAAAGCAATGACCAATGACCAACGGCCGACCAAAAATCGGTTGAGAATTGCCCACAAATCGAGCAGTTAATGAGCCAACTGAACTGAACTCAGTCACTCCAGCCACTCAGTCACTGAGCCGCTTAAAAATGCAAATTGCCCATTTTGTATTTATATATATATATATATATATATATATATACATATATATACATGTGTGTAAGCAAGTAAATATATATATGTCCACGATTCAGTCCAGGCCATCGGTTGCACCATCGGCATCTCTGCTGCTGAGTGGGATTAAAGTATTGAATTCAGAGTCGATTTCTAATGCGATTCTCATCAATTTAAGTGATAATATGCGAAAGAGTTTTCGTAAATTTGGCCCATTAAGAATGATAAAGGGTTTTTTTTTTTAACTTAACCATAACTTTCTGAAAACTCAACCGATTTGAGCTCAAGATGAAAACTGCATTTATATTTGGTAACATAGTTTTCGCAAAAGATTCTTGCAAAATGGTGAGCCTATTTGGAGAGATGGGGAGTTGGAGACAGGGGGAAGACTTGGTATTCAAATACGGCAGTAGGAAAAGAAATTCGTAATTGCATTTAAGTTGCTTAATTGACAGTCTGCCTTCGAGGTGGCAAGTAAAGTGCACTTATCGTTGCCGTAATTGCCTACCGTTCGCAATTAATGCATTAAGAGAAAGAGCTAAAGAGCTAAAGAGCTAATGAGAGAAAGGGGCGGGGGAGTGGTGAGGAGGTAGAGAAAGTAAGAGATGCAAGGTAGTTGTCTATCTGTGTGTATATATATTACGATTTATGTTTTTTATACATGTATGTGTAGTGGAATCTTGTCGATTGCAGTCAATTGCCCAATGATCAATTTACCATCGAACTTTTAAATTGCAATTGCCTTTCTCCGCTGAGAGATCCGCAGTGGCAGTGGCTGGCTGCTTTTTTTGGTTTTTTGTCCCTGATGCCAGTTGCTACCAGTTGCCAGTTGAACTCATCGATTGTCATTTGTCGTTTTGAATTGTGATTTTGTTTTGCGTCCGATTCCCAGTCCGAATCGAGGTCATGCATGTCGTGTCAGAAACCAGACAATATACCCGAGACCATATATGAGACGAATGTGAATTGTTTGCTTATGGCATCGGCATCGGTATCGTATCTTGTCCACAAGGTTGCGGCTTAAACACAGATGTAGCAACAGCGACAGCGACAGCGACAAAAACAACGACAAACTAAACAACTTTAATACTACCAACTAAAATAGCGAGAGCAACATGCCAAAACAAATCAATGTGTAACAATTCAATTGCGAAAACGTCTTTCGATGATCATTGCAACACAATAACATAATATTCCAGACGATAAGCGGAAAATATATATAAGTAATTATCTTTTAAATTTTCTTAAGAAACGAAAATAGCTTAAAATGTCTACAAATCTTTAAGTTATACAAAGTATCAACGATTCACAGACAATTTGCGAGGTATACGAAAAACAGGCTGGTTTCTTATCTTCAGTGCGATTTAGTTTGGCTTTGCAGCTAGCATGAAACTTATTTACAAATTATAGCCGTAATTCAATTAGCACAAAAAATAAAAAATAAAAATAAAATTAAATTAAAAATAATTAAAAAACTTTTGTGTCAACTTGATTTATGTACATGTTGAAGCGTAATTTTTAATGATAAATGTTCTTCGTTTTGTTTGCCAGTTAAATAGTTAAATGGATTGGAAAGGCTTTAATTGCATTTAATTGTTGGCTTAACATAACATTTGGCTTTGGAAAATAATTGAATTACATAATTTGTTTTGGACTAAGCCACCCGACTCGCCACATGGGTCGAGATGGGCAACCTTGCGACCCACAATATTTGTATTCAATTTTATTGACCAATCGGAGTTAATCATACCATGTATATTGTATTACCCAAGATAGATTAAGTGCAAAATACGAAACAGCTGCTTATGTTTTTTTATTTATTTTTTTTTTAAAGCTGGTTGATTGAAATCAATGCTCAATGTTGTTATTGCTGTGGTTGTTGTTGTTGCTGTTGTCGTTGTTGTCTGTGACTATTGCCACATAGTTAAGTCTACCGAGCGCGTCGCTCTGTCTGCTAACTGAGCCAACAGCGCCAGACGGACAAACAGACAGACAAAGTCAGACTCTAATTCAGCTTTACAGTCAGAGTCTGAGTCAGAGTCAGAGTCAGAGCCAGAAAAGAGCAGCGAAGCGATCCAGCAGCTTGACAAGCTTTCAAGCTTGAAACTGGGTGAGCCAGTCAGTGTTGCCAGCTTTTGGCCGAAAAAAAAACAGCTAAATTTTGGAGGAAATTGCTTTTTATTAATATTAACTCAAAATATTAAAAGTGGATTTGTAACGATAAAAGTGATAAATAAACTGGAACTTATATTCCAAATTTGCCATCGGCGTTCATGCTGATCAAGAATATATATTTACTAAAAGATGGTCTCTGAGCTGCTGCCTGGCACAACTTCAATATACTATTATATTGAATATGCTAATGGGTTCAGGGTACAAAATATCAAAATTCCCGCTGCCCGCTGCCCGCTTTGTGGATTTAACGGGTATCAAGTGTAAGTGTTGGCAACTCTGACAATGAGGCACAACAACGTTGTTGTTGTTGTTGTTGCCACTCTGTTTTCGGAATCTCGAACTGTTAAGCTTCACTTCAGGCTGCAGTTGTTAATGAATTTTATGCCGCATGCTTACTGTCTAAGCTGTCCTCCCCTAATCTTCAGCCACTGCACCCCGGCATTCATTTCCCGTTTGGTGCATTATTTGATTAAAAGTTTGTTTTTGGAAGTCGTCTGAACAGAGATTAGTTTTTAAAGTCGATTGAGACTCAAACACAGACGAGCGACAACGATGACAATGCTTTGAAAGTGGCTGGCAGGGCCGACCTATGTTTTCTGCTGCGAAGTTGGCAGTTGGCAGTTGCCGGTTGCCAGTTGCCAGTTGCCATTTGGCTTTTTGGCTTTTTGGCAGCCAGTTAAATGTTGTATCGAGGTGTCATCGTTGTCAAACTTGTCGACGCTGTCAAACTTTTCGTTTTGGCTGCTTAGCAGTTGTGAGCGATTGTTTTTTCTCAGTTCTCAGTTCTCAGTTGTCAGTTGTCAGCTGTCAGTTGGGTAACCTGTATGAGAGCCAGAGGCCCCAATTATTTGACATTAAATTGCACAGATTAAATGTCGATTTTGTCACTATGGCAAGCGTGCCAGTCTTAACGGCGGTTAAATGTAAGTTTAATTAACTTTATGGTTGGTAAAATTGCACTTGTATATTTCCCATGCAGATGACGCACAGTGGAGCCAACACCTGCAATCGGTGCTCAGATATTATGGGCTCCGATTTCGGTTGGTGTTGATTAAGAATATATGTATACAGTTAATGGAATCGAAGACAAAATTGGAATTCTCTCTGCAAGGGAATAATAATTTAGTGATAGCTTAACACAATAGTTGAATTGAATTACTTATTCATTTTATTGAAAAATTCGTTAGCTGCTTGGGCTTTTCGTTATACAACCCATCTATGCTTAGCTAAGTGGAATGGCTAATGACATGCAGATTGTGCTCCACCGTTAATGCATCAGTCTCACTCACCACAAGTAACTTTATGCGGTTTACTGTGGTGTTAAGTGCCAGATTGGGGTCGTTGTCAGCGTCGTCGTTGCGATAGTCAAGAGCAGCCATAGCCAAAAACCGCAGTACCAACATCACAATGAGAATGGAAATGAGGATGTAGCTGCAACTGAATCTGGAGCTGAAGCTGAAGCTCGAAGCTGCAGCTGCAGCTGCATCTGCCGATTAGTATGTAGATGTGAATAAGGTTGCTAGATGAGTTTTCAGGACGCTGGATGTACGAGAATTTGCAACAAGGCTACGTAGTTGATGTGGCTGCCGCTATTGCAAGTGTAATTTGCTGAATTTTTAATTATGACACATGCCTCCAAAAAGAGACAGCAGAGGTTAGACACTGACAGCAACAGAGACACAGCTAGTTGGACTGGGAAAAGGACGGCGACATGTTGAGCTGTCATTCAGTAATCAGTGAATACCTTAATCCGCCATGTTGCAATGTTGATTTGTCAGTTGCAGTAGGCTGTCTGGTTGACTGGTCGCTGGTCGCTGGTTGATTGGTTGGCGAGACTGCCGGGGTTGGCTAGTTTGTACGAAAGCCGCTTAAAGGCTCACAGTAAATCAATTTTAATGAAATGGAGTCGTACTTAGATTGCCAAAGTGCTGTCAGCTGACCGAACAGATGCCACAGTTGATGGATGATATGTATACGAAAGGATTTGAAATGATTGCATTTAATTAATATATCAATACATACTAAGAAAGAATTTAAAAATATATATATATGTATATATATATATTCGTATTCTATCTGTTTATTATAAACACAAGAAACAAAAACATTTTTGCATAAAAGTTACCAAAGTGAAAAATCCTTTACCAAAGTAAAATCTGCCCATTACAAAAATGTGTTGTGTTATGGCGAAATTTCCCCAAGAAGCTAACAGTAATCGTTTCCATTTGAAACTAGGAACAGGGTATCTTGCTGTCTATCAGCGTTTAGTAGAGCACTCGTTGGTTTTTATTTAAAGCCGACCTGTCGCAACCTGATAGCCTGGTGTGAAATGCGCAATTTGCCCATTCTGTAAGTTTTTACAACTTTGCTGCAGCGAATGCCACAAATCTGCAATGGATTATTTTCGGGTTATTAGTTTACTGTGTTCTGCTGTTGTCCAATTTTTTTTTTCTGTCCACAACAGTGGCTGTCCTAGTAAAAGACAAACACATTCATATGTATATTGCCCCGACTGGCGATATTAATTTGAATTTCCCTTGCATTTCTCACATATTTCTATGTTTCCGTGCAGCTCTCTCTCTCTCTCTCTATTTCTCTCTCGCTCTCTCCCTCTCTCTCTCTCTTGTTGTGCTTCGCCTGTCGCTTATCTTTAGTTTTTGTTTTTCAGCGCAAAAGTATGCAATGAAAAGAAACAAACGAAATCGTTGATACAACAAAACCAACAAAAAAACCACCTCTAAACAAAAGGAAGCATTTGAGTACAATACAAAATAACGAGCATAGCTAAATAAGTTCGTGAAGTGCATTCTAAAATTAGATGTCTTATGCAATACATACAAATATATTGTTATTAGTTTGAATAGAATACTAAATAAATTGCTAATTAAAAAATGATTTATTACAGCTTCAATTGATTGCTTCGCCACTTTGATAAAAGTGCGAGAATGTGCTATGCATGGACATAGCTGCTTGTATACTAAATATATATATTTCAATTATGCTTACCACTTTGAACATGGTTCGATTCAATTAAATGGCTTTATTTTTGTAGTTTTTATTTTTTGCTCAATAACAAATTTCGTTCAATTAATGCAATCGCTCTGACGCCTTTTTGTTGTGCATATGCAGATGCATATGTGTCATACACACACACACACACACACACACTCACACACACACTCACACACACACACGCTGGCATTATTGTATATTGACAAACATGAAGCTGTTGTCCTTGTTGTTTGCATATTGTTCACTTTTTGTTGAGTAGCGGCTTTTGCATGAGCCCAATCAGTTGATAGCTTAAAAACACACACACAAAATGAAAAACCAACAAACTGAAAACAAAATTACAAACAATATTGAAAAAGCGCCAATAACAACAACCACAACAACAAGATCTGCAACAAATTCTTCAACATTGTCCGCCCAATATATGTACTTCATCAGATATATAGATGCTGATGTCGATATAGATTATATACACATATACATATAGAATGCGTTTATTACAATAGTCACATAGTGCCTCGACGGATATTAGATTCCGCTCTGTAGATACCCTTGCAATAGATATATATATATATATAAATACAGTTAATATGAGTCTGAGGCACCTGGATCGGATTACTGTGTCATATAGTTGGTCGACAGGTGAACTTCGGCCTGAAAGGGCATATAAACTTCGGTGTGGCTAAGATTAGATGCTCTGGCTTGTGTTACCATTATTGTTGTTTCAGCAGCCACGTGTTGCATGTGACAAGATTCGTTGTCAAGAATTCCATATAATGCACGCGTACGCACATTGCATATTGAACAGCACAACAATCGACAACTGACAACCGACAACTGAGAACTGTGAACTGTGAACTGTGAACTGAGCTGCAGCAACAGAAGAACAACAACTAAAATTGATGCAGAGATTCAGCATCAGTCGACTTTGTTCAATGCCAGCAACTAGCATCATTTTTATTGTGCATTCAAATGATGCAAGGCTTCAAGACTTGAAACGCCTTGCAGGTCATAATCAACATTAATGATTTGCTATATTTAGTTTATCTGAATAACTACTGGGACAGATGCGATTTTGTAAAGGTTTGGCAGTGGTTGCAGCAACTAGCTTAAGGCCCTGTCGGCCATGCTACAACATTAAGCTGTTCTCTATAAATAAGTAAATAAACAAATTCCAATCAAAAATTACAACAATAATAGATCTCTTAAACATGCCTAGTTTGAAACCTGATTAGCAACTGTAATTCCTTATCAGGACTGAAATTCAGTTTCGGAACTGGATTGGTAATTGAAATGTTCTTGCCAACCAGTTTAAGTTACTAAATTATTATATAGTACAATAATGGAACTAAGGACCAGTAAGCAGATCTGAAATATGATCAGGCTTGATAATTGTGGCGTTTAGAAGACACATACAGTATACTTTCTAAACAGTTGAAAGAACTTGTAAATAACTTGCCAATAAAAATTGACATTTTATTTAAGTTTCCTTTTGTGGAAAGGTCATATACATGGCAAATATATTGCAACTTGAGTCTGTTGGCAGTACAATTATTGTTCATATTTGTTTTTGTTTTAAGTTCTCCATCCGCTTTAAATTGAGCTACATTTTGAGTTCGAAAATTGGGATTTTCAACGATTTGGTGGAAAAATTGTTTACTCTTACGTACAATTAATTGATTCAGTATAACAATTAAACTGTGTACAGGTTGTCCTGCCCGTTCAGCCCATCTTCGTATCAGTTTCTATCCGCTGCTTGGCTGGAAAATACAATTAAATCGTCATCATTTCTAACTGGCAAAAATTATATTCCGTTTGTGGAGCGCATGAAACGAAAGTCAAAGCTTGATGTGGAAGTTTGTGGCATCAACTTTTTGCGTAACAAACTTTCACAGTGTGCGTGTGTGTGTGTGTGTGTGTGTGTGTTGTGTGGGTAAGTGCGTCTTAAACTAAATAAGCCCCCTAACGAGCTGACAGGCAATGTCTGCAACTCAAGTTGAAGCTGAGGTTGGAGCAGGAGGACGAAATGGAGCTGGAGCTGGAACTGGAACTGGAGCTGGAGCTGGAACTAGAGTTGGAGCTGGAGCTAGTGGGGGAAGGTGGGCAGTAAATGGAGCTGTATCTGAAGTTCCCTTTCTGTTTTGGTTTCGGGTCCAGTTCGATGCTCGTAAATGTGGAACTTTTTAATAATTTCATACAAGTCAAGCCTGTCGCCCGCACCGCACCGCACCGCTCCGCACCGCTCCGCACCGGTTCCACTCCGCACTGTGACGTGGTGGCTTACAAATTGTTGGTGGTTTTTTATTCTGTTTTTTTTTTTGTTTTTTGTTTTTCTGCGCAAAAGTTTTGGCGCCTTAACTCGCAGTAAAATTGGGCAGCTGACTTAAATAATTGTTGCAAAAATATGTAAAGGGATGTTTTTTGCCAAACTATTGCCAGCCAACTCCATCAAAAAGCTACATTCTCTTTCAGCTTTTGGAGGTTTTCTTCTTTTTTTTTTTTTTTTTGTTTGTTACTTTGTAAGCAGAGTGCAAAAAGTAATCATGACTGAAACGGCAAAGATCGCAAAGAGTCAAAATATAAATCAAGGCATTACTTAAAGCAATGCAGACCTTATTGTCAGAACTCAATATTCAACATCCAACATTCAGCACTCAGAGGACACAAAGTGAAGACAGCGACAACGATTTCCTTTTCATGTATAATTTAAAAAGTTATTTAAGAGAAGACAAAGTTACCAGACGTCAAGAAATCGAATAAAATATTGCATAAAAATTCTTTGTGTCTTTCACTCCACAACAGTTCTTTGCACAGAAAAGCAAGAAAACAAAAACAAAAGGAAAAGGAAAAGCAAAAGGAAAAAGCATAATCAAATGTCGAAATTTATGTTATCACGTGAATGAAATATTATGGAAAAAGGTAGCACACAGTTTGGAGCAGGCTAAGTGGTTGTGCGAGCGGCTGACAACAAATGGAGTTGCATTGACGCTGTTGCTGTAAACCAAAAAAAAAGAAAACAAAAAAACAGAAATGATGTTAAAGAATAAGTGAGAGCAAACGTGCATTAAAGCCAGGTTAATACTAAACAAATGTAAGAAATGACAGCGATGTTAGACAGACTCTTCAGTTTTGGCCATATTCCAGATATGTATCCGTATCTAAACATATATATATATATATATATATCCTTATGCTTCAGCTTCAACACATCTCCAATTTAACGCCATTTTTTTCAGATACTTTTTTTTTTTTTTTTTTTTTTTTTGCACAAGTTTTTGCCATTAAAAGTTTGGCGTGTAAATCATACTTAAGAGACGTGCATGGCAATACGCCCACATTCCCATACTCGTACGCTCGCATAGCGAATCTTGAAAATGAAAATGGGTCAAATGTGGAGACCACGAAAAAAGAAACATTTTGCCAATTGTCAACCAGAATAAATATATATATATATATATATATGTATATATATGTATATGTTATATAAAGCTTAAATACAATTCTAGTGCACACATTTCAAAAAGTATGAAAATCTGCGTATAGCTCAACAACATTTTTGATTGCAGCAACAGCTGCCATGGCGGCAACACGCACACACACACACACACGCACACACACACACACACACGCACACTCTCTCACACATACACACACACATATTTTGGGTCGCATTCACGCCGTCCCTAATATGGGGCTGACTAAAAAGCTGTTGACAGTCACATGAATTGTAATTTACATTGGCCCAAAAACGGCATCGTAAACTCTTGTTGTTGTTGTTGTGTCTGCCAGCCATTGGGGGTGTGTGTGTGTGTGGAGTGCTTTTATTTTTGGGCAATTGAATAAATCGCCAGGGATGCGACACAAACATACAGACTATATTCCCTGGGCCAGCTCACTTCGAGGCCTCCTCCATTTGGGGGACTACCACTGCCCCCCCGAACTGACAGGCGCCAAGTTTGGTGCACATGTGCAAACTTGTTTTGGCCAATAATTTTGTTAACTAAGTATATACGCGGATAGAAACGAGCGTGTATATGAAAATTTATATGTACACCACCCATACACTTGGAGAAGAACAAATCATTGTTAGCAGTATTGCTGCAAACAGCTGCAGTTAACTGAAAATCTTGGTCCAATCGAGTTCTTCACAAATATCTGGATATGTGTAACAAAAGCAATTCTACTCAAATGGGCAATATTTCACTATTATCGATATGCACACATATTTTATGACATTTTGCTCCGCATCCGAATATTCCAACTAGGTCAGAGTATGGCAACAATATTTGTACTTCAGCTTTAAGTAAAAAATAAAAAAAAACTCCACGTTTTTGGGAGTTTTTTTTGCATGCCTAATTTAAATATTTTTGATATCATGGAATTATTTACGATTTTGTGCGTGTGTTTGCCATACATAATTTTGCAAATAATTTTGACATCCAATTGAGTTTCAAATGAAAACTTATTTAATTTTGAATAAATGCAGCACTAATAAATAATGTAATACGTGAATATTGTGGCTCATTTCAAAATGACATATGTGCATTCAAACTTGTATATATCAAGATAAAGATCCAATGTGCAAATTAAAAGTTCGAGTGCAATTTCAGTGGAGTAAATTTATAACCACTGAGAAAGAAGTCAACGGCGAATAATACGTTGTTCGTCGCTTATTCCACACAAACTGTATTCTGTATATTTTTCGTTTTGGCATGCCACATGTGCAAAACTTTGGTGTGCATGTTTTCAAGCACTTAAACCAGAATTTAAATTAAAAAAAAAAAAAAAAAAAACGATAAACGAAACAAAATTGAACTTCTGAAAACTTTGACGACTTTGCGTGGAGTCTAATTAATTCCCCGTGCGAAGCGTATATCATCCATTATTCCAATTTTGCATATTTATGAAAATAAAAGCCAAAGAAAAAAAAGTAATATTTATTCGAATCAAAACTATGATCAATATATACTTGATGAGATCACTCTCTGAGCATGCACAATTTTGGGCTAACTGCAGTTGACTGTAATTCTAGGTTTTGTAATTTATGAATTGCCTTATTGCTTTAAATTTATTCTGTTTTTTCGTGCATTTTATGTTTTTTATTATTATTATCAATGCATGTCAGCATTTAAACATTTGAAAGCAGGATTTTTAGCTGATACAGCGGAAGTTAATGTGACTTTGCCATTGTTCAGTTTGCGGTTAACTCGCACAACAAGTAAAGCGACACAGTTTTATATATACATACATATATATATATATATATATGTAAATACTAAATATAAATATTGAAACAGTGAAACAGTTATAACTAATTATGTTGTGTAAACAAATAAAGCAATTGTCCAACAAATTATAATGATGATTATTATGGCAATAATAATAACAGAAAACATATTTCTCATTCGGCACAAACTCTTTTTTGTGGCAAATTTTCAATTAATATTTATTAGAGAAAATATTAGCTTACTGTTTAACTGACACCGATAACAAGCACATAAACACATGTGGAAATGTGCATTATTTGGTGATTTGGTGATTGCATTTGTTGTAGTTCAGTTCAGTTCAGTTTAGTTTAGTTGAGTTGAGTTTCAAATAGTTTGCTAGCCGCAACACAATTTGAGTTACCTGAAACAAAATCGATGTTTGTGTTTAGCATTCAAATATTTCACTTCGCTCTGAAAATAGCCAGAAACGCAATAAATGTTATATTAATGTGTGTGTGTGTGAGTGTGTGTGTGTGTGTGTGTATTCCTATTGTTCTGTGTATGTTGTGCTGTTTGCGTTTTCCCATTTTCATTTGCGGTTTATTTAACCACAACAACAATGGCAGAGCACTGCGAGTACATATTATTATCGAGAGCAACAAAAACGTGTATTTGCTTTTGTGTCAAAGTGCGGAGCGCAGGGAATTGTTGTTCTGCTTATGAAAGAGTCATCACATAGTTTTCACAGTTTTCACAGTTTTCACAGTTTTCACAGTTTTCACAATTTTCATAGCTCTTCACATGCATCAGTTGACGTCCGTTCTTGGGTCACAATAAGTATATACAATACACACACACACACACACACACCGCTTCACCTGTACGTGTGTGTGGTATCTTGGTTCGACGTTGGCTGTAATAATGTGCCAACAGGAAACTCATTTTGTGGCCATTTTTCGCCCAACATTTATTGCTGTTGTTGTTGCTGCTGCGACGGTTCAGCTTTGCGGTCTGTGCGCCACATGAGCCGCATGCCTCATGCATACTCTACTCTTGCACACTCTCCCGTCAGCCTATCCTGACCGTCCAACAGTTTGCCAACTCTAACTCTCTTATGCAATAAGTGGCATGACATTTAATAGACCACAATTTCGTTTGCTGCCGTTGGCAACGAGGTAACTGGCAATATTGTCAGCCACGCAACAACAGCAATGGCAACAGCAACAGCAAAAGCAAAAGCAACAGCAAAAGCAACAGCAACAGCAACGACGACAATACCAATAATGGTAATAACAATTATGATTACAGGCCAAAGCCAACAACAAAAACAAACATTTGTCGAAACTAAGCCTTCTAATTGCACTTATTTAATCACGTGACTCAACAAAAAATGACGAAACAAACGGTAATAAACAAATTTTGAAAGAAAACTGAAGAGGAAACAAAAGCAATAAAAGTGCTCGAGTTTTAGCTTTAATTTCTTATTAGTACAAACTCCAAAAATACAAAAAAAATAGATGTACAAAAAGGTTCGTCTCAATTTGTATCGATTTGATATTATCTAAAGATCTATTGAGATGATCTGATTTGTATTTCGTAAAAGAGAACCCGAAAATATACAACAACTATGTGGCAGACTAACTAATATGGAATATATATATATATAGGAGAGATATAAAGGCAGTTTCGATAAGAGCATGTCTATGAAATGAATATCTCTTAAAGTCCTATACGTCCTATGTATATATATACATATATATATATATATATATATACGTCATGAGCTCGTTTCCAACAAATTGAGCTCATAGCAATTTCGCACATATTTTTAATGGCGTATTAATAAAAAAAGGAAGAAAAATACCATAACTAAAAAATGAAGTCGTGCGCACAAGTCGCAAATTAAATTTGACTCCGACACACCACACACACAATATGCGCATGCCACATGCCACATGCCACCTCAGCTCGAAGTGCTTTATCAAAAATCAGTCGAAATACTTGGCAGCAAATATTTATTTATGTATAGGCTTGTGTATACATTTAGTCTTAGCGTAGTTGTTAATAAATTTGTGTACAGGTTGCAGCATCTTAAAGCCTTATGGCCACTTCACTTAAGGGCCTTCACTTTTCGTAGCCATTTCGTTTGGCAGTTGCTTGTGATATTATCGCCTAACAAGCGGAAAATGCCGCCAACGAAAAAAAAGAAAAAACAAAAAAAGAAGAAAGAAAAAAATTAAACAGTCAGCCTTGCCACAAGGCAGCCAGTCGCCAGTCGCCAGTCGCCACTCGCCACCCACAGAGAAGATGAGACAAGTCTCGCAGACGCACAGCAATTTAGATATTGATTTAGATAGCGCCTGTAAATACTTGTGTAGTTACGAATAAATGTATATATTCACTTGGCGCACACTGTCGCAGCTGGCATTTCACGGAAATTGAGGAGGAGGAGCAGGAGGAGCAGGAGGAGGCGTGTGCTGGAACAGGAGGATTATAAGTAAGAGTAGGAGTTGAGGAGTAGGAGAGTTGGAGAGTTGGAGAGTTGGAGTCTAGGATACTCGGATATCAGTGGGTGGGATGGGCATTTACTTGGTACGATATGCTTGTTAATGATTGTGGACAGCTGACTTGTAATTGGCAATAATGCCATGATTGATTTGACATTCTCATTCAACCATTAGCTTTTAACTACCATTAATTAATTGGTCTTCAATTGCAACACAAGCTTACACGCATCGAGTAAACAAATTTACCATTAATCATGGCTAATTACGAATTAATTGTGAATTGTGTGAGAAAACTGGATAACTGAGTTTTTTTTTTTTGTTCTTGTTCTTCTTCTTCATGTGCATTATCGGGCCACCGTATCATATAAGTTTTCCGATAATGCATACCTCTGTAAACCGTCGACGAGTGCCGAAGTTAGCTGATCTGGTTTCAAATCAATTTGCATATGTTAATTTTTAATTAATTTAAAATGAAACAGAACCAAATACTAATTGGTACATAATTATCTATATTTAATTTACTCATTTTGTTTGCCGTGTTTTTCATTTAATCTTTTTTTTGTTATTTTGGAATTGCAACCGATTTATTTGTTATCCAATACTCGGTTTTTACAATTAAATTCATCTGGCCATCAATAAAGCGACTTATTTCAATTAAACAATTAAATGCAATTTAATTAAACGAAATTCACGTTTTTGTTTTGTTCTTTTTTTTTTTCTTCTTTGCAAACAATGTGATTTAAATAATTAAGTCAAGTGCGGACTGTTGGCCATTTAACAGTAGCCGGCCAACTGCAGCTATAACACTTTTGCGTTGATAAACCGACAACAACAAATAATGGCTTCAATATGCAACAAATTGTAAATTGTGCACTGCAACAAAGCATGTTGATAACAAGTGTTCCAAAAAGTGCACAGCGGCACATAAATCAAAATTGTTTTACAAAACGCCACTCAGCAAAACAATTTTCGTATTAATTTATTTACAAACAGCCGTGTGCCGCAATTAAGTTAAATTTGATTAATTAATTTTTGTACGTCTGCCAGTTGTGCTGAAAGGAGTGAGACTGGCTGGGTACGGAAGGAAGGGAGAGGGGTTTTTTGTATTGTTGGCGACTAAACCAATTAGCCCCGGCCCGGTTGAGACAAAAGTTGAACAATTGTCTACTTATATGACTCTGACGCCGGTTTAGATTCAGACTCGGTGTCGTATACGCAATGCGTCAAATGTCTCAACCCATCCTCCAAGCATTTTGTACACGTTGCTGTTGTTGTGGCTGTTGTTGTTGTTGTTGTTGTGCAACTGTCGCAAAGATTTTTGCATTGCCATGCGGTGCGTTTGTTGTCGTCGCCGCCTGTCGTCGCTACTAATTTATATGTGCATATTAAATTAGCCCGAGCGGCGTAAAGTGAGTGTCGTGCTTGGCATTAGTTCACACCCCAAGACGACACACACAGCCACACACACACACACACACACACACACACACTCACACACATACTCACATACTCACATTCAAGAGCGAGTTGATGGCTTTTATTATTTAATTGACAGTCTCAGGCGGTTGCTTCCTGTGTCGCACGCCTCGTATACGCAATATTTCACTCGACAAACGAAAATGGAGTTTTATTCGTTTATTCGTTGCCCAGCACTGAAAAAAAAACCAAAAATCTCTCTCTGCCTGTGTAGATTTTAATTTGTGCTCCTGAACACAAACTGAATTTGCAAACTAGATTGGTCGAGTTTTTGACATTCTATTTTTATATTTCAATGCAGCTTTATTTTTTTCTGTAGAGGCCAAACTTTGATTAAATAATATATGGCTTGTGCTATCCTTTGAGTCGCTAGAAATGTACTTGACCATTTTAATCAAAGCTGTTCTTCAAAATCATATTTATTTGTATACATATGCTCTGATATAATCGATAAAAGCATATATCGAGTAAACCACAATGTTGGCAGTTCGATTATGGTAACATTATGCTGGCATCGGGAGTATTCTTACTCAATCGATTTACAAACTTAACGAATATTAACTATGCTTTCGAGAACAAATCAGTTGTTGTTGTACACTGGAGTAGTTTGATGGAAGTGCAAAGAAAGTTAGCATTTTGGTTGTAGTTGCAGCATGTAGCAAAAAGATGAATGCAGACAGCAACACGCCCACTCCAAACCCACCAACTTAGCCCTGCCAGCTAAGCAGTGCATTGTTTTGTTTATCACTTGGCGCGTTGCCATTAACAAATCTCGGTTCTTTCATTTGCAGCAGCAATCGCTGAGCAATACAAGTGCGGACAGCGGCAAAGGTGCAAAGTTTTTATTGCGAAAACGCAAATCGAAGAAGACGGCAGCAACGGCAGCAACAGCAACAACAAAAACAGCTGCCACGAATGGCAACCAGACAGGTAAGCCAAGATAGAAAACAATGGCCAAACAATGGCAAACAATTTGAAAACTGAGAGCCAGTTTTCGAAATTGCCATCATTAGTTATTGTGTGGACTGAGTTTGTACTTTGCATTTAATTAATTGCAATTTGCAAGCAACTAATTTAATAAATATATATACATATATATATATATATATATATCCCATTGCTTTGTTCTTTTTGTCGGTGTGGCTGGGTCTCAACTATTTGCAGGCAAGGCGGATACGCAGCCTTCGATTAAATGCGTTCTGGTTGGCGATGGCGCTGTTGGCAAAACCAATTTGATCTTGTCATATCTGGAGAATCGATTCAATCCGGAGCATGTGCCGACGGCATCAGATATTTATAACGGTAAGTTGAGTACCCGGAAAATTACAAAAATTGTAAAATTGTGAAAACTGTGAAAGCGTTGATTGCCTGCCAGCCTGCGCGCGCCCACTTCACGCGCAGTCGACTGACTGCGCTTTTCAACAGGTTTACTCAACAGCATTTTTCGGTGTACACACACACACACACACACACACACACACACACACACACACACACACACACACACACACACACACACACACACACACACGCACGCATACACACATGCACACACACATGCACACACACATAGGCCGCAGCTGCTCCGCCGTAGCAGCCTGCGACCTTCGACTGCTTGCCACCCTACCCTGCCCCCATTGCCATCTCTGCCACGTATATGAATTTTTCATTCTGTTGAAAACCAATTTGTGAAATCTTTACTGAGTTTCCGTGTGAAGGATGCGGCGCTCGGCATTCGACTGTGGGCCAGTCTCAGCTGACGGAAGCAGGCGAAAATGATGTTCAACTGCCTGCAGGCCACGAAATCCCTCCATCCACACACCCAACCCCCTGCCAATCTCCACCTACCCTACCCCAGCTCTGCGCCACTCCCCATTTATGCTTCAGTGGCACTGCTAGGCAGGCAGGAAGGCAGCTTCATTTGACTTTCACTGCTTCCGCATTTGCGCTCTCTTATGCCATGTGTAGGTGGGTGTGTGTGTGTGTGTGTGTGTGTGTGTGTGTGTGTGTGTGTGTGTGTGTGTGTGTGTGTGTGTGTGAATGTGTGTGCACATGTGTTAGTATGTTGAGCTTGGCCCTGTGTGCTATTCACGAATTTTAATGAACGGAAAATTGAAATTTGCGGTTATTCAGAGCAGCAGCAGCAACAACAATGACAATGACAACAACAGCAATAACAACAACAACGACAACAACAACAACAGCAACAACAACGATGACAACAACAATCACAACAAGAAATAACAAGCGCATCGCAACAGCGCCATAAAAATGGCAGACGCCTTTCGCCTTTCGCCTTTGCCATCTTTTTACTAGTCTTTTATGTCTCAGCTTGTAGGCACTTGCATTGCAAGTGATTGAATTATGTTGTGCCACACACACGCACACACACACACACGCACACACACACACACACACACAAGGCTATGCGGTACTCGAGGCTGCTGCTGCTGCTGCTGCTGCTGCCACTTGACGTCGTCCTGACTCTAATAAATTTTACATGAATGTGCACTTATTTCATGCCGCAATGCCCTGAATCCTGAATACAGAATTCTGAATACGAAGAGTATTGTACCCTCTTTCCGATAGGGCTGGCAACCTTGCATTGTCCTCTAAAAATCTCAGCTGTAAATGTCATTTCACTTGAAGTTCTTCCCTTTTTGCAAAATGCTATAAAAATCATTACAAGTCAACTTAATTATTTTATTGCATTTGTTTTTGCTTACTGGCAACGTAGCATATTTCTACCAACAATATATATATTTATATATATCATTTTTTTAGCTATAAGTTAATTTCCCTTAAACTATTCTCGTAACTCGAATTTGCAATGAAATCAGTTCGTTTTGATTGATTTTTTCACAATATTCCCAATTAATAAATGTGCCATGTTCATAACGAAATCGCCTGCTTTTACCGATTCGTATTTACTTCTTCTTCTTCTTTGTCTGCTCCTTATTCATGGTCAGCTTGCGTCATTTGCCTGCGTCTGCACTTATTACGCATACGCCATGTCGCGTCATTTGCCAAATGCCATGCATAACAAGCACTCCTTTAGAGTGCACCGCAGAAACATAATTCGCTACCCACACACACACACACACACGACAAGGAGCATGGCTGTGTGTGTGTGTGTGTGTGTCTCAGTGTGTTGTGCATATTTGCAAGAGGTTTTGCATAGTTGCGCCGCATATATATATAAACCTTGTGCATAGTTTCACTAATTATGAAATTAAGGACTCACATCATGAAAATGAGTGGATTAGTGGAGATTAGAGAGTTGGCTCACAGAGTCAAAAGAGAGGGGGAGGGGCAGATCGGTAGCTGGTGCACTCATCAAATGCCATTACATTAATTGAATGCCCATCTAAGCGTTATCAAAATGTGCTTAATCCGACTTGCTTCAAGTGATATGCATAAAAAGAATAGAGTACGTAAGTGTGCTCGACTAGAAGATACTCTAGACACACACAACTGCTGATTGCCATAGCCATGTATTTATATATATATATATATATATATATAGGGATAATCACAAAAGTTGTGCTTTCAAGTTGATATGATGTTATTTTGAGTGAGTGTAGAGCCACTCATAGTCGCTAACAAGCCACAGACGGGGTAATTGGCACTGCTGCTATTAACTGTATCCATTGCTCACTTTCCATCAAGCGCTATTGACAGATTGAGCGAGAGCGTGAGTGATTCAATGACTGACTGACTGACTCAATTAGGTTTCAATAAGAGCAGCAGCAGCAGCAGCAGCCAAGCGATTGACTGACTTTCAAAAGCCGTCGACAAGTAACAATTACACAATTGCCTCGCACACACACACACACACACACAATGAGACACACACACACACACGCACACACACACACACACGCACACACACACACACACACACACACACACACACGCACACACACACACACACACAAGTAGAAGCTTAGCAACCGCTAACAACGCTTTGTCTTCCTTTGTTATGCGCCATTTGGCCGCTGGGTGGCGCTTTTCTCAGAGCCATTCAATGTGCAAAGTTGAGTTTTATTTGCTCGTTTTTCGCATGTTTCTTTTCTCTTTTTATGTGACACACTTTTTTATAACGTGCATAACCAAATCGATAATCGATTAATAAGCCAACGCTGAGATGAGACACGAAAAAGACACCCGAAATTAGGCCCAAATTGCTGGCCAAATGAAAGAGAACCGATGATGCCTCTCTCTCTCTCTGCTCCAGCAACGCTTTCATCGATTTGGATTTGGATTTGGCATGCCATATAACGAAAAGCATGCAAAACATGCAATTGAGTGCTGGCAATAACTTTTTGACTCTGGTAAAAACATTGGCGATTTCAAGTCAGCTGGCAGCTGGCAGCTGGCAGCTGGCAGCTGGCAAGTGCTGAGCCAGAAGAGGCGGGGGCTATGCAAATAAGCTGCATAAGGTAATAGCCAATAAGGAACAATTGATGCAATTGGATGCAAAGAATGCAGACGGTCTGCAAGTCAAGTTTCAAGTTTGCCAGCCAGCCAGCCAGCCAGCCAGTGAGTTACTCAGTCAATCAGCAAAGTAAAGCTTCGCCTTCTTTTCCCAACGGCCCAGCTGCTTATGCATTTGCATGTGTGCTGCATTCAGCCTGCATATACCCTGTAGACGAGAGCGTGAAGGCAAGCTGTGTTGCCCAGACACAATGGAGTCCCACAGTCCAAAGTCTAGCATTAAATGAACGTCCTTTGCTGCACAAGATCAACGCTCAGACAGATAAGCTATTCAAGTTGTTCTCCAAACAAAATGCGCCAAAATATTGCCCAATACAAATCGGAAAGCCAATCGAAGAGCTGTGTTGTGTTGTGGGAGAGTAGCCTTTGTCTTGGCCACAAAACACATCAGCTAGCTGAAATGGCTAGCTAACTTGCTAGTTGGTGCATCATCAAGTGTGGCTTGGAGGGTTCGTTCATCGGTTGGTTGCTTGGTTCGTGCATCGTTGCACAAATGCATTCATGAAATTTATGCTAGCCAAAATGAAATATATTTTAAATGAGCCACGCGGGCGACCTTTGACGACCTGCTGATTAAAAACTCGGAGCGCACCAACTTTATTCGCGCAGCGTAAACAGCAGCAGCAGCAGCAGAAGCAGCAACAGCAGCAGCAGCAGCAGCAGCAGCAGCAGCAGCAGCAGCAACAGCAGCAGCAGCAGCAGCATTGAAAGGCAGCCATGATTAACTTTTAGATAGCGCACACATGGGGCAAAGATGGGAAGAGGGGATGGGATGGGGAGGGGAGAGGGTAGATGTGCTTGGCAATGTGACGTGAGGTCAGATGTGCTTCAGGGTGCATGAGAAACAAGTTGAAACTCTCTCCCTCTCTCTCTCCCTCGCTCTCGCTCTCTCTTTCCTCTATCTCTACCAGCTCCCCTGTGGCAATCTTTATCATGTTGCACGCATTTAAAATGAATGTTTGAATATGAATGCACTGCTCTCACACACACACACACACACACACACACACACACACACACACACACGCACACACACACACACACACACACACATGTTTCTAATATGACGCTGCTAATTCGGTTTCCAGCCACTTGACTCATTGTTGCAGCAGGCTGCCTGGCAATTAGAAAATGTTGCTGCTGCTGCACACAAATTTGTTGCATACTTTTTTGCTGCGAAACTGGTTGGCCATTGTGTCATCCCGTCCACTAGACCCTATGTTGATGTTGGCTGAGTTTAGGTATATGCAGACATCTGTAGATATTTACTCCGCTATTATTTTTATCTCACATCAGATTACTGCAATAAACAGCTTCAATTTAGAAAGATCAATCGAAAACTGGGTTCGATTTTCGAATTTTTGATCATTGATTTTTTGTATCTTTGTTTCATTCTGTTACAAAATATTTTATTGTTATCAATAAATAATCTTTTTTACCGAAATGTTAAAGTTTTATTGCGTTGCATAAAAATAATTGTTTAGAAACGTATTTTTTATAGTAAATGCTGGCTTTGTGCAGACAGCGAGACAGAATGTTGAGCCTGATCAAGAATATATATATATATGCATTGTGGACCTGAATGAAAAACCACTTAATTACATAAACCCAAGGCAAATACAAGTCAAAAAAACATTTCATTCGCAGCGCGCAGCCACCAAATTGAAGATGTTGCCGCATCTTGGCTACGAGCAACCGCAACTCCACAGAATACACACACGCACACACACACACACACACACACACGCACACACACACATACACACACACACACATACATACTTAACCATATGCACAACATTACATTGGAAAAGGGATGCCTGAAATAGCAGCAGCAGTTGCTCCACACACAGAGACACATACAAGTTCTGGTTTCTAGATTTTACAATTATTTGGCTCAAGTAATTTCAATTATATTCGCGGTTGCTTACTAGTAGATTACTACGTATATATATATATACACACATATATAAACACATATACATGCATAGATATATTCGTAAATTTGAGGCTGTTTTGCATTTGTTGCGTGGAAATGTCAAGCGAAGATAGAAAATCTTATTTGGAAATTTATTTTATTAAACCTTGATTTTGATTTAATACTGATTTCGAATCTTACATCAAATTTACAAGTAAATAATTGGAATAAAATGCAAGTTGAATATTTTAAGGACGTTTCAAGTGCTAAATGTGTGTAGAGTTTCTTCGAATAATTCTCAGCTGCTCAATCATGTATGTATGTGGTTGTGTGTGTGTGTGTGTGTGTGTGTGTCTCCCACTCTCTCTCTCTATGTGTGTGTGTGTGTGTGTGTGTGTTTGGGGGTTAACAGCAACAAAGTTGTGATCTTAAATGCTTGCAATGGTTTTTCAGCAGCATTCTCGCATTCTGCGTTCGTTGCCTGCGATGCGGTCCGAATATGTTAGCCAAAGGATTTGGCCCAATAGTCTCTCGGCCTGTCTGTCTGTCCGCGCTGTCCGCGCTGTCTGCCTGCCCGGTCTGGTCTGTCCAAAGTGAAGTGCACCGCATTGCAGAGTCGAATGCCACGCATAGCTGCCCCTCCGAGAGTGGCTAAGTGTGAGTCAAAAGCCATATTAATCCCTATGTGTTTCTGTCTCTGTCTCTCTGTGTGTGTGTGTGTGTCTGAGTGTGTGTGTGTGTGTGTGTGTGTCTGCGCTGAGATGTATGCTGCCAAAATGTGCACTTGCGTGGCCTAGCCGAGAATGGGATATCGTTTGAAATGAAATTCCCCAATGGAATTCAATCGAAAATACCTGACAAATGCGATGCGCTTGTATGAGTGGCCGAGATGCCATTTAAATATACATATACATATATATATATATATATATATATATATATCATTTAGCAATCAGCGCTCAAAATTAATTTGCAACCTGCTGCGACACTTGAGCTTTGGCCTCTTCTTCAGTAACAAAAAGCCACACGCAAAAAATAGCTACTCGCCTGCATTTCATTTGAATTACAACTACAGAGTCTTGCAACAGAGTTGCAAATTACATATACATATATATATATCGATGTACTTGCAGCCGAGGTGAATGTGAACGAGAGTCCCGTGCATTTGACACTCTGTGATACGGCCGGACAGGACACGTTGGACCCGCTGACGAGAGCTCTCCTATCCGACAGCGATGTGTTTCTCCTGTGCTTCTCGGTGGTCAAACCCGAAACGTTTGGAGCCATCAAATCGAAATGGGCGCCCAAATTTGCCAAAACAAAGGCGGCCCTCATATTGGTCGGCACCCAAGCCGATCTGAGAAGCAATCTGAATGTGTTGAACAAATTGCAGGTGAGTTTTGGTTTTATTTGGTTTTTCTTTTTTTTTTTGTCTTACACATTTATCATTTGTTTGTGTGTACAAATTGTTAAAATATTTATGGAATTCTTATTTGATTTCATATATGTGCTTCGGGGCGTGCTGCTTTCCATGGATGAGCAGACAAATGGCGAGAAACCAATTTCATATGCCGACGCCTGGGACTTGGCAACAACAATGGTGCCAAATACATTGAGACTTCGTCAGCCACACAGGTGAGTCAGTCAGTGAGTGAGTCAGTGAGTGAGTGAGTGAGTGAGTGAGTGAGTGAGTGAATGACTGGGCAATGAATGCTGCAGTGTTGCGATGTTACGGGATGTTGGCAGTCAGTTGGGCTCGCCCCATCATATTAATTAAAGCAGCAGCCACACAGACACAGTGACTATTGCCACAAACCTACACACAGAAGGAGATAGATAGATAGCTGGATGGAGAGCGAGAGAGTGAGCGAGAACTGGCCCGCAAAGTCATTGCACCAGCAAACAGTAGCAGCACCAACAACAACAACAACAACAACAACAACTACTACTACTAAGAAAGACCATCTTAAGCACGTCGAAGATTCCACACTCTAACAGAACTTCATCCAACTGATTTCATATGAATTGCTCTTGTTGTTCAAACAGGAACTCGTCTTCTGCTGACATATGTCAAATGTTTCCAAAGTGTCAGACATCAGAACCGAGATCTGTCTATATATATAGAAATTTTAAAGGTTCGCTCGATGTGACAGAATGGAAATACCCTCTGCAAGGGCATACAAATAATATTCAAGAAATCCTTTGGGCTGTCGCTGTCTGTATGCAAACACTTAAAAAGGAAACTCTGCACAACGATGACGCTTGGGAGGCGTTTGCCTTTGGGGCAATGTGCTTCAACACGCTGCTCTTCTCATTCAAAAAACACACATACACAGTGAGAGAGAGAGACAGAGAGAGAGAGCGAGAGAGAGAGCGAGAGAGAGAGCGAGAGAGAGAGACACACATACATATACAATAATCATAATTGTGCGGTTTTCGGGCTGGTTAGTATAACGGTAACAGCTTGCGCCTGGCAAAGCTGGCAATGCTTGCAACGTTAATGTTTTGCCGCAGCACAAACTTCCGAGTCCAGAATGGAGGTGGAGGTGGAGGTGGAGGTGGAGTGGCATGGCACAGTGGAGTGAACCAGAGCCACCTTTTGTCAGCCGTGCATTGCACTCGTCGTCCCCAAAGGAGGCGCTAATGCTTACTGACTTTGCAAAGGAAGATGCAATTTTTATACTATACCCCGCCATATCAGGCATGCCACAAATGGGCTTGCTTCACTTGCCAACAGTTTTGTAGACGCATCGTATTGTTTCAGTTTGTGCAAAATATAACTGTTCAGAAATTGAAATGGAAATTGAATTAACATGAAATATGTTTGGGGATTACAGGGTAGCTGAGTGGTCGTACATGCCTAACTAGAGCATTGCGCGTTCTCTTTTTAGCGATAAACGAGACGACAAATTGCTTCAAGTGCAAAGAAAAAAAAGAGTAAAAAATCAGTGACGCGAGGCGGAAAAAATGCAGTGGAGCGCATAAAAATTCGAAATAAATGCATCCAAACCAAAGTCAGGCGACAAGAAATATATAAGAAAATACATTTATGGTATTCTGTCAGATATACAGATTGACTTTAATGTGTATTCGAATTTTCATCAAATTAAATAAAGTGGTGGAATCTCGATGGGATCGAAACAGGCTCTGAGCAATTCGTTAGCCAATATTGCCATATATATATTGTTAAGTTGTATATCATTTTACTTTCTGCATCTCTCACTAATCACTAATCTTTGCACTGTTCTATTTCGTTCTTAAATGCAGGATAAAGTCAAAGATGTGTTTGACACCGCCATCTGGGAGGGATTAGTGCCCACCACGTTGCCGCCCACACCTTCGTTCTGGAGAAAGCTTTTTTGCCTGGCCTAAGCCGCACCCAACTGAATACAAAATATTCATTGCAACTCGAAGAAAAACACTCAAACTTATTATTTTTTTTTTTTTTATTGTCATATTTATACATATTACTTAATTATATTAATAATGATATGCATTATATGAAAATCTTTTAAAACTTACTCGCATATTATACATACATAGATGTATTTGTTTAGCAGTGCTCTTCAAAATAACTGCACTCGCACTCACTGACTGATCTATTCATAAAATATATAACAAAAAAACAGAGGAGCGAAAAAAAGATAATGTTGCGAATATTATTACAACATTATTACAAAATAGCAAAAGAAATTCTTTTTTTTATGATTATTAATATTATTATTATTATTATTAATTATTAATATAATTAAACAGTTTTGAATGCAAGCAACTGTTCATTTTCCGCGATTATTGTGCTTAATTTTTAATGATGCTAATATGTAATTTTTTTATAGAAAACTAAGAGCTCTGATTAAAAAAATAGAAGAGTATGCAAGCGCACACAAATCAGATACATATGCATATATATATATATATATATATATATATATATTTATAATGTACTTGCATACAGAGCAAGCAAGCTGCTGTTACGTCATTCCATCCATTTAAGCATTAAGTTTTATATCTTTAAAATACCTTAGTTGTAGTAGTATGTCGACAACAAAAGAATAAAATATATACGACACGAACTGTACAAGCAAAATTATGTAAATGCTTATTTTCTTGCTTCTCATCTCCACTGAAGATGATGGAAGCGTTCAAGGGGTAAATGTGCTGCCTACTTACAAATGTATCGGTTGTATATGGAAAGGCCACGGCCAAAACCAATGGTCTGCATGCTAATGGTGAATTGTATGTGTCTTCCATGTGTGTTCCATGTGTGGGTGGGTTTGTGCTATTTCAATTTCTGTATCAATTTGTGCGCAAAACATTTCAGGGATGCGCATTTAAAGCGTTTTCAATAACGCAACAACGGAGCGATTCATGCATATGAATCACACAAATGCTTAACAGTGGATCGGCCTCTCACAATGAATGCTCCAAATACATCAATCAACATACGTATGTATCTGGACGGTCAGAGACTTCATGCCATATCTAAGTATCATATTATATTATTACCTTCAAGGCAAATCCATAAGTAACGATGGAAAGGTGAGCCGGATTCCAATGAACCAATTCTGTTCTGTTTTTTAAATTTTATTAATAAATACAAATTATTTTGTCGCCTTAAGTTATGCAATGCAATTTTTTAGTCTTAGCGTCAGCTGAGCCTATGGCGACTATGGCAGTTTTATAACCTGAACCCATTGAAAATGGTTAAAAGAGTGGATGGGTTTTGTACAAATGTATGCTGCACGGTAGAAGGAAGCTTCTGCGACACGCTAGAGTATATATATATACATATTCTTGATCAGCATCAGCAGCCGAGCCGACCTGTCCGTCAACAACACTGGCTAAAAGGATATCACGCAGTCTGGCTCACTCGACTGCAGCAATCTTACTTGTTGGCGATGGGGTGTGGCATGCCTCTCGCGTTGCATGAATAATGCCCGATGCTTAAACCGGAAGCGTCGAGAAAAGTGCCACTGAAAAGAATAATAATAATAAATGCCGAAGGATAGAAGAGCAAAATCAACAAAACAACAACATTAGCGCAGACTTTTGCTAAAGCAAACAGAAGCGTGCTGCTTAACAAAACCAAAACACACGCACTCTGAACCTTCCACACACACGACACACACACACACACACACACACACGCCCAACACATACACAGACACACTTTCAGCCGGTGCGATGAAATTTGAGTGAAAGTTAAGCGCAGCTTGCCAAGTTTTTACAGCTTGCATAGCCAAAAAAAAAACCGAAACAAAAAAACCACAAAATGAATTTGGTTGCGGCGAGAACGAACGTCAGTGAGTCAGTAACTCTGCATGTTGCTTGCCGCATGCCGCATGCCGCATGCCGCATGCAACGTGCAAATTGCAACTTGCAACTCCATTTTTTGGCATCAAGTGCTCTGTTGACATTGATGCCTTGATTGCAGCTTCCGTTGGCAGGAGCGTTGCGGGCACAGCAAACAGCAACATTCTCTAACTCTCTCTCACCATCTTATTTTGAGGTAAAAGGCTACGAAATTGAAATATTAATGCCGGGACAGACAGTTAACAAGTTCGGTGACAGCAGCACAGCCAGCTGCCATCCAAGTGCAGTGTAAACATTTTGCACATTGTCTCGCAACGTATTGGGCGTGCCAGAGAGCTTGGGGTGGGTCGAGTGTCAATCTTGACGGCAAACAGTTAGTGCAACTGCCGACAGCAACAGCAGCAACAGCAACAGCAGCAGCAACAACAGCAGCAACAGCAGTAACAGCAGTAGCAGTAAGAGCCCAACTAACAAACAAGTTGCATTAAACTAATGCCATTCTAAGAAAGTTGTTGTTTTTACTAGCACATCATATTACACACACACACACACACACACACACACATGTAGTACGCAGACACATTGTAGTTGGCTAGTATGCATGTATGGGCAATTTGAAGCCATAAATTTGGAATTTACTTGACCTAAACGTCAAATCATAAGCCTTTCGAGCATGTCCAACACATTGCCTTGGCATCATTTGTGCCATTATCTCCTCCAGGTCTACAACATCGCCCACCCACCACTCACCCACTCACCCACTGCCCACTGCCAAATGCCCCAACAAGAGCACTTAACAGCATTGCGCAGAGACGTCGCTTTATTAGGCCAAATATAAATCAATAGCCCAAAGAAGAACATGGTCATGTCATGTTGAAAATTTATAGCCCTGCCACTTACGTGTGTGTGTGTGTGTGTGCGTGTGGGTGGGCCAGAGATGGGCCCAAATGAAATATCGACATGTGTGCAATAAATAAATAATTCATTTTTACACAATACTTGTAACTTGCAAGTAAATGTCCAGAATTACACAAACGTATTTAAATTAATATATTTAAATTACTTTGTTGTAATTGCAGAACACATTTTTCGATATTATCTTACTGAAGATTTGTCTTCAACCAGCACTTGACTACAAATCGAAATTTACATTAATAATTTCTAACACTACACAACAAAAGGTAGAAAAAGAATGAATTTTTGGTTTAATTTTTGTTTTTAGATACATTAAAGACATTAAGCCGATCGAAAAGAGAAATAAAATGTAAGCCGATTGCAAAATGGAGCAGAATGGATTTAACTCCACAATAGAGCATTGTATATATATATATATATATATATATATATAGTATTATGCTTAATCGGGTCCTTTGCCAATTGTAGAGGCTGAATGCGTGCTGTGATAGCGGAATATATTCAACGTTGGGTTTTCTCTGACGCAGCACAAAACAAATGGAAGTCAGACAATGAAAATAAGGAAATGTATCGTTAAATGAGTGGAAATGAAAAAGAAAATCGGGGCGAAATCAATTCAAGTTTATAATGAAAAATACTACGTCCCATGCTGCGTGATCTGAAGAAGAAGAGATGTCTCTGTGTGTGTGTGTGTGTGTGTGTGTTTGTGTGGAATATCTTTTCTTTTCAATTTGTTTTTGTATTTGGTATTCTGTTTTTTTTTTTTTTTTACTTTTTGGGCAACTCTTTGTTTGGTACGTGCTCATAAAACCGGAGACGAGCCAACAGCTGGAGCGGGGAGCAAAACGACCGATTTCGCCACGCGGCTATTTATGTGGGTCATTCACGCGAAAAGGATGCGACGCCAGCCCCACCAATTTCTCCATTCGTCCGCATCCGTGTCCCGCCACGTTCTACGTTACGGCTGCGTGTGTGTGTGTAATTTACTTAGAAATAGATACAGATACTGTAACCGTGCGGAGCGGAAAGGGGAGCGGGCACGGGCATCCTGACACACATGTAAACGTCGCTACTTGAACCCTTGATTGCGGTGGTGACGCTCGCCGGTCGGTCGCCCATTGTTCGACTTGAAGCTTGGGCCAGAACCTTGGAGCTTGGACTAAAACTTATAATCATAGCATCATCAACAAAATTATCGTTTTGCCACAGCACGGAGCAACTGCAGAACGAAGAATGTGTGTGTGTGTGTGTGTGAGGGGGGGGGGGAATAGCAGGCATCGCACAGATACACTCGCCATTTAAGAGCATAAAAGCGAAACGTGCTTGAAATGTGAATTACTCTCACTCACACACACATAGACACACACACACACACACAGACACACACACATTGTATTCTGTGCACTTGAAGTGGCTGAGTGTGTGCGTGTAAGTCGCTTTTTGCTCTTTGGTTGCTTTGGCTCATAACTTCAACTATTTTACACGAACCAACGAGCGAACATTTACTTTACTTTACTTTTTACCAGCACGCTTTCCTTTTATTTACTTATTTTAGTGCTTACTTCCGTTCGCTCACGACACACACACACACACACACACACACACACACACACACACACATACGTTGGCACTTATGAAGGCACACCTACAATGTTTTTTGATGTTGTTTTTTTTTAGCAAATTAACAAGTCAACTGTCTTCCAGCTGCTTTCCTTTGCTTTGTATTAACGATTAAGTGCAAGTCTGCGATTTCAATGTTCTTCCATTGAAGCGTCCCCTGTGAATGCCTCGATAAGTTCTGTGTGATTATTGCCTTAAGTGCCGAGAAATTGTACTTATTCCATAGGATTGACTGACATTCGACCAATTTCCTTTCAGCTGATGTGAGAAATTTCACATTTGCCATTCTCTGCTTGGCTATGTTATTTGTTCGTTGACTTTTCGCCATATATTCATAATATAAATTATTATTATTGTGGACAATTTTCAATAATTTATATATATATAAAAATATGTATAAAATGAGATGAACGCATTAAATATACCCATACCAGTAGCATGACTGGCAATCGTTGCCCATTGTCATAGGTATACAATGTATTTGATGAGGGATTGCAGTCTCTCAAGTCTGCTGGCAGCCGATGCCATTGATTTTTATTCGACAATTTGTGTAGTTGTGTGCTCGGGTGTGTGGAGCTCTGTGTGCAAGTGGGCTTGTGCCTTAATAATGATTTCGTTTAATTTCAACACCAAAATCCGCACGGACGCATCACGAAGAGCGCAAATACTTCGACTCCCACGAAAATTGGGTGGGTGTCTGGTTGTTTGTGTGTGTGTCTGGGTGTGTGTGTGTCTGGGTGTGTGTTTGTGTGTGTGTGTGTTTGGCTGTGTGCTCCTTTGGGTACGTTCGTGCCTCAATGAGTTCGCCCTTTGTTCGTTCCGACGACTTCCGCAGTCGAAAACCTTTTTGCGCTAATTGCAATTACACAAAATATTGTTTACACACTTTTCTCAAGCCGCAGTGTTCAACGCTCAATAACATATATAAATGAGCATGTATTCAATTGTTAATGAAATAGAATTCGTTGGTAAGAGCAAGACAAAGAGACTGAAACAGAGACAGAGAGAGAGACTGAGACAGAGACAGAGAGAATAAGAGTGGTTGTGTATGTAGAACAATATAAAGGGAATCAGTGCTTAATTAGTAAAATGATGACTGGCTCCTTTGGAAATGCCGTTTGTTCTTCGTCAAATAAACCAAGCTTATCAAATATTTCGGAATTATTTGGTATTTATGAGACAATAAATGAAGTAAGTGGGCCTAAACCCATTGTGGGAAAGAGTACAAAGTGATCTCAAATTAGCATTACCGACTTAAGTCAATTAAAATCACAATTCCGGATGAGCTGTTTTCATTTTAATTTAATCGAAGTGAAACAGCTCCAAGCAGGCAAATGGTCTTGAATTAAGTATCGCAATCTTTAACTCAAGTGTTTTCATCAGATTTTCAAGTGGTATTTGCGAAGGCAACTCCAGCAACTCAGTTGCCAGCAAAACCAGTTGGCAAATTGGCTGCTCGACAGTCGGATACCTCACGTTTATCGATAGGCTTCGTTCAGTTTTCAGTTTTCAGTTTTCAGTTCTCGGTTTTTACAGTCATAAGCCGAGGCGAACCACGGCAAGCAAACATCAAAGCGAAACGAATGAATTTCAAATGGACTTCAAAATTTATGCAGTGCCAAGTGAGGAATAAAAAAGTCATGCTTGAATTGCCATCAGGGGAGACATGGAGATATGGGAATATGAATATGGGATCAACGAACAGGATTCTAGTGTTCCGAGTCGAGATTAGGAGCAGCTAGCATGCAAATTAGATATGTGTATACAATTTTTACTTTAGCTATTTAGTTTTTGTTCGCATAAATTTCCATAAATGCGTAAAGGTAATCAGCAAACGAGTTGCAAAACTTGATCAAATGCAAAATGGGCCCAGAAACTGCAATCAGTTTGCAACTTGAGTTCCCAGCTTCCATCTGTCTGTCTCTCCCAACCATTACTCTATGTTGCTAGAGAGTTCCCCGGAACAGATTGAAAAACTTGAAGCAAACACAAACACGAAATTCACAAAACAAACCACAACTCACGTGGACAAACTGAAACAAATGCAGTGCACTTTGAACTCAACTCAACTTAACTCAACTCAAAGTGAACTGAAGTCAAGTCGAGTTAGCTTCAGGGCTGGGAAACGCTTACGATTCTAATCGAATGGTTTATAAACAGCGGAAATCCTTAAGTCCGATTGGATTAGAATTAGAAAACTGTGTCATGCCAAGTGTTTTTCTGATTTTCCGGCATTGAAAATAGCAAATCTAATCGTAATACACTTAAAAAAAAACTACTGTGGAAATTGGCAAACATTCTTGCAAGGCGAGCCGCCTAAATTCTATAAATTTATGTTTATTTTAAGCTTCAATATATTTATGATAACTTCGCTTATAAGAAATCGATAGCATCGATAAATGCAAAAAATGAGATCATAATTTGAAATCTTGGGGCACCAAATTTGGAGTATTTATTCCTGGCAACGTCCTTCAAAGATTGACATGCAAGTTTTCCGACCACGCCCACTAAGTCGGCTATATCTATATCTATATTTATATATATATTTCACCAACAGAATCTGTTTCTTTTCTCGTAAGCAATTTTTGCAAATTTTTGATTTCAAGTGTGCTGATAATTAAATGAATCAACTTGAGGAACAAATTAAAATGCTAAAGTGATTATAATTGTGGTTGGCTTAAAATTAAAAATTAAAGACCACAACTCACAGCGTTATTTGTGTGCATAATTCATGCAGAGAGATGAGCACAAATCGTATAATGTTTTGTTTGTGTGTGTGTGTGTGTGTGCAACCCTGGTCAGGATGTCGAGTAACCGAGTAATCGAGTTGCGGAGTTGCCGAGTTCAAAGTAAAGTCCAGCGTATGTCAAGGGTCAAGCAAATATGTGCGACCAGAATATGCGATGGCGCTGGATGGACAACAACAACAACAACAACAAGAGCATAACAAGAGCATATTACAAAAGTTATGAACCGGAAATGAAACGGAAGCTGACAATATTTACTGGCATTCCGGCCGACATGGCGCATACGTAACGTGCAAAATACGTGACGTGATACGTGATACGTGAGACGAACGTGACATGCGAACTGTCATTTGCTCGGACTCGGTGCAGTTCAATTATGTTGCAACTGCAACAGCAACAGCAACAGCATTTGCAACAGCAACAGCAACAGCAACTGAAACAACAACAGCCACAACTATAACTGACACTTATCGGCAACTGTTTCTTACTTTTTTAATATATTTTTTATTTTTCTTTATATTTTTCGTGTTTTTTGCTCGAGCATTTGCTGAATAAAAGCTCTGAGCCGCATTTACGCTTAGCCAAATGGCAGAAAGTAGCCATCAGCCGAGCATGGCCGAGCTAAAGCATCGCATGCTGTATCAGGACCAGGATCCAAGTCAGCCAGTGCTGCGTCCAAGCCGTCAAGACGCGCCCATCGCAGAGCCACAGCATCCGCCGGCCTACGATGATGCCATTGGGCAAAATGCGACAAGTTTGCACCAGAGCAATCCACAAGCGCACAACGGGGATCGTCGCACCTTCTTTGCCGAGCCCCAGCATTTGAGCAGTCAACTGCTCGATGAGCGGGCTGAGCGGCATCAGCTGGATGAGCAGCCGACGCAGCCGACGCAGCAGCTGCCAAATGAGGGGCACCACTCGAGTCTGCCGCAGGTGCGCAGTAAGTAACCGGAGCTGAAAAGAGTCCACACAAAGTCTCAGATACAATTAGAGCTAGAAACTTTCAATTTGGCGTATAACTTCTTGTTTACCACGCACAAATCAAGTTCATTTCAGTTGTTGATCAGCTGTTTGAATATCCCAGACGTGGCAAGTACATATTTGGGCTTGGTGGCATCTACTAGCCGGCCACTCTCGCCTACATCTGTTTAAATGATACTTAAATGATGCTTAAATGATAAGTCCTTTCTCTGTTTGTTGGACAGGCTTCTTTGCGTTGGCTCCGCAGCCCCAGTTCGGTCTCCACGCCTGTCCGATTGTGTGTCCAGCTTGTGGCAAGCCAGGACGCACTCGATTGCAGCGCACGGCGAATATGAGGGCCCATTGCTGGGCGCTCTGGCTGTGCTTATTTGGGTGAGTCTGCGATACCAATGGATATGTAACTGCCATACTTGACACAATTCCTCCCATCCCCCATTTGATCAGCTGGTGCTGCTGCGCTTGCTGGTATCCGTACCTGATGGATAGCTGCCGCATCACGAGGCATTATTGCAACGCCTGCAAAACATTTCTAGGCGCCTATCATCCCAAAGATTGTTGCCACTGAGGCTCTGTAAACGCATCCAAAATTAAAAGAAACTTCACAAAAAAACGGCATTTTTCTTTATTTAATATACCCATCAACTAAAGACACGACTTTATAATAAAACTTAATAAATGTCTCGCTTCATGGCACAACTATTCTTGCTTTTTGTTTTTCGTTTTTTGAATCGTCATTTTGAGCATGTCATTTTAGGCGTTGTGCGTTGAGTCCGACTTTAGATGACTTCCTAAATACCCTCATTGCTTTGCGAAGAAGCAGGCTACGAAAAGTGCACTTCAGCCTAAACGAGATGCTGCCCAACCAGACGCAGCAGACAGAGGCGCTCCAGGCCAAAATGGAACAAGTTGCATCCGCTTATTGAAACTAATGAGGATCCAAATTTGGGGCTGTTGCTAATCTGTGGGCCGTGCCTTGGCTCCAAGTGGCTTTCCATCAGTGCGACGCCGGCAAATTGAATTGGATGGCAAATGCATTTGCGCCACGCTTTTTGCCGACTGTTGCTGCTGCTGCTGCTGGTCCAGCTCCGTGAGTCGGGTTACCCAAAAAAGGCAGTGCGACTAGTGCTACTATATGTTGTCCATTGTTCATTGCCCATTATCCATTATCCATTATCCACTATCCATTGTCCACTATCCATTGTCCATTGTCCAGTGTCCATTGTCCACCTCGGACGCACTTCGAGCGTTGCTAAATGCACGTGCCACACCCCCATCGCGCCGTGCAAACCCAATTAAAATGTACCGCTGCGAGTTGCATAAGCCAGCCGGAACGGATTTGCCCCACACGTCCAATTAGACTCGGCCTCAATCTACAACAGCAACAACCGATCCATCAGCAGCAGTTATTAGGCAACAATTCATAGCCGCATCCGTGTTCGCATCCGGTTTGTGGTTTCAAATGCACCCTCTCAAAAGCGAAAACAAAAGGAGCAGGAAAAAAGCACAAAATAGTCAATTAGTTGGCCGATTGCCATTAATGTGGACACAATGCGCATTACATTTAGTTTAAGCACGTCAAAAAAACCCGTCACTGCCAACCAGCTGCTGATAGCAGTGCCGTGAAAAGGCGATCAGGAGAAGGATATGTGCAAGTAGTCCGGTGTTCAGCGGCGACTTCATAATAATAAAAATATGTAATGCGAAAACAATGACAACGAGCTGCCAACGAAACACAGCAAACAACAATAACAATAAAAACAGCAACAGCAGCAGCAACAACAGCAGCAACAGCAGCCGCAAAAAAACAGAGCCAACAACAATTGGCAAGCTGCGTTTCAGCATGTGCCAGCAAAATAAGTTGGCAACTTTAATTAGATTAACTTGCTGGGGCACAAACATTAATATCAATGGCACTCAGCTGACAGGCCTGGTCTTTGGCTAATAATCTGTTTGTGTTTGTGTTTGTGTTTCTGTTTGTGCTTGTGTTGTTCCTTCTTCCCTTTGTTCTTACTGTTGTTGTTGTTGTTGTTGTTGTGGTTACACAGATGCGCAACCAAATATGTCCGCGTGTGTTGTAGCTGATGTACACATCTATGTTAATGAAACCAACATCGAACACTGTGAAATACTTTCCATACATAGTTTTATGTATATTTTATTTAGCCAAAGAAATTGCTCTAAGACTTCTCACTATATTGGTTAACCCACAAAGGAGCTTCTCTAAATATGGCCTGAAGTTTGTAGCGCCTTGTCAGAGACGTCTGCCAGCTCATAAGGTATATATACATATATATACTCTCATTCAGGTAGATATATATATTCTCATTTCATATATATATTTATATATGCATATGTATATAACTCTCATAGTTAAACATCGGTCGAAGGATTAGTTCTGTATGACGAACATTTTTATTTAACAAGTGCAGCGGACCAATCGGACTAAGATCAGTATCGGAACCTGACTATTGATATTGATATTGAACTCTTATTTCTTACAGATAATAGTCGTAGTATTTATCTTAAAAGATCAGATTTATTTAAAGTATTATGACAAAATGAATGAATTATAAATTTGATGGAAATGCTTAAAACGATTCCGATTGCGATTTCACACCCAGCCCAAATATAATATTTATATTCAATTGTATTAGTTAAATCAAATAGTTAATACGCATATATGTTAAGATATATGATCATAAAATATGGTAGATCATGTAATGCATTAAACTCAATTACTCAAACCGAGATTCAAAATTCTACCGAATACATCATTCCGACTTGATGTGGCTATTGAGCTGCTCAGCGCTATAGCCACATAATAAGATAGACACAGGCATACACATATGTACATACGCACACACACACACACACACACACACACACACACATACATACTCATTTAACGTGTGCGCACTTTGGCATCGGTCTGTTTGCAACTGTGATGACGTTTTTCTCGAAAATTGACAAATTTTGGATGGTAAATGTTTGCGCAACATATTTACGGATATTTGCGGGGTGTTGATTTGTTGATTACGCTCAGTTGATGCAAATTGAGCCAGAGGCACACGGCAGCAGCAGCTGAGAGAAAGTCAGACAGAGAGACAGACAGACCGACTGGCAGTTGAATTAGAGCGTAAGCGGATGCAGATAAACGTATGCGAAGCCAACGAATGGCTAATCAAATTAGCAAGCAAAATCAATTGCAAATATTTTAATTGCTGTCCTCGTGCAGTGATTCGGAGTATTCGAACTGGCTGCTGGCTGCTGGCTGCTGGCCACCACTGGTTCACATCCAACTCGAAGGAGGGAGTATAGCAGTAGTTTGGCTGGCGAGCTGAGTGGGAACTGTCTAAGAAGGTCAGTCAGTTGGAGCTGGCCAAGAATGATGGAGACCAGGTATAGCAAGCGAATGGCTGCAACGTCTATCGTCCTTAGTCCTTAGTCCTTTCCGTTGCAGGACTCGCAGGTCTCGAGCACTCGAAGCGCTGATATCCATACGAATCGTATGCCGACTAATGCCGTTTTTTCCTTTGTGTGTGCGTGTGTGTGTGTGTGTGTGTGTGCGTGTGTGAGTGTGTGCTTTTTATGGTGCCGGCGCAGGCGCCGCACGAGCGATGTGGCCGAGGACGAGGACGAGGACGAGGACGAGGACGAAGACGAGGCACGATGACGTGCACGTTCACTAAAAACAGCGCTCGGGCTGGTCGCTGGTTGTCGGTCCAGGTTTGCCAGCTCGGGCTGCTCGCTGCTCGCTGTTCGCTGCTCGGTTTGAAGTTACGAGTTGCGACTGACGAGCGTGTAGCGATTCCTTTGCTGCCATGCCATGCCATGCCGTGCCGTGCCGTGCCGTGCCATGCCATGCCATGCAATGCGATGTTGTGTTATATTATAGGACTGGCATCGCACTCTGTTGGCTCAATAGCGCCTCGCACGTTGGCCACGCAACACGTCGCGTTCAGTGGTGGTGTCCTGCCTGTCAGCCCAGAGTCCTTTCGCTCAGTCGTTTGTCGTCAACGCCGGCTTGCTAAACGGCGTCACTTGCGATCCGCAATCGCCGCCGTCGGCAGCCAGTAGCCAGTAGCCAGAAGCCAAAGTCAAAGACCAAGCTGTGTCCAAATACCGCAGACTGAATATATACGCGCTGAGCATATCCATATATGCATGGATTGAAAAACGTTTCCTTCTAATTCGTTGGCATTTGTTTTTCTTGTTTTTGTTTGCGTTGTGTGTTGTGGTCGAAGTTGCCGCCTGATGGCCGCTCGGGGAGTCCAAAGCCAAGTACAACATTAAGTGGTGTGTGTGTGTGTTTGTGTGTGTTTGAGTGTGTTTGAGTGTGTGTGCGTGTGTGTGTGTGTGCGAGAGTGCGTGACAAACAGCAAACACAACAGTCAGAGGAACAGCAAGACAAGAGTACATTCAAAGTCGGTTGCTGCCGCGTTATATCCGTTTCCGCTTGCCGCGCCGCTCCTTGCGCATATCCTGCAATTACCAAAGAGACTCGAAAATCGGCTGGAGACGCCTTGAGGAGGCAGCGGTGGCAGTGGTTACACCATGCACGTTCCAACAATGCCCAAAAGGCGAACGCTGCTGCCCCAGCCCAGCCGGGTGACCACCCGTCCAACGCTGCTTCTCCTTTTTCTGCTTCTTCTACTGGCGGCATCTCAGCCAGCCAAGGCGGCCGGAAATGATGCAATATCCCTTGCCAGTGCTCGCCGCCATCGTCAGGCAGAGGCGCCGACGTCCGCTCGGTTAAAACGTGATGCCAGCAGCGAGGACACCGATTCCAATGGGAGCCTACCAGCAGCTTTAATGCAGCCGAATCCGCAGCAGGCTTTCAAGGATTTTGATTTATCCGTTTATGTGAACGGTAAGTGAACCATGGCAACAACAATTGCCCAACATTATCACTTAATCTGCTCTTGCAAAATCAACTTGCCAAATAAACCCTTCATAAAAATCAAAATACCCACGACTACTCTAATTACTGAGTCTTCAAACTGAGTCTTCAAACTGAGTCGCTCAAACTGAGTCTTAAGTGCACCTAGCCATAAATCATGCACTGAATGTATCAGTTTAATTTGGGCTAAGGCTTACATAAAAAGAATGAAAGTTTGAGAAAAATATATTGGATTGCCATCAAGATGTTTATCCCTGCTCCACACACCGATGAAAATTTACCAATATTTGGAAAATCGAATTGAAACTCAGAAATGTTCTCAATAATAAAAAAGAAATTTAACTTAAGCGAGGAAATTATTTATACAACTATTTTTGCTGTTTTAAATATGTATTTGTTTAAGTTTAAAATCTATTTCATAGTCCAATTACTCAATAAAACACATAACTTGACTTGATCTGACTTCACAGTTGATATATCCAAATATGCACAAATTTCCAATTTTGATTTGAGCAATCTCGAATAAATTGGTGGCCCAAAACACAAGCAATTTTTAAAGATATTTATTAATTTTTTAACAAATAAATTGAATTCGCTTACAGCAGAAAAATCTTGTAAATCACATTTGAGAAATGTCAAAGTTCAACGTTTCCTGCCATGTTATTTCACGCACCTTGTTCAAAGTTCGATGCACACATGTTTAAAGCGCAGCCAAATGCAATTAGGCACAGATTTTCGTTCAGTGCACATAGCTGGCCATGGATTCCCATGGGCTGTCATATGCTTACATTTTACATGCCGATCGATTGTATTTATGTCAAATTGCCATTTAACTAAAGTTAACACTGTTTCTAATGAGCTTGTTTTTGGGAATGTCATTGTGTGCGTGTGTGTGTGTGTGTGTGTTTGAATAAACGCACACAAGCAAACAAACACACACACAAACACACTCATGATGTATGCTCTATGCATATAAATATGCTGTATGCTGGTGCAGAACTATTTAGGCCAGACACAGTTGCATTAGACGCATTCATACATCCGCAATTAAAATGTGAAATTTATTTACAACACTCGTAGCTGTGTAATGCAATTTTGTCGGCATGATACACACTGGCGCATGGATAAGGTCACTGATAGTGCCATCCAAACAGTTACTGGCAATTACATTACTCATACGCTCGGTTGCCCACTCCAAAAACCTCTTTTCATTTGTTATTTATGTAAATATACATTTTTAGACTGTCAATATATTTAGAAGTTCGTCACTTTCTTCTCCTGCTCCTTCCAACAACCAGGCCGCCCCTTTTAGGAAACAAAATAAGCCCGCCCAGCTTGTTCGAAAGCAATTAAAATGGAAAACAATTCATAGACATATCTATACACATACATTATGTGGGGGATTGGGCGAGAGACAGTTGTACATTTTCATTGATAAGAATGCAATAATTGCACTTGCATCTGCCACTGCCACATTGAAGTGCTCGTCACTCGTGTCATGAACATCAACAGCAACAAAAATAACATCAGTCACACTGTCAAAATCCAAATCATAAATATTAAAAATCAATAATTTGAATTGTGTAGAATTATGAATTTCAATTGCAACAACACATCAATGTTTGTCTAAGTGTGGTTTTTTCAATTTGTTATGGATGACATCGTTCATATGAAAAGTGTGCGGAGAAAGACTTGGCAAAATTGCTATAGCCACAATTGTCATACCAGTGAAGAGCCCGATGGGCAAACATCAGAAATGCTATCCTGATGAACCATATACAGATCCATATTCATAAGCAATTGGTTGATATTTACATAAATGTGCATACGTACATGCATTTGTCTGTCTTAGCTGAATATTCGTTATTTTACAGAGATTTATTGGGACTGCATTAAGATTGTTGACCGCACTTTATTGCTCAGTGAATTCAAACGCATTGCAATTTGGGCAAAAAAAGATATTTTGGTTTGAAGCTGCAATTCGATTTGACTTCTCCAACAATTTGGAATATTATTATTATTGTTAACTTGTTGCAGTTGCCACTGCTGCTGTGATTGTTGTTGTTGCTGTTGTTGTTGTTGCTGTTGCTGTTGTTGTTGTTGTTGTGTGGCCTTCCGTTGTCACCTTTCGCTCATATCTGCATCCGTTTGCCATAAATTATGGGCGCACATTCTACAATAACGATTCGGTTATGGCCATGGTTATGGATATGGGCATGGAATGTAGAATTTAGAATGTAGAATGGCCCATATGCGAGAGGCGAATGCGAATACGAACACGAATTGCATTGTTTGTTCTGTTTATGTTAACACTCAGGTGTGTTCTGTGCTGTATTCTGTTCAGCTGTGTGTGGCTGCTGCCGCTGCTGCTGCTGTTGTTGTTTGTTTGCGTCTCGCCGCTTTGCTTATTCATAAGCCGCGACAGGCCATGTTGACACTTTACCCACCTACCCACACACACTTACCCACACACACACACACACACACTTGCACACACACGCTGACACAGCCGCACCGCAATCCTGCGTTTACATTTGAACAGCTCGCAGTTAGAGGAACAAAAATCGCATTTGCGAGGTCCAACACAGAACTTATAGAAGTCAACTGATTTCGATCGTCAGATCGATATTGAATCGTGTACATTTTTAGTAGCTTATTTAATTGCCATAGTAAGTAGGGGTAGTCAAAAAACACTGCATTTCTTATGTACATCTCTACTTATATTGATTGTTGTGACAGCCACGTACAGGCAGACACCAAAGAATCCATTAGCCATCCACAATTACAAATCAAGAATGTGTTTTTTGTTTTTAGTGAGTTTGAAAACCAGTGAAAATTATCTAGTCGAGAGAGCTGGACTGGACTTGTAAATACAAATGATCAATATTGTGTCGGGATATATATCTACTCACCCAACTCGTAGGCCATGTCTTTAAAAGTGTGGCTTTCATTGAAATCGTCAATACTAAAAGCAACTTGATGTTCGTACGATGTTGATCCTGATCAATATTTCATATCCTTGCTGCTGCCTTATATTTAAAATTGGGTATTTAATATTAGAAAGTCACAGTCGAACTTTGTGTGCAGCCTGCGCACAAATATTGTTGCACTATTCAAACCTGGCCGCAAGCTCAGTGTTGGCCATATTATTGTTGTTTGTCCTTTTTTTATGGATATTTTTTTGCGCTTTATTTGTTTGTTATTTCTGCCGCCAACGCTGTCGACCTCCCCACCCCCTCCCCCTCACTTGTCGACGTCTTGTCACCCTCTGCGTGGTGTGTGTGTCTGGTGTGTGTTGTGTGTGTGTCTGCTGTGCTTGGCTTAGTTCTCAACTGTGTGTTGTTTGCGCTGCTGCAACTGTTTTTGCTGCTTTGTTTTCTTTTTTGGCATCTTAAAGTAGATAATCAAAAGTAAATAAAAACATTTCACATTGTCTGCGCTCGCACAAATGTTTCAGCGATTAAATCACTGTCTCCATAGTAAATAGATTTTCTGTGCGTTTTTCTTGAATTGTGTTGTGTTGTGTTGTGTTGCGTTGCGTTGCGTTGCGTTGCGTTGCACAACTGTCGCTTGTCTATTGTTAATGTGACAGCCGTCGAGCTTGAGTGGCATTAGCCACATTACCCACACCACCCCAACCAACCACAAAGCACACAGCACACAGCACACACCTCATCACTAGCAGCTGGAGTAGAACTGTTATTTGCATTAAAAATTTACCACTAAAACAAAAATGCCTCTGTGGACATTTTATGTGAATTTTATGTGTAAGCCGAATTGGGAAGAACACGTTTAAGTACTTAAATAATCATTGGCTCAGAAACATCCTCATTATATATATACACACACATATATATACATATATAATAATCTGTATATATATATATATACAATGTTGACCGTCTGTCACTCACTCAGTCAATCAGACAGTCAGTGCTATAATTATTTGCATGCTTATTACCCAGATTAGTTCACAGGTTGGAAGCAGCAGCAGCATCTGATCACTTAATTAACTTGGAAGACAATTTGATTGCACCAATTAGGCGCATAATGGTATTCAACATTAGGATAAGCATATAAATAGATAATCAGAGGCGCACACACACATCAACACACAGCACACTCAAACTGACACACACCGACAGATAGGCAAACAGACGGAGAGGCAGACAAACAGACAGACGGACAGACAGATGGACAGACGGACAGACAGACAGACAGACAGATAATAGAAATGTCCTTAAAATTCCCTCAGCTAACAAAAACATGGCTCGGCTTAAACACTTCTGACTGTTTGCTTTGTCTGCGATGTCCATTTGCATTGGCCATAATAATGACTTGCTGTTATTTTTTTTTTGTTCCTTACCAAACAGTTTATATTTTGGAATTTATTGACGCAATTAATCGAATCAATTTTCTCGGAACAAGTACATTTCAAAGCCGTAAATAAAAGGAAGAGAAAACTTTGCCATCGGCTGTAACCGACAGAGGAATAATCTGATGCCAATATAGCCAGGAAATGTTGGCCAGGTTCCGTGTAACCTACGTTCCAAGTTAGACAATCTTAGCTCTTAAGTTGTAGGAGTGATAGGCTTCTGAGATTTTTCATCAAGTATGTCAACCTGTAAAGGGAATTAGCGGTAAGAGTCAGTTGTGGTGACAATACTCCAAAATTGTAGCCGTTCAGATGTTTTTGACTGGGTCAGCGGGAATCCATATATCGATCTCAAGAGAAGATCACGAGCAATCTATGCTTTCAGTGAGGTGACTCTATCTCTCGAATTGTACGAAATATATATTAAATTTGTATTTTATCGATTTTCTGGCGCACCAATTTTGACACTTTGGAGCAGGCACAAACAAGTCTTTGGCTTTAAGGCCGAAGAAAAAACTTGATTCTGTTTGCAGATCTGTTAATTTATTTTAATGAGGGGCATTTATATACATTTTACATATACACATATACACACATAGTGGTTATGGAGAATGTGCTACCAAAACACAGCTCTCGTGTTCACGGCTCAGCTCACATTTGTTCCGATTACACATGAACATCCTTTCCCAAACCTTCCACGCACGTCCTTAAAAAGAAGAGAACAGACGACAACAACATCTGATCCATCTCTATTATTTTCTTAGGCGCCGCTCAACCTTAACTTTAATAAACATAATTAGTTTGAAATTTGAAGATTTGTGCACTAACTAGCTGTAATAAAGGACGTATTCAGTTTATCGGGAAAGGGCGATGGTTGGGAGGCTTTGGGGCCCATTATACCTGGTACCTTGTACAATAATGTTAATTTCATTGATGTGACAAGGGCTCAACTCGAGAGTGCTTTTCTAATGATCCCATCAGCTTAAGGTGCCAAAGCAACCATAGAAATGGATTACTATTTGTGCCTTTCAACTAAACACACACACACACATGTATATATATATATGTATATATGTGTGTGCATTGGAATTTAATTTACCTGCTGCCGTGTAATTAGTCATAGTGTGCTTAGCAAGCAACCCATTGGGTGCCATTTAATTAGCAAATGCATTTTGGCCAAATAACATTTATCCTATACGTTTATATGCACATGTCCATATGAGTGTCTGTTGGTGTGCGTGTGTGTGTGTGTGTGTGTGTGTGCGTGTGTGACTGAGTGTGTCTGTGTGACCTGGGGTCATATGCAATGCGTAAATTAAAGGCCTGGCCGTCAAGCCTATTTAATGCAGATGCTGCCCTTGTTAACTGTCTAATTATAATTATATTTTTATTTGCAAGCATCTTGTGCGCTTTTATTAAAAGCCAGCATGGCAGAGAGAGGGAGACAGAGCCGGAGTTAGAACAGAGAGTGAGATGAGCGAGAGAGAGAGAGAGAGAGAGAGAAAAGAGTATTAGCCCTACCCTTGTCAAGCCATTAAGGCTGTCTTCCGCAACCTGCTCTACTGGGTGGGTTTGCCTGCAGCTTAGCCAGGTTAAAGGCTCGACCTTTACTCTACTACTCTTAACGTCAACGAAAGCAGCAGCAACTCAAATAAAGTCAAAGGCAAAGTGCAACAGCAACAGCAACAGCAGTGCGACAGTGTCTAAGTGCTGTCAATGTTCGCAACAATTTGGCAGCACGTTGCGAATGATTAATATAAATCGATTCACCCAGCACACGGAGAGAAATCAATCAAAGAGAAAGCGTGCGAAATGCACTTGACTCGCATTTAGCTTGAAACAAATGAAATTCGATTTCGACCTCGATTTAAATTAATTCGTATAATTTACTGCTGCATCAATATTCTTTCTCGCGAAAACAATCACATTTGATGTGATATGTTTTCGGCTTCACTTTGAAAAATTATTGTTATCTTTTTTAAGTTTGTATACCAAAAACTAGAAATTTAAACATGTGCTAAACAACAGAATTTATTGAAAAGTTTTCAAGAAATTATGGCTGTGCGAATTGTTTGATGTTTTCAAATTGAGCTTGAAGTGGAGTGGATGCTTTTTTCTAAGAAAATTAATTATAAAATATAAGAAATCGCATTTATTCTCTAGAATAGAAGTTTTCGCACACCATAGTTTCGGCGATAACTGCCGATGGCTGTTTAAAATGCTTGCCATATCTTTCCATTAAAGTTGGCAGCCACCTTCGGCCAGCTCCAGTGTGCCTTAAGCCGGGGACTGACAGAACAAAAAAAATTGAAGCGGAATCGCTTACTGACTGCTCACACATTTTGCCACTTCTGCTGCTGGCTGTGTTTTCGGGTATGCATGGCGCAAAGTGTCACATTACAGACATGGGACGGGAAGGGGAGCGGAATGAGAATGGGCCGCAGGGGCACCAGCAGCATCAGCAGCAGCATCAGCAGCAGCGCTTTAGCCACGCACTCAGCTCTCAACTTGCCCCGGCTATCATTTGCGGTTTGCATGTGCCACCAACAACAACTGCAGCTACAACAACAACAATCGCAACAGCTACAACAACGAACGAGTGACGGCAATTTTCGTTTAGTATCGCTGGCAGCGGCAGTCGACAAAAAAAATGCATAAAAATCGCGTATACGCTTCAAAAATTCAACAGTCTGCAAGGAAAACGAAACAGCAGAAAAAATGGGAGTGGGGAGTGGGGAAGACGGGCATTAGGGAAAAAAAGGGCAGCAGTTTAACCATTGTTGCAGCAGCTTGTTTAAATTTTATGCGTTGACTTTTTATACATGTTAAACTCACGACATCAACCCCCACTCGACCCCAGTTGGCTTTGGACTGTGGCACAACATTTTGATGTACGACGACAGCTTTGGGGACCCAAGTTGCAGCATACACACACATGGGCGCAGGTGTCTGTGCCCCTTGCCGCATGACTCGGCAAACTTCACAGGTCCACACGAAGCCAAGGACCTGGCCATCAGAATCCGGGCGTGCTAACATTTATGTAGTAGCTGCTTTAAGAAGCCCGCATGCAACTGCAGCACCGACTGCGACTGCGACTGCGACTGCAACTGCGACTACTGCAACTGAGACGAAGACTGAGACTGCGAATGATACTTCAATAATTCATGTCTCAGGGAGCTGCTTTGAATGCCGGATGCTCGCAGTGCGCGGACGGAAATTGAAAACTTTATGCCACTGCCAGCGAAGAGCTCTCGCGAAAACCAAGTTGCTGCGGCAGTTGACAGCTGTCGGTCTGGCCGGCGTTCAGTGGTCGAGAACAGCTCAAAAGAAACTACAACTACAACTACAACTACAACTGCAGCAAAAGAAACGAGCATCATGTGCAGAGCTTTATTATGATTAGCAGTTAACTCCGGCTGCCAGACAGACAGACAGACAGCGAGACATCCAGTTCGGTATGTCTGCGGACTGGGTGTTACTTAAGCCCATAAACAGTTGACAGTACAAGTTGATCATATATCGTAAATCATATATGTACATATATAGAGAGAAGTAAAATTGATAAATATATATAGAAAGTGTTATATCGTCAATCTGCAAGCATATTCACGAACTAGCTTATGGCATACACAGAGATACATGTTATGTAAGGTGCTACAAAGAGACAGAAATGACACAGCTTGTTACAATTATATATATTTATTCATTTTTATTTTTTGTTTGCGAATTTCGTTATAGATTTGTAGCCAGAGTCGAATCGATTTTTACAGAACGCGATAATCGCGTTCAAGGTCACTCGCCAAAGTCAACAACAACCTTGGCCTCTGCTCTGTGATGAGTGGGTGGGTTGATGACTAGAAATCTATTCAATTTCTCTGCTTTCTATAACATATATTTACTTGTGCACAAGCTGTTTTCATTAGATTAATGTTTAGGCTCAATTGAAATAAACTCTTTTCTATGTGCAAAAATGCAATTGAATTGCCAGTGAATAACTGATCTGAACACTAAGCAAGTTAACATCAACTATTCAAACTCTAATAATTATAAACAATTTTCAAGATCATCAAAATTGCGCACAAGAACAAGAACAAAGATGATGATGATGATGGTGAAGATGATCAACATTTAAGCTGCTCGCCAGCTGTGCTTTTCCATTTCCACCATATTATCGAAGCCAACAAAGTTATTAAGTGGCAACATTTAGTTACTTTTGTTTTTATCGCTAGCAACGGGTGGGTGGCAGAACAGGGCAGCAGAGAGCAGGGCAAGGCAGGGGTCGCAAGCAATTGCGGGAAAAGTTTGCCAAACGAGCAAATAATCAAGCGAGAAACTCAAAAATCAAATGACAGTGATGCCATAGGCAACAGCAACCAGCAAACAGTAAAAAGTAAGAGAGCGAGAGAGAGAGAGAGAGGGAGAGAGAGAGAGAGAGAGAGACCAGCTTCTCGGCGGGAAAGAGAAACAAGAAACGTGAACAGAACAAATCGCGCAACTGGGCGCAACGTACTGAAACAATAAAATAAATTAACCTTGAAGTTCAATGTGGAAAATTTAGTGGTGTTGTCAGAAGTCGCGCCCCGAAAGCCACCGCCGCAACAGCCCCCGCTCCCGCCCCCGCCACTGCCCAAGAAGCAGTCATTGTTGAGTCGTTATGCAGAAAGTAACATAAACAAAACGTAGCGCAAAGTTCATAAAATGCCAAGGAGAAGTCGCGTCGCCGCCGCTTGGCTGCCCACAGACAGAGACAGAGTGGAGCAAAAGAGTTGGCACCACCACCCACCACCCACCACTTAATACCCAACACTCAACAGCCCACCCACATCTTTCTGCCCGATTAGGCACACAGTGAGACTGTGGAGAGGGGGTCGTGGGAGCTGGCAGGTGATTGTGGCCAAAGAGCATCTACACACACACACACACACACACACACTCTAAACTACACAAATATACACTGCAAAGGACTTTGAACGTTGTTGAATGTCCCTCAAAATATGTGTGTTTGTGTGTGTGTGTTGTGCCACAGTAGATCCCAACAGCAACGGATCGGCAGCAAAGCACACATAATTACTCATAATGGAATATTGGCTTGCCTTATTTATGTGGCCAGAATTTCACACCGAAAACCCATCAGCAACAACAATAAACAGGGAAAAAAAACCACAAAAGCAAATTTAAACGCACGTATTTTGCCTAATGACAACCGCAATTCTAATACATTGTCTGTTGTCCCTCGGCAAATGCGACAGTTCTCAGGCAAACGGAGTCCATTTACATAAATGATAATCCTCTTTATACGCATTCACACACACAAGCACACGGACCCAAGCACACACGCACAAGCACACACGCCCACACACACGCCCACACACACTTAGTGCTCACCTTTGAACTTTGACCACATCAAATTAAATAAAAGGGTGGCCAGCTCGCACGGAAGTTGAGTTTTAGTTCGAGTTTGAGTTTGAGTCCGATTCACTTCTTGCCGCATCGTGCCAAATTCGATTAAATAAAGACTTACATGCCCCAAAACTGCGCTAATCCCCTTAAAAAGGCACATCGATTTTCTAAGCCACATTTCAAAAGTACATTCAATTCAATTAAGATTAATGCTGCTTCTGTTTTATTCTCTGGTAATATTCAAATTCCCTGCGCTAGCTGTGAATTTTAAAGTATACACGACTCTGCCGGGCTTATAGATTATTTCCGTAAATGAAATCGCTTCTTCAATGTTTTATTAAAATCAAAATAAATTAAAAGCTAATCGAGTTAAAAAAATTGGGGTCTCTTTTCAAATACACAATTGAACCGTTGTTTCAACATATTGAACTATTGCATTGATCCTTAAAAGTAGCCACAAAAAAAACATATTAAATTCCTACCAGATATTTCCATATACTCGTCATCAGTCATCTAACTGAACTTGACTGGATATATGGGTTCAGGGACAGTTTCTGTCGTAAAAGGTGGCAGTTCAAGGGCACAACTGGTGACGTAGTAGCACAGAGCCATAGACCAATGACGTGTAGACAAAATACGGATATTACATCATGTTACAATATATACATACTCGTATATAGTATATCGATATCATCGAGTGAAAAGTGAAAGTTTTGTTCAAACTGACTCAAGTTCTCCAAGAATAGCATCTCTGTGCAACGACAAGAACACAATTTGAAGTGGCATATCTGTGTGCGTGTGTGTGTGTGTGTGTGTGTGTGTGTGAGTGTGTGGATATGTTTGCATTTGTTATTGTTTGCCTCAAGTCATTGGCTCTGTTTACGCTATATATTTCACATTTGTGCCGATCTCACCTGTTTACCACCTTCCGTCAGTTTTGAGTGGTTTGATGTTTGTATTCGCATTAGCATTTAAAGTTTTATTTGCAGTGCGGTTTTAAGTTTTTGGGCGTGTTTTTTAATTGTGTTGACTTTGTAAATGATCCATTCATAATGCTCCTTGAAGGCATCGTTTGTCCTGGTCCTCGTCGTGGTCGTGGTCGTGGTCGTGGTCCGCTCAACTGTTACTGCCTGTTTTTAATGGCCACCGTTAAGCTGGTCAAAAGCAGCAGTAGCTGAAAATCGACAGTAGCAGCAGCTGAAAATCGATAATGAATTAATTTCCAGCATAAGGCAAATGGCCCAGACAAATTTATGGCTGTGGGCAGCAGCAACAGCAGCAGCAGCAGCTGCATATTTGCCTGGCCTTCATGCCCACAGCACGCCTTGCCTTCCCTTCCCTTGCCTTGCTCAGTTCCAGCTACAGCTACAGCATTTAACGTTTACCACATGGATATTGGGCATCGTCATCGTCAGCGCCATCGCCATCGCCATCGCCATCGCCATCGCCATCGCCACCGCCATCGCACCTCCACCTGGGCGGCAAACCGCTAACCGGCGAGCAGGCCAGGCCAGCAGATTTTTAGCGAGCTGGCCGCAGGCAGCCTCAATTACAATGAGCTTTGTGACTGTTACAGCTATTCGCACTCACACTCACACTCACACTCATACTCATACTCACACTCACACTCACTGTGGTACTAAGAGAGCGAGTTTCGCCTGATAATCCCTTGAGTAAACATAAAAGACCAACAAGCAAACAAGCTCGTAAATATGAGTGTGGGCTCAGCAGTATTATATATATATATATATATATATATTCATGTATATCAAAAATAACAACAAAGAGATTCATCGTATCTATCGCACCCATAAATAGATAATATATTGTATATGTATATATAGTAATCCAATAAGGTATGGTCAGATTCCAGTAGCATATTTGCTTTCGATATGCTGCCCAATTCGCATAGCAAATGATATGTTAATAATAAATGTGCAACCTTCTTTTTCAAATTTTAATGTCCTGACTAGACAAGTAAGAATGCCCTCGTCGAGAGGGAGAGAGAGAGAGAGAGAGCTCGACTAGCAGATACCCTGAACCTAAGCCTTTAATTATGTCAAGGAAAATTAGTAGAAAAATGTGTGTGATTTTATTGCCATCGGAAATCAGCTTATGTCAATATTCGAGAAACGGGAAGAGTTATCAATAAAATAGAATCAGCCTTAAATGCGTTTGGTATACGAGAACTGAGATTTGAAATAAGAAGTCTCTGGCTCTTCTAGATCGACTCGACTCGAATATATATATATATACCTTACGGGCTCTTAGATAGTTACTTCTGCCTATTGCATAATTTTGCACAATTTCAATATACCCTTTTTACCCATTATCAATGGGCTTATTTGTGTATGCTCCGAAAGGTATGCTACACATATGAATATATCTGTGTGGATTTTGGAGCTAAAATGTGTGATTTAAATAATGCATAAGCCTGAGTCTAGTTGACCGTTCTTCCCAACCCAATTAACAAATGCCATTTTTAGTTTTCTTGTGCTAAGAATAACCAGCAAACAATGTCTACAAATACGCAAAGAAGAAATTAAAGGATTCAAAATGTTAAATATCCAAATGTGCTTAGCATTTCGAATCAATTCTTGACAAGATTTTGCAGAACGAACACTTTTGGCTATGCCAAATACCATTTGAGCTGACAATATTTAATAATAGCAATTTCTCAAAAACTTTGGGATATGAGCACGCTCTTAGGCACACTCAAAAAGAGGGAACATGGTTTCGGGTCGCTTTGATGTTTGGCATGTGGACTGACAATGATTGCACTGTCATTTCAATCTGTCTTCTGCTCGACCCAAGAAGTTTTGTTCAACTTTCGCAGCAGGGATTTTCCACTTATGCAACGAGTTGGTCTCAGACATTCCCAATCCGAATATCCAAAAACACACACACACACACACACTCACACACTTGTATGTCTATCTGCCTTCCTGTGTGCCTTTCTAGAAAGTTTCAACTGTTTGCTTAGGCGCCAAGCATCTGGAGTAGTTGTTCGGCGAAACCACTCTTAAAAATCCAGAGCAATTTTGCTTGGCGATGGGCATTTATCATGATGAAAATTCAGTGATCAATCAATAATCCAAGTGTAAGATATACAGATTAAATAGAAACCATTTTGGGATTAAATAAGTTCATTCTATGCATGGGGATATCCAAATATCATATCGATATTTAACGCATTGAATCCCATCAATCATAGTCAATTTTGGAAAACATTTGAAACTAGTATGGAAATTTGAGTTCGATTAACCAAGCCAAACACGATCGATTTTGCATTCTGCCACATTTTGGGCGGGATAACTTTAGTGTCCACAGTCTGAAGACACCGCTCGAGGAGTACCCAACTACATTGCTGCCAATGCAGCCAAAAATAAAAGGCCAAGTTACCGCGTCGGTCGTTTAAATGATGTCTTAAGTAAAACATTAAACACAAACAAATTTTAAGTTGTGGTCTATCTGATCGATAGACCTAATTCAATCATTATTTCCCTATTATTATGTTATAACAACTTTAGACAACCAACCCACTCGCCCCTTTTGCGCCACACCGCTGGCAATTAGGGCAGTTACAGTTTCTAACTCGAGCGCAGCTATTAATCAATTATATTTGTTCGTAGTATGTGGATATATTGTACATATGTATGACGTATACGTAATGCACATATAAAATGTCATTTGACAGTCAGCCAGTTAGTCAGTTAGTCAGTTCTTCTCAGTTCGCCAGTTAGTTAACTGGCACAAGTCACGGCAAGCAATTGCATATTAAATGGCAATTGAGGGGCATTAAGGACTAATATCCAAACATGTCGCTTCACTCGAACCGATTAAGGGCTCAATTTGACATCTCGACATCTGCAATTAAAGTATAGCTTCTATATCGAGCACATACATACATACATAAATATGTATAGGTTGAAGCAATATTAAATGCATTTATGTATATATATATATATATATATATATATATGCATATAGTTATTCCTCGCTCGACGCTGCTGGCATGTTATTAGGCTTAGAGTGGTTGGCTTCTCGTGTGGCAAACGTGTTTGTACATGCATTGCACCTGTAATTATGCGCACGGCTGACACAGATTGCACACCATGCCACACACACACACACATATATATATATATATATATATATAGTTGCACATATATATTTATAGCCCACTTAAAGTTAGTGGGCGTAAATATAAACAGACTTTCGGATGTCGACCCCCACGACATGTAAAGCACTAAGATACTCTGTATAGCTGCCTGACAGGGTATATTCGGCACCGTTATCTGTGCCTCTGTCACAGTCAATTACGTTGTACTCTATTTGATGTGACATTGTTATTAATACTTAATCTCTGAATATCGTTAGCTCTGACTGTGAAAATCAGCTCGATGAATTCCGATGGGATTTGAATACAATTATAAAATTCTCAAAGCAACCCTTGGTTGACAATGATGTAGTATCCTGGAGAAACATGTCCAAAACGTCGAGGACATTGAGGTCCTCCGCCCGACACCCGCCAACGACTCTTGCATTGATGGATGGGAAAAATGCTCAACAATAAGTTAATAACTAAACAAAATTGTGTTTTGTGTGTTCATCACAAACTGTGCAGGTGTATTGAGCAGTCGATTAGCTCGGTCGATCAGCAGTTGTGTACAGTTGCGCCTTGACATGCAAATTGTGCCGCTGCAAATTTTGAAGCACAAAAATGCACAAATCACGCAAAGTCTACAAAAAATATAATGATATATGTTTGTAGGTACAACTGTACTAAATTAGAGCATCGCATGCCACGCGACTGCAACATATTGTTGTTGTTGCTGTTGTTGATGGTCTTAGTTTTCGTCTAGTGAATGGTTGGTGAAAATTGAAGACTTGAAGGAAAGCAGTTAAACAAAACGCTGGCAACTACTGTTGGCAGCGAAAAGAACTTAAAGTAGGTTACTTACCGAAAGCAGCTCGCTTCTGCTTCATGCTTAAGGCAATGCCTTAGACGGACGCCTCGAGGCTCCTCCGTGCTCTAATTGAGGCAACAACAGTAGCAGCAGCAGCAGCAGCAGCAGCAGCAGTTGCAGTTGCAGCGCCAGCACAAACTTGCCGCATGTACGAACAGTTTGCGTGCATAATGACAGGCACGCTGGCATGCATATTTATGTGCTGGCGGAGGGGGATGTGGAATGGGGGATGGGGCATGTGGGTTGAGGGAGTGGCCAGGCTGCAGTGGTTGGGTTAATGCGTAAACGTCACGCTCTATTGGTGTGGCAAATGTTGCACAATGCCAAGAGTGCAAAGTCGTGAAAGTTGCAGTCTCAACTTTTGGCCAGCTTTAACTTGCCACTTGCAACAAATGAATTTAAAATTCGCTTATAATTTGTGTAAGATTCTGCTCAACTAATTATAAATACTAATTAACATATTCAATTGCTCAGAGACAAAGTTTACGTAGCCTAACTTAAATGGGACTTAATTATATATTCCATTTCATTCTCATCAACCATCAAGCTTCGAATGAAAGATGAAAAAAGTTGTCAATTACTTTGCGTGAAATGAACTTTAAGACTTGTGTGATTCAAATTAGTTTGCTTTGCAAATGTAATACAATGATGCATGTACGGAGTCCTCTTTCAAATAATGTGTACTTAAATTGCGCCACAAGACAACACACACACACAAGCACACACACACACTCACAGAGAGAAAAGTGGTGCATGCTTTTAGGCAGCAGCTGGCGGCAATTCAGGAGTTTGGCCGTCGAAGGTGTTCGCCAATGCACTTTTAGGGCGCCAACCAGGGAATTGCAGGTGCGGCCAGAGCCAAAGCCAAAGCCAAAGCCAAAGCCAAAGCTAAAGCCAAAGCCAAAGCTAAAGCCAAGCGCCGAAGGCAGAAAGCAGAAGGCAGCAGGTGCAAGAACTTTCAACAACAAATCAAACAAACGCGAACAACAACAATAAGAAGAAGCGGCAACCAGCACTAAATAACTAAATAAAAGTGCGCAACACTCGGCAAGGGGCACACACACACACACACTGCATTCACACACACACACACACACACACACCATACCCATGTTGGGGCAAGCGATAAATGCATTGAAATCGACGGAAAAAGAAAAAATGTGTCGGCTAAATTACTTTCCAGGCTGCCATAAAAGGCAGCAGCGGGCAGCATGAGGGACGTGGCACCAATAAAAATTATACGAAAAAAACGAGCTGATAGAGGTGTGGCATGCCGCCCCTTTTTTTTTTTTTTTTTTTGTTTTTCTTCATTCCGCAAAAATGTGAAAATTTTCAAACGAAAGAAACTTTAACTGCCATTGCAGAGGGTCGTAGAGCGAACACACACACAAATACACACACACACACATACACATATGCATACAACAGCTGCACATAAATGCAAATACACACACATGTGTGAGTGTGGTGTTAGAATGAAGAAAAAAATTAATTTAAATTTTTATGATGCCATAAAAATAATGCATGGCATGTCGCAACACAAACACACACACACACACACACACACACACAGTAGCGAAAGTGTGAGGAGGAGAGCGAGAAAGATAGAGATAGAAGAAAGGGCAGAGGGCAGAGAGAGCAGCTGAAGACGACCACGCTGGCCCAATTAGCTGCCAGGCTGTGCCACCCTAGAAACTGTGCCAGTCTATTCGAGTGGGGACGGAAAATTTAGTGTGTATGTGTGAGTGTGTGTGTGTGTGTGTGTGTGTGTGTGTGTGTGTATGCCTACATGCACAAATACATGGAGAACAGCCTGCAAAGAGCCTTAGTGCAGAAAGTACAATCGGAATGGAAATAGTCGAAATACACTTTTTATACGTTTACGATACACAAGCAAATAGCCTACCGACTACTTTCCGTCGTATTTTTGTGTTTCAATTTCATTTGGTTTTTTAATTTTTAAATTGCACTTCTCGAGTCTGTTCGACTGGCAGATACTCTGCACTCGGCAAACACCAAATGGCCCATTTTCAACAAGTATACATATTGTTTGTTGTGCATGTCTCGAACTGTTAATTCCGAACGATAAATACGTTTTTTTATTTATTATTCAGGGGCGCGCCCCATTCTGAGCCTACATCAATCTCAATTCTTGCACGAATGCGAGGGTTTCATACACAGATTACTTTTTTAATGAACGATGCAAGGCGATCAAACATTTCACTGAAATGAATAAAGCTGTCGCTCTATTTTGTAATATTTGCACATGCACAAATATATGTACATATTTACATACACAAATAAATGTATGTACGTACATATTTAACCATTTCTTAAGGAAAAAGGAAGCTCATTCCTCAGACTAGACAAAATGTAAACTCTCACTTCGAAACGTCTAAGAAAGTTAGAAAGTAATTGTAAAATATGATTTGACTGTATTTATTTCGATACTATTTTTCTAGACTCCAAATAACAAGCTTTTGTTTTGCATCTGCACAAAGTAAATCCCCAAAATTTGAACAGAATATGCTCAACAGGTTCATGAGGAAGTTATTAGGCCAACTACAAAATGCTTACACGTTTCGATTCTGATTTCAGTAGGTGTTTCTACTTGTTTGTTTTTTGTTTTTTTTTGTTTTTTTTTGTTTTTTTTTTTTGGCTACAGCACTGCTAACAAGAACAACAACTACTTCTTTTGTCCATAAATGACTCATTTGTATTCATGGTTACGCCCCGGCGCTTTGTCGTTTTGCTTTCTTGCTCCATCCCCTCCCGCCACACCCCCCCGCAGCGTCTGCCTCGCTTTGCCTTAAGCTTATGGTAAGCAGTAGTGGATGAGAGCTATAAGGCAGAGTTAGTGGTGGGCATGAGTTACGCTCACATATGTAGTGCAAATGAGCAGTCAAATTGGACTGGAGCTGTAGCGTACAAGGACTAAGTCTAGATGTGTGGTACATATGCAAGGTTGCCAGTCCAGATTATGACAATTGTCTTCGCGGCCATCCGACCCAAAATAACGCATTTAGTGGCCAAGTAAATCCTGTGGCAGCTTGAGCAAATATTACGAACAAATACGTCTAAGACATTTGCCACTTGCAATTTGTTCAACGCATAGCGAGACACCTGAGTTTGTAAACTGGCTTGTCAAATAGGAATAGTAATAGAATCGAATATTTGTATTTACTAAATAAATGCTGTAATTTTATCAATATCCCGCAATGGATCAGAATCATTGACCAAAAATCATAAATTTTAAATATGACTGTTTTATTGTTTGTTTTACTTTAGTTAGCTTTGTTATTTATTTATTTGTAAAGAGCCACATTTTGAACATTGATAGAAAATATTGCATTTTATTTGAAAACATAACTTTTTTTTTGACTTAATAAATTGATTTTGTGTCATTCAATATCTTTGACAATCATCCATTGTCCAACTACATCAGCGTAATATCATTGTGTATTTCGCCCCCTTTTGCCTGGCGTTCGTTTGTAATAGGTTTATATATATATATATATATGTATTTAGAAAGCATATTTTTTACTACTGCAGTATCAAATTGGTTTCCACTCAGTGCAAACATAATTCAGCATTAGAGCCGAGACAGTACTCCAACCTCTTCGATTCAGTATTTCATAACATAAATAAAAAATATTTGAAAGGAAAAGGGCACTGTAGATAGAATTGGTTGTCGTCGAAGTCACCACGATTTATGCAGTTCAGTTTGGCATTTCATTAGTAAACGCTTTTTGATCAATTTTCAGAATGCTTCTGGCCATTTTTCAAAGACGAATCGAGTCAATTTGTAGCCGGAAAGTCTTTCGCTACTGTTGGCGCTGCAGCTTGTTGCTTGTTTCTGGTGGCTGTTGCCCTCTCCTTGCTGGCCATTAAATTAAAAGCTAGCTTCGACCAGATTGTGGCTCTTTAGCTGGTCCATGCGCTCGTCTATGTCTGCGTCTGTGTGCACAAAAAATATTTATTGTTATTAGCGCGTCAAAGAAACAATTTCAGTTTCAGTTTCCGTTTCTGCTTTTGTCACAGTTATGAACTTTACTTGAAGCTTTTGCCTCACTTTCAGCTTTTCATTTTCAAGCGGTTATACAAAAAACTCCCAATTTTCCATAAATCTCTGCTTAAGACATGATTCACCAGGCACTTCTTATGGCCAACAGAGTTCAGCTCAACTCAGCGCAGCTCAGCTCAGCTCAATTAAAGTTGAACTTGAGGACACGCAAAGCTGAGCCAATTAACTGTATTAAACAAAAACCATAAAATGGCACAAAGCCAACATTCGAGGCATTCTAACCTGGCCTTAATCGATAGACGCGTCGCTCGTTTGGCTTTCAAATGTATTGTTTGTGTTTTTTGCCCAACTTTTTTTGTCCTTGGCCAATTTGGTGGTGCCAACTGGCAACTGGCAACTGGCAACTGGCATATGAAATATTAATGGTGATTACGCACAAAAATTGTGCCTCTCATTTACTCGGTCAGGCGTAACTTGCTAGTCATGCCAAGCAACAACAAATCAGCGCCGTCTAGCGACAGGGGCAGAGTCGGGCGGCGGAACCGGAAGTAGCAGCCACTTGACAGCTCTGCGCCTTAATATCAATATGTTTGCGGGCTGAACCTCAAACCAAATGTTGACTCTAATTGGCGTGTCAGTAATGCTGGGCACGCTGGCACGCTGGCAATGTGAGCGAATATTCGCCAATTGTGCTGCCAGGTACGTGTAAAAACCTGTCAGTGCGACGTGGCAACTTTCTTGCCAAATACCATTTGCTCGCATGTAAACACCTCAACGAACATATCTGGCAATATGTCAGTGCATACGTTTGAATGGCAAGCTGCTAGCTGATAGCTGCTAGCTGATAGCTGCCAGCTTTTAGCTGCTAGCTGCTATTCACTCGTCAGAAGCGTCCACTAATTAATTTAAATTTGTATTTTCATTTTGTACTGGCCGCAAATCCAGACAAATTGAATAAGAATATATATTGAACCGCTGATTAGTGTAAACAATGTGTCTATAGCGTGTTGTCAGATTGGTTTCTGGTTACAGCCTTGCCAGGACAAATTATACATCGCTCGGCATTAAGTAAATAAAATATATGGCAGCATTGCCAGCGTGTGTGAACCGGCCTTAAGTCAAAAGACGGCTTTCACATGTCAAACGTAAAGCCAACTATTTAACTGGCGCGCTGAAAAGTATGCTATATGTATTGTTGACAAGAGAGAGAAAGAGAGAGAGAGAGAAAGAGAGAGAGAGAGAGAGGAGAATGCTTTCAAAATTTCAAATTTCAAATTTACATAAATAAAAACATAAATGTACATTAAACAACAGTAGTGCATTTTACACTGCGAAAATTTCCCTGCACTTCAGAAAATTATCCTAAAATGGAAATCGCTCTGAAAACATACAACAAAAATATGGTCAAAGTTTTAGAAATAATTTATAAATATACAAAAAAAATGTCTTGAAATTAAAAAGCCTTTTTTCAAAAATGTGAAGTCATGTTTTATTAGCAGGTGTGACATGTATGTTTACGTCTATCTCGATCCTTAAACTTAAAATTCATCTTTCGTCCGATCGTTCTTATTCTATATACAGTGGACACTCCAGCTCTGACATATAAACTACCAGCAGGAAAAAACGCTTAAATGCTCATCAATATAGCTTCAAAAGTGAGAGACTAGCCGCACTGACGGACAGGCAAACAGGCACAAAGATATGGCTATATACACATATATAGACGAGTAGTCATAAAATGTATTGAATTCAAACTAACTGAAGAAAGAAAAACATATTATATGTGTATAACATGTACACCTAATCGGATAACTTGACACACTTTCTGCATTTTTAGTTAACGTCCAATTTCCACTCCCATATATAAGTGCCAAAATTCGTTTTACTTTGCCAGGCAATTTACAAATATTTGAGTGCTGGCTGCCAAAAAGTAAAATATAAAATATAAAGCGAAAAACAAAAAGGGAAATACAAACGAAAGAACGCTCTCAGTGCAATTAATCAAAATGTTGTCGGTCCGGAATTCACTGCTCGGTACCTATACGGGATGCTGGACGGGTGGGGTTGTGTGGGGGGTGGGTCTTTGTCTTGGTCTCACTCGCGCTCACGCTGACTTGTACTATGTAGTGCAGTGTAAGTGGCACCCACAGGCGAACGCACTGCAAAGAGTGAGTCGTAAAAGTGGCTTTAGCGCCAGCCTCGCCGTTGTGACTGCAAACAAAACTAATTATCGTTATGGCAACTCTTGTTCGCTGCTGTAAATTCCTCAGTGTGTGTGTGTGTGTGTGTGTGTACGTACAGACACAGACATCGCTCCATATTTATAATTACTGTTTGCACACTTAACGAAAACGCCAAGACGTTAGAAGGACGAAGCACTGTTGCTCCCAAGGCGCAGTTTGGGGGGCAAGCAACCAGCTACCGCTAGGCACAACGACTCAACAAAATAATAAAAACAAAAACGCACACAATTTTGAAACTTCATTTTCAAAATTGCTCTCATTAATCATGAGAAAAAAAAATGGTGACAACAGCGTTAGAGCGAGACAGAGCACAAATGACGGCAACGGCAAGAGTGTCACATTTCCCAAGGCATAATTATGGATGCGTGCATTGGTCTACAAATATATGTAGCAACATTTATGTGTGTCTGTGAGTCTTTTTAGGCAGGTAGAAGCCTGTGTGTGGTGTGTGTGTGTGTGTGTGTGTGTGCTTTGTTGGCGTGCTTCAACATACTTTGTTAGGCAATACACGCAAAACATCAACAAGAAATTGTCAAAATGGAACACGCTTCACATAAGATTTGCCACAACAAACACACACAGATAAGCAAAGTTGCTGGTGGTTGTGGTAAGTCGGGGGGGGGGGGGGCGGACTAGATCGCTAGAGCAGCTAGCAGACTATGTATATATACATATATGTATTTATATGACCTTCTACTGCCTTTTACTTCATGCAAGGGCTTAACTTTAAATGCGCTCTTAAAATTCCAAATTCAAAGACCAACTACAGTTTCAGTCAGGACATAAATTTTGTTTTTTAAATAATTTGTAAACAAATTTCATAAAAGCTCAACTTATTTATCCTCTTATACGATTGCAGAGGGCATTATAAGTGTGTGATGAAGTTTGAAGGAGATGTCTCCGACCCTGTATAGAATATATATATTTACTTAATCAGCATCAACGGTCGAGTCATTTAACCTCACTTATTTTAACACTTTAAATTTGTTAGATAATCTAGGGAATACACTTTTGGCAAACAGGGCCACAATAGTTTGCAATAGTAAGCAAATCACTCTTTGAAAAGCTAATTCACTTTTTTTTATTGAATTTTGATTATAATTTAAGCACTTTCTTACTTCTACTTTCTAATGGCTTAAGTGAAATTGTATTAAGTATCTATTACAGGCAGAAGAAGAAACCAATAATGTATATTAACTCTTAATAATCAGCAATATCCGGGTCGATCTAGCCGCACGTCTGCTGACTTTGAAAAGAAAATTCCAAGGTTTTGTAACTTATAAAATGGGAGCACGGTTGATATAGTCACTATATATATATATATAAATATGTATGTAAGCAAACCTAATAGAAAGCATATTACCTTCACAATCAACACAGTCACAGCTGTGTTCCAACCAAAAACAACTCGGCCACAAAAGAAGAGCCCCAAAATGATTTGGCCAAGCCCAAAAAAAGGAGAAAAAAAACAAGCTCAAATATGACAGCAGCAAATGCTCAACTACAACAGACTCCTTAAAGCCATTAAATCTGAAATAAATCTTTAGCTGACAAAGATTTGTAATAGCAATTTTTAAGCTGACTTACCGTTTGACATGAAGCAACTATATAATTAATATTTTTTTATTGTTATTTATAATAACCAGCGAAGAGACAAAAGATATTCTGGACATTATAAAGCTCGGTCGACATACGAACCGTTTCTGTTGGTAATATAGGGAGTATACACCAGTTACAGAGTAAAGCACAAAATACAAAAAATAATAACGAAAATGAAAATGAAAATGAGAAAAGAGAGAAAATTGTTCGTCATTGACATTGTCCGGCTGTCAGCTGTGGTCTAGTCAAACTGTCGCGACAGCCATGTCCTGCAGCAAATGAAATATACGTGCCCTTGAAAATTTGCTTTAGACCAAAGTTATTATTCAGATGTAACGTGCACGCACACACACACACACACACACACACACACACACACACACAACCATTCCCCCTTGAATGGAAATGAATAATCAATATGGCGAAGCGAAAAGATGACGCAGATTGTGTGCGAAAGCCCCTCAACGACTCAGGCGACTCAATTTCAGTTGCAATTTCCTGGGCGACAGGTGGCGCCACTGTGCAGAGCGCATCAGCTGGGATCAACCAGATGAAATGAAAAGGTTTAGCGTTGATTTGCCTTCAACGCTGCTGCTGCTGCTGCTGTCTCATAACTCATACGCACCATGTGTCAATCTGTTTGTCTGTGACTGACTGCCTCTCTGAGTGTCTGTGTGTCTGTGTGTCTTTGTGTCTGTGTGTGCGTGTGTAAGTGTGTGTGTATTTTGTAAGCTGCGGCTGCGTGAGAGATTAATATTTAATTAAATCGATATGGGCTCAGTTGGCATAAGCTGCACCCCCACCCCCACATCACCCAGTCCACCCCCTCATGTTGACAACAGCTTGTAAAATACCAAAGCGTTGACAGCCAAGTGATTTATTTTTGTTTGCAGTTTCATTTGGCGGCTCCTCAATTTACCCAAGTCGCTCTTATCTGTCTGCATAGGTGCGTCTGCCGACTGTCTATCTGGTCTGACTGTCTGTTCAACAAATATTAATTATAGCTAAAATTCTAGCCAAGCACAGCGCCTCTAAATCTTAAGCACAATCTAACTAAGAGCAAACCAAACACAGCCATACAAACATAGTTGTACATATATCTCTGGAAACTCGACTGTTAATCTAAGCTGCCACTGCTGCTGTTGCTGCCACATTCCCCACTTCCCAACGATGGTCCCAAGGTGTGTTACAGTAAACGACATTGGCAACAAGAACGACAGAGGCGTGTCTAAGACACGCCCGCTGGAGTGTCTATTGGCTGCACTCTGCTGGTGTCGCAGCAACACACGTTTTCTTCGATATACAGGCAGATCAGGCGACATAATACAGTTTTGCATATATGTAAGGAAAAATACCTAGACTTATGTTTCGAGTCATTCCAAGAGAAGTGTCTAGTTTACTGATAATACAAGCTTGCAATCCAGTTGAACAGAATCGAGGAAGAGTTACTTGATCAGGATCTGTTTTCTATGCTCTGGTGTTTTGTCTATGCCTCTCCCCCTCTCTCTCTCTCTCTCTCTATATATATATATATATACCTTTCCCTCATCTGTATAAGTATTTAATTTGCGATTTCTTAATTGCTTATAATTCTAGTAAAATTCAAAGATTCTGTGAGATGGTTTAAGGTGCATAGCTTCGCGTACAGAATATGTACCAGAGAACAGCCAAGAGTTACCGCCCCCCTGCACCGACCACACCCACCCCTCTGCCAGCCTACTTTTACACTGAATTCAATCCAACAGAATTCTTTGATAGCAGCACTCACTTTGATATCTCTCTCACTCTCTGGCACTTCAAAAGCAAAATTTTGTTAATGGAGCGAAGCGTGTGTGTAGCTGTGCTGTCCATGTTCTTGTTGTCGTTGTTGTTGTTGCAATGAACCTGCAACTAGCTTTCCGAGCTAAGCGAAGAGCGAGCATATTTGGCAGACAGACCGTCAAATATGTAGGATAGATAATAGCTTTGCAAATAAATGCAGAACATCTGTTTGCATCGCTGAACCGCTGAGTGCAGCATTCACTCAGTCTCACTGATATTCCATGGCTATTGCATTGCATTGAACGTTCAAGCAACTCTGAAATCACTGCAGCCAAACAATCGAATCAGATTCATCAATCAGACTCCTGAAAGAAAATGATATTGTATATAAATAAAAGAGGAATTAGAAATATAATGGGATTTTCAGTTAAACTTAAATAGATTTTATTTGACTCAAATTTACTTCGAATATTGATTGGCACTCAATTGGAAATCCACAAATCTGTCTGTTCAGGAGGATTGGGGCATAAGTTAGTCCCCCACATAGTTATAGTATTCCAACTCCCCTCTTGAAAAATATCATTCCTCCACTCACAATTATTCGGCGGGTGGGGGGAGGGGGAGGGGCGAGGAAGGCTGTAAAAAGTTTTGACTGTGTCGCAAGTTGAAGCAGTTTGGGTAACAGACACACAACTTAGGGCTTATTGTGGAATTATGCAAATTTACGCAGCTGTAGATGTATATGTTGTTCTTGCTGCTGATTTTCCGTGTGGGGCTTTAACTTCAGCTATTTTTGCCATATAATGCAATCATAAACGAGACACACGCACACACATACACACACACACAGACGCACACAGGCACAGCAACATATGTGCAGCATGTCCATTTTGTTCATGTTGACTCAGTCAGTTGCTGACAACTGGCTGGGCCTAGACGAACTGGGCAAACTTTGTCTTTGTCGTTTGCCAGAAATCAGTTAAATGACAAACTCACACACACACACACACACACACACACACACACACACACACACACACACACACACACGACTGTGGCAGACACAAGCGAGACATGAGCGCTTACAAAACGTTTTCAAGTTGGCAACCCACACACACAAATTGCTTGTGCGTGAGTTTCCGTTAACGTTTTGTTTTTACAACTGGGCTGGTTTGTGTGCGTCTGTGAGTGTGTGAGTTTGTGGTCTGCCTCTGTAGGCCTTGTTGCCAAACAGGCCGCAACGAGCCGTTTCTGCCATGCCAGCAGCAGTTGGTTAAGGCGCTTCTCCGAATTGCGGCACACTCAACAAAAAATTGTCTAAAACTAATTTCTAAATTTATGGAAATTATTTCTAAAAATTGTAAGCGCATTCTTATACAGAATTCTCTGAAACACACTGGAAATCCAAAATTGTTTTTCATAGAAAAATCAACCTAGAAATTAAGAAATGAAAGCGCAGTTCTATGAAAAGATTTGAATAAAAAAATAAAAATATTTAGTATCATAACACTTTTTCCTAAGTGCATTTGGCAGTTGGGCCGTCAGCTTTCGTGACAGTGCAGATGGTAGTGCGTGACCAAAACCGCAGCCTGCCCGCCCCTCCCCCACCACCCTCCAATTCACGCAATTGTCCTTGTTGGTTTCGCTAGCATTGCCACGTATTTGTGGCGCAATCAAGGTGCACAAAACGTCGCCAACACAAACAATCACAATGAGTGCCTAACTCCAGACTCTATGCCATTTGCAAATCACAAGCGTAACTGCTCGTTGCTCGTATAGCATTTGGTTCCACAAAACGATTTCAACACAATCTCCAAAAACAACTCACGCAGCTGCTGCCAACCAAATGAACAAAAAATATATTGTATCAAATTTTGTTGCTCTTAAGTCATGATAAGTTCATAATAATCAACTAAAATGTACAATATAAACTGGGACAATTGTGTGAATGCAGGTAAAATTAATATACAAGTTATAATTACACAATTTGCTTGATAGAACAGTAATCTTGAGCGATCTGTAAGTTTCGCAAATTTAATCAAAATCATATTAAGCAACACGTTGAAACTGTCACGTTTCGCAGGCCGCCGCAGGCAATGCCAACTAAATCGATGCCAGAATGCGGAGCGAAGCGATTTGATTTTCCATGCCTTGTTTCGCTTTTGGCCAACTGAATTTATTGACTATGGCAGAGACTAGTTTAATGGGGGGGAGGGGTTCACTTAGTCAGTACTGTTTCCTATTCCAATTACTACATGCATGCATGTGTGTGTGTGTGTGTGTGTGTGTGTGTGTGTGTGTGTGAGTGTGTTTGCGTGTGTATACTTAGCCCTGCTCTTAGCTTATAACCGTTTGGGCGGTACAAGTTCAATTAATTGCTCGTCTTACACACAAACACATGCACAGATTCCATGTAAGCTGACAGTCAAGCTTTGGTACGTGTTTGCTATGTGTGTGTGTGTGTGTGTGTGTGTTTGTGTGTGTGTGAGCGCCCAGTGGCCATTTTGCTTGTACTGCGCTTGGGTAATCCCATCAAGCGTAATGCGAGAGTAGCCCCCAAGTGCAGATCATGTGGCATGTGGGCCATGTGTACAAAATGCTTAACACTTAACTGCACACTGAACCCATGATGAACAGCTAACAGACAGCTAACCAGCAGTAGCCAATAGCCAATAGCCGGTAAGCAGTAGGCAGTAGACAGGTGCCAGTTGCCAGTTGGCAGTTAAATGGAACCAAGTCAGGCACCATAAAAGTAAAATCGGTTTAATGGACACAACACATCAAAATATACAGCTATACAAGTGAAGTGTCAAGTTTGACAGGGTCAAGACGAAGGCATCGATACCGGTCTTTAAAGTAAGACTTGTACAAAGATGCAAGCGTTTAATATTATCCCAAAGCAAAATTATTTTTGTGTTTTAGTTTTGGGCTGATCAATGTTTCCAATTAAAATCATATATTGAAATAACAAATCAATAAAAAAGCGAATTTAAAATATTAATTCTTTTTCAAAGAGAGAACATTTTCTAATTCGTCGAATTAATTTTTGGATTTTGTGGCAACAACATTTTTTGTATGCATTGAATTATTTTTGAAAAGCATACAAAAGTTGGAACATCCTTTTGTGGAAGTGCATTTAAAACATCAACTTGCAGTCAACATGTTTCTCGTCCACCAAGACAGTGGATACCGATTGATTTAGGCCACAGTTTATTTAATTTTTTACACACACACACACAATACGCTGCAGGCTGCTGCTTCTGTCCGGACAACCTGTTACCCGAAAATGTGCGATGATGCCTAAAATTGCATTTTATGGTGGGGCGACAGTGTGAATGGGGGGTTAATGTGAAAACTCTTGCTGCAAATCAGCTTATTGGGGCACAACAAAAAAGAAGAATGTTAAGCTTAACTGAAGAAAAATGAAATCGGCTTACCTTAAGTCATCACACACACACACAGAGGCAGACGTGGTAAATTTCGTTCGAAAACATGAAATGCTTTCACCAGTCTCAGCCCACTTAAAAAGCAAAAAAGGCATAAAAACATACAAACCGACAACGCTGAAACAACAGGTTAGTTTTATGTTTACTGATCCGACA
>JAWNMZ010000164.1:4170000-4380000 GCA_035043445.1 Drosophila silvestris | reverse complement strand
TTTGACATCATTGCTATATTTGAGCATACAGCAAAATTAAAAAAAAGTTACCTGCAGTCCACCAATCGGAAAAGATATCTTCTTCTGTCTGTTGTGCAACATTATTATAGCCCATCTTAGTCACCCGTCGAATACACCGTAGACAAATGCTGCGAAGAGAAAATGCAGCTAACTATTATTTTCCTGATCCACATTTGACTTTTGTTCTTGGTCTTTTATTTAATTTTCCGGTTTCCATTTCCATATCATTTCCCTTCCTTTTCTTTTCCAACTTTTATTTAAGTTATAGTCTTAATGACTTTCTGTGAAAGTTTGCTGTGCCAATTTTCAAAGTATTACATTATTATTTACGTAGAATTATTATAGTACATAGAACTTTAAATGTTATAAGCTGAGTGTTAAGGTTTGGCTAAGGTTGGAAGAGTTATATATTTTCATACATTTTTCAGAATCATTTTCCATTTTTAGGAAATACATTTCTATTTACTTCTTTGTATTGATTTTGCTCCAGCTTAAGTGCCGATAGAGACACTGATATATATATTTCTACAAAGTACAAACGCTCATTATCTAAAATTTACTGTTTTTCTAAGTGTATTGCAGATAACCACCTATCAACGGATAGCTGTGTGTGCGTGTGAGTGTGTGTATATGGAAGAGTGTGTGTGTGTCTAACCTCGTCCGCATGTTTGGGACGTAAATTTATTTAGTGCATAGTCGGCAGTGGGACAACAATAGCGACCGCAAGACCCACTAAAGTGTAATTAAAATCTCTGCAAGTTTAACAATACGGTTGGCCATTTGTTGTTGAGCCCATATTTATTGTAGTTGTTGTTGCTGTTGTTGCTGTTGGTTGATATAACAATAGAGCCAGCATCAATTCGTGCACTTCACTCCACTCCAGTGCACGCCACTTCAATCCAGTGGACACACGCTGTGCTCCCCAAAGTCAGAGCACCCCACCCCAGGCGCAAGCAATTCCCACTGTATTTTGTCTGAGATGATTTCACACGCAGCACTGAACAATGACAACGACAACGACAAGGACAACAATGTCGATGACGATGACGATGACGCTGACGATGACGATGACGTTGACGTTGACGATGACAAGAACAACTGCAGCAGGGCAACTGCCAGGACTTTGTCGTTGTGTCGTCTTCTTTTTTGCATTTGAATAATTTAATGTCAACCAAAATTTGTTGAAATGCGTTTTAAAAATGCAGTTGCTTGCTGGGATTTAACCTTGAACCTGCCGAACACATTCTGTTCGTGTGTGAACCAAAAAAAAAAATGTTCTCAGGCAAAAGTTTGTCATTTGCCACATTACAGACTTTATCAGTTTGGGGCATGCCACGGGTCTCATGCGTAATATATAATAGTGTCATAAACAATGGAGCGTTGTGTTTTGTCAATAAAAAAACAAACAACCGCCCCCAAAAGATATTATGAGTCATCTATTTCTTTTTTTTCTTCTTTTTGTGGGCCCACATAGCGTATGCGTAACGTAAGAATGTGATTTCTGTTGGTTAGGTGGTGATAGACTTGATAACAGTTTGATTAAGCAGTAAATACATATGTCTTTGCTATATCTGTGTGGAACTTGAATGAGAACAGGCACACAGCTTAATTTAATGGCGATTCAAAGGTACACAGGATGGTATGTCTCTTGATGTCTCTTGACTTCTCTCTCACTGCAAATTGTGCATTTTGTTGCCAGAATTCGAATTAAAAAATGGAAAATGTTAAAACAATGACGCAGCTGACAATTAAATTAATTCATGAATAAGCAAGTTTAAATTTTCTTGTTTTCAATTGCAATCAATCAACATTTAGTGGCCCAGTAATTCATTGTTTTTCTTCAAAAATTTTAATTACAGAAAGCAAGTGTTATAAATTACATTTACAGATAATTAATTGGTGTCAAGCCGGAACTGAAACAGGATGCGATATAATTTGTCCATATAGTTCTTAAGCTTAACCGGAACCGGAACAGAAATATAATTCAGTTTAAATACTTCAGCAAATTAATATTAAACCTGTTGCTTAAATTTAAACAGCACTTCTGAGCTTTTGCAATTCAGGCCAATTTAAATTTAGTTGGCTGGTTAGTTGTTTAGCCAACGCGAATAATTGGAGAGAGCCCCACATTGTTGTATTATAAAATAAATTGCATGGTTGAGTGCACAATAAATGCGAACATAATTATGGCAAAGTGCGGCCGAATAATGTTGCCGCTACATCACATGGGCTGGCTTATTATAACGTTGACGAGCGACGCCAAAAGTCAACAGGCCATAATGGGTTAATTAACAGAGATAGGCCAGATGGCTTAAACCATCCTCAGCTCAGCCCACCCCCACCTCCTCCTCCAAATCCTTATACCAAACGCCAACTTCATCCGTGTGCGCGCAAAATTTAAGCGAATCAAATACAGTGTATAAGAGGGGGAGGGTGCGGGTTGGGGCAACTATCGTGTTGCTATTAATTAGCCTAAACTGTTGGCATGACAGGGTGTTGCAAAATCATTGGGGTCCTTGGCAGAAGCGAGCGCTCTACACTTAAATATGCAACACGCTCATTACAAGCATTATAATTAAACTCCAGAGTGCGACACTATTTAGATATGCATAGGGCTGTCAGCGAAAGACGGAAGGCAGGTGGCAGGTGGCAGGTGGCAGGTGGCAGACGGAATGGGAGCTCAGATTGTTTACGCGCCTTTATACAGATATATATAAGTAAACATTCACACATATAGCGAGTAAAGAGTGACAGGTATTTTGTGTCAAGGCTACACTCACAAAAAATGTATTGAAATTAAGAGAAGTCAACTCACCCAATTTTTCACAAATAAATTTCTATATCCGAATTTTGGATCGTTTCACATGGCAAATATCTCATTTCCGAATTTTAAGCTCGATTTTTCTAAGTACAATTTTTGAATACTATTTAAATTCCAGTGTGTTGCTCTTTAATATGAGAGAACAAATTTGATGACTCACTTTTAAAGGAGAGTATGCATTTCACCTTTTTACAAATCCATTTCAACAAAATGGAAATTATCTACAAAAAAAAAGAACAGCATATGGATTTTATTGTCTTTTGTTTTAGAAATATTAAATTTAAAAATGATTTCTAGAAACCATAGAAACGATTTTCTAAATTGCAGGCTTTGGCGATTTTTCTGAGTGCTTGTGGATGGATGGGTGTTGTTTGACTCTGTGGAACTAAAGGAAAACAAGCACTGAACGTGACGGGCCCATGCCAACAGCAGTGCTACCTGCCCCCGGCAAATAACAGCAGAAGGCTCTGCCCAAGCCTCTCAATGCCCACCCAACCACCCCCTCCCCCTCATATCCCCACAAAGAGTGCTGCGTGCAAATTAATGCGACATTTATTCATTATGGCATGAAGCAGCTGAGCAGGACGATGGGGACAAGCCCCATCCACTTGAGAGCCGAGCAACACAAAGCGTCGGATGAGCAAAGCCCAGCGACGATAACCTCAATGTTGCGCCCCGACACTCGAGGGAATGGTCGAGACTGGGGAGGGACTGTGGAGGGACTGACAAGCAAAGCGGGCCCCGTAACGTGTCCCCACAGAGCGCCGAGGATATAAAAATCATTTGCGTGATTTTATTTCCAGATTTTTCCACCCTTTTTCCATGATTCTTCCTCTCTCGGCATCTAGAGTTGGTGTGTGTGTGTGTGTGGGTTTGTCTTTGGTTAATTCAATCAAAGTGAAGTAAATTTAATTAGTCGCCACGCATACGATTTCCATAATTCTAGGATTGTTCATTGCCCAAAACGGATGTCAGATGACCGCCACTGGGCTCATTGTATTTATTTGAAGATGCAGATTTCCATAACAATTGCCTAAAAACATACTTCAGATAACATCAACTTTAAGTTGTACCCATAAGCACTTTATTAAACTCAAATACTAACGAGCAAAATCAAAGAATTACCTTTCAAGTAAAACTTGTTTGCTTTTAAGGCTGCAGTTTGTTCTTATCATTTCAGATCCTTTGTTTTCCACTTAGCTCGTTACGCCCAATCACTATTGAGCATTTTCCAGAGTTCTAAAACTTCACATTTCGTTACAATTCCAGCTGAAATATATGAAATAAATTTGCTTGCACAAAACATGTGAAATACAACAAAAAATATAAATAAATATATGTAAATGGGAATAGTTTGCGAAATTTAAAAAAGAGCCAAAGTCTTTCTCTTTTCGGAAGTTATAAGTACTTTTGGACACACAGAATTTCCAACACAGTACACACACACACACACACACACACACACAAATTGCGACAAATTTGCGGCAAAACTAATAAATTGTTATTTGAGGTCAATCTACTATATGCAAATATGTTTCTTTGTTTGCTTTTTGTTGTGGAGTACTTACTTGAATATGTGGTACAATGATTCTATGCAGATCATTGCCGGACATTTTATTCACAATTTAAGATGCCTTTTATCGCACACACACACACACACAGGGACACACACACAGGCACACACACACACACACAACACATTTTTATTCCATTTTATTTAAATCTTGCATGCAGCAAGACTCCCAGTTGTGTGTGTGTGTGTGTGTGTGTGTTCCCCAAATGGCAATTCAGTCAATGACAGCGCATAAAGAGTATATATATATATGTATCCATATATATATATATACATATAGACACACACTCAAGAGACAGTCCTGTACTGCCTTTGCTTTTTGCCAAATTCTTGTCTATTCAACTATGAGTAGAATCGAATTTTTTTCAGGTCATGCATGCATATACAAATATACACACAAGTGTAGTAACTTGAGATATATAGGCATATACATACATATATACATATATATACATATATATATATATATATATATATATATATATATTTCAATGCGCACAGCGACTACTTTCAAAAAGTGGAAGCCTATTCAAGCAGCTTACTTTTATTTACGTAAAAAGACGGATAAAAGAAATCATACAACACATTTTTGATCGGCTCAGCTTGACCTTTTGCATTATTTTTGTATTTTTTATTTTTTGCCGTATCATTCAAAATTATGAAATTCGCACCTAATGCAATTACAATTTTGTCATATCAAACAACCTGTAAAAGAGCTAGGAATCTGAGTACATATATAAATAATTCAATATAGTTCACACACTTAACTAAACAACTCTCGTTTGTTGAGAATATAGCTTTGATTTGTTCTACTTCAGACATGGGCATATACATCAATGACTAAGGGACATAACTAGACAGAAACATACTTAGAAGTATAATATTTTATTATCATAACTTTGTATCTACTTTATAAGTAGTATACTATTTTATTATCATAACTTTGTATCTACTTTATAAGCACGCACAGAGTAATTTATCCTGCATTCTTGTTTTAAAAAACTATGAGATTTGGCTTCTTTTTTTATTATTAATTGGATAAAAAATACTGCTATAGATTCAACTGCTCGATACTAGGATGTTGGATGTTGTGTTCAATTAATGCCCGATCTCTTCTGGTGCTAATCCAAGTTTTGCAAATAGTAAACCAGCCTATTGCATAACTGTTTACTTAACTGCTTTCTTGCTTTGTGGCCCTTTTCAGATTTCAATTTGCAAGCTGAGGCCACCATACCCGAGGACATATTTGACCAGCATGATGGCGACATTGCTGAGGATGTGGTCACCCAGCTGCAATATGTGGAGCCTGCCGCTGACGAGGATGACGAGTCCGAGGCGGCAGATATTGTGAGTATATTATACATGTGTGTGCGTGTGTGTGTGTGTGTGTGTGTGTGTGTGTGTGTGTGTGTGTGTGTGTATGTGTGTGTGCGTGTGTGTGCCTGTGTAAGTGTTTGTGGGTACTGTATGACAGCAAGTGTTTCAAATGAGGTCAGGTCTATTGAAACACCAACCATGCCTCAAAAAAAAAACAAAAAAAGTAATAAAAGATTGACAGAGAGAGATGGCATAAAGTAAACGAGAGAGAGAGAGAGAGAGAGAGGGAGAGAGAGAGAGAGAGGCGCATTGAAATGTCACAAAATGTACTGCTGGTCGAGTCAAATTACTTTCCCCAAAGATGGTCTTAAATATGCACTTTGCTTGGCCCAATCTACCCAAGTCTACCCAACGGGGTCAATTGACATTGACGCGCAGCTGCTTAGCCACACACATATCCAATAGCAAGGAGAGGCAATAATAAGAAGAAATAGGCTGCACCCGGATCCAACACATTAGATACACAGCATGAGGAGGCTTAACACTAATAGGCTCCATTACTCTATATTTATCATTCCATCTAAATATTGTTAATTATCTATTCCCAGAATTTTCAAATCAATGAAATACCTTACAGTCAACCTGCCGTGTTCGATCATCATTGACAGCCAAGTATTTGGCTTGGTTCATCTTGATGCAGATTAGTTTGAAAAGTGGAAAGTCCGGAAAGTCTCTTCGAAATCTTGAGCCTCCAGGCAAAGCACTATGCTCTTAAAGAAATATTTAAAGGTTTCACCTGACAGACAGATAGATAGAGAATTGCTTTTTAAAATGTAATATCGAAACTGGAAGAGTATATTGGTTTTGTGGCATGTCCGTTTTGAAACATTTGCGCCTCAGCTAAAGTGTCAATATTCTTGCAAGTCTTTTACTATATTCTCATATACTGTGATATGCACTGAAGAATGCTTTTATTTCAATTTCGATATGACTGATTCAGCAATCTGTTCTCTGTATTTGTTTTTATTGCAATGGTTATCGATTATTGTGGTTGACTTATTCTTATCGACTAAGCACATTTTGTACTACATTTTATCTGTCTATATTTATTATATATATATTGTTAGAGAATGAGAAAGGACTTATAAAGTAACCGAACTATGTAAATATTATTTAATTGTGAAAGGACTGTTATCAGAGTATTAAGCAGTCGATACGACTCCGATGTTGCCCATTTCCCTATATGCATATATGGTACTACATATATGTATATAGATACATATATGTGGGTAATGTGTAACTGGCCCATTTATTGGTTTGGGTTTCGGAACTGGCTTCTATTGTCTTTATATTCTCGTATTGTATTCGCTTGTATTCTTGCAGATACTTGAATCTCAAAGGCCCACTTCAAGGAATTTCACTGTTTATCTAGCCAGAGATGGCAAGGCTGCCAAGAAGAAATATCATAACAACAACGGCAACAACAGCAACAGCAACGACAACAACAGCAGCAGCAGCAGCAACAGCAACAGCAACAATGAAAGCCATTACAACTACAAATTGAAAAACAATAAAGAGAGCAAGCTGCCGAAGAGTGTTGCGAGCAGAGAAGAAGACGAGGAAGATGAGGATGCAGAAGAAGAGACGGCGTCGGCTACAAAATCCACTTCCGGTGATGACAACGACAGCAACAACGACGATGGTGACGCAGTTGGGGATGAGCATAATGAAATGGAAAATGGGAAGCCGAACGCGAACTTTGGCAGCAAAAGTTTTGCGTATAAAAAATTTAAGAACATGCACGAACAGCAAAATCAACAGAGTCAAAAGGAGCAGCAGCAGCAGGGAAATGCCAATGCCAATTTTAACGGAGCTGGACAGCAGAGGAAGCAGCAGCAGAGTGTGGAGGAGGACGCAGAGGAAGCAGACCAGGACCAAACTAAAGAGAAAGAGCAACGGCCATGGCAACGAGAGCAGCGACTGGAACAATCGCAAGAGCGCCAGCTGCAGCCGGAGCCGGAGCCGGAGCAGGAGCCGGAGCAGGAGCAACTGTTTGATTCTATTGAAATATTAAATGATCGAAAATGTAATAAGGCGTCAGCCCAATCAACGGAGGATGTGGCCGGCGAGGACATTATGGCAATCGGTGATATTGAGGACAATTTTGGTAATGATAAAGCATTGGCGGAAAGCATTAAGTCCACAATTGACAATGATGAATCAGCAGTAGCCAAGGAGGTAACATCAACAGACCCCCCGTCTGCCATTGACATACAAACTATTCCAAGCAGCAGCAGCAGCAGCACCAGCACCACAAGCAGCACGACAACATCGACAACAACAGCAACAAGATTAAATGCAGCAAGCAGCGGCAGCAGCAGCAGCGGCAGCAGCAGCTCAAGTAACCGCCACCTATTGCTACCAATTGGACGCAAGCAGAAGCGTCATGGCAACAAGAATGGGAACGCGGCAATATGGCTTGGTGGCAGATACTATGACAAGGATAACATTTACGGTATTGGCCGCATCCACTCGCAGCCGCAATCAGGCGGAAATTTCGAGATGACAGCTAGTGATGTGGGTGAGCTTCATTACTACGATGGGAAACCGAGCTCGAGAAGCAGCGATGGCACCGCAGACAGCGAAGACAGCAAATCACAGGCCAATTTCATGAGCAGCTACTTTGGAGAGGGAACGAATGAAACCAGGCAACAGCAACAGCAGCAACAGCAACAACAGCAACAACAGCAACAGCAGCAACAGCAGCAGCAACAGCAACAACAACAACAACACACGAACGATGAGCTTGGGAGCGGCAGTCTCCGCAACTGGAATCAGAATCCGCATTGCGTTATCTTCCGGGTAAGTCACTTGAGTTATTTTTGTGAGTGCCAATGCTTGTAAGCACAAGTCTGGCCAAAAGCACAGAAATGCCAACGAAATATATGCACATCTACAGATACACACAGCACACATGTAAACACATACAGTATACGCCAAGTGGGCTAAGCTACGGAATGGCTAAAAAGGGACACGTAACTGAAAATGTGAAATAAGAAAGACATGGCACATTGTAAGGCCAACACACACACACACACACAAGCACATACAAGACCAGAGTAAACATGAAAGATTGAGAAGACAATAAAGTGAAAAATACCTATTACAAACATATTGAATTGCCATCAGAAAATCTATAACGATTTACATATTCAAATGTTTAAGAAAAATATCTCGATTTATGTTTGCTTTTCACCCGATATAAATAGTTACCTTAATCGAGTTTTAAATTTCTCATTGCATTAGAGAAAGTCAGGTTTGTTGCTTGTTTGGCACAAATAAAAATATATAAATAGATGCACATGTTTTTATTAGTTTGTTTTTGTTGCCTTGTTTGCGTTGCACAAATTAAACCTCTTCAACTTTTATATATAATTATATATATATATATATATATATATATATATATATATATATATATAAATACGAAACTCCAAAATAAAGTCATTTTAATAATTTATCGTCCTATTTTAATTCCATTGAATCCATAGAATCTCAAGCTTTTTAATTTAAAATGGTTTTTATTATTATTATTATTATTATGAATATCTACAACTTTTTGAATAACTTTTTCCTGATTATTATTTTTTATCTTGCCCAGAACTGACCCCATTGTTCAAAGATAAATCGTGTAATCCTTAACAATCAGCTAAGCTCAAATAATTCAAAAAAAATTGTTGAGAAATTTTTGTTGCAAGTGATACGTTAAAAAATGTGGCTTCTACTGCTAGTTCTATCCATTCCCCGGAGCCCGCAGCTGTTATGTTCTCTCAACATAGTTTAATTTGGTTTCCCTCTATGGTTTTTGTTTTTGATTTGGTCAGCCGGAGAGGAGTGCAAGAGTGCACTAAGCTGGACAGCGGCCAGAGCTGTAGCTGGGGCTTAGACTGTGGACCTTGTAAATTGAAAATATGTTAGGCAAACCCCAATTGAATGCTGGCACCCCGGGCGGTGCACAGAAAATGCCGACCACATTTCAAAAAGCGAAACGAAAATCTCTTTAATATGGGTGCAAATGAGGATGCTCCAAAGGGTGCCACTCGCATGTGGCCTTAATTAGTTTATGGCCCATGCAGAACTTATGCAAATTTGGACTGAAATCAAGCGGAATGTGCCTTGGCACGCCACCGACCGACCGTCAGACAGACCGACCGTCCAAAAGTCCCAAGGGCTGGCATTTTATTACAACAGTTTTGTGTTGTGAGCTTCCTTTATTCTTTATTCATTTTTTTTTCTTTTTTCTTTTTTTTTTCTTTTGCTCTTGCCTGGAGCAATAAAGCCAACAAAACGGCAAATATTGTATAACTTGGCACTGAGCCGACAGTCCCAAGAAGAACATGTCTCAAGCATTTTTCGCCCCTCTCAACCTCAGCCAAAAAGCAAAAAAAAAACAAAAAAAAAACAAAAAAAAATGAATGAACTTCGCACTGCATCCATTGTAGTGGAGGAGGCGTCCCCCGATACGTGCCTAGACTGCCAGAGGTCCTGTACTTGGCCGCATCTTAAGCCAGTCTCTGGCTATTCGCTATGTGTGTGTGTGTGTGTGTGTGTGTGTTGTCGTGTGTGGTTGCCTGCGCTCGGAGGGTGGCTCGATTTATTTTCCAATGCTCAATTACTGACCAACAATTAAGTGAAATTTCTTCATTTATTTAAATCAGCGCCGTTCCATTCGCTGGTCATTTCGGTTACGGTTCCATTTTGATTCAGGCATTGTCGAAATTGGGTTCTGGTCTTGAGGCTTATCGATTAATTTTGACTAACAGTAAAAATAATAAAATTGTATTTACTGTAACCACTTTCAAATAGATTTATTTGGTTAGGTCTGACCTAACTTGGTCAATCGGGATCAATTGGCTTACTTAGTTGAAATTAAATATGTATAAACTGGAACTGGGTTTAGCCCTGAATAGATTTAATTGATGAGTCAGATTTAAGTTAGCTGAAATTTGAGCAAACGTAGCAACAACCGATAAAGCACCCCTCGCCAACTTGCCCTGGTTGGGTTGGGTTGGGTTGGGTTGGGTTGGGTGGCGTTGGGTTGCTGATGGCGAGGTTGCCGCACTTTTATGCACAATCAAATGAAATGAATTGTGGTCTTATGAGCAACGGATTTTGTGGTCTTAGACGAGGGTCACAAACACAAAAACAAAAACAACAACAGCAACAGAAGCAGCAGCAACAACAACAACAACAACAGTTACGACAAAACCAGGAACAACAACCATCCGCACAAATATGGCGATTTGTTGTCCCCGGGCCTAATAGAAATCTATTACTTCCGAGCTAGCGCATCGTGCCGAGACTTACAATTTCAATTCCAATTCCCTCCATGCATGCTCGACTCCACCTCGTGACTCCTTCCAACGCTCCGCTAAATGATATTCTCAATCTCAATTGCAGATGCTGCTATTGCCACCGAATTGCCATCGGCCTTTGAACGCTTTAAGGCGCTCCGTCGCAACAATCACCGCAATGGGCACAAGTCGCATAAGAAACGCTACAAGGACTACCTCAAGCATAGTCCACCACAGCCCACTTTGACGCCCAAATATGCATTGAAGCTGCGTAAGGATCGGGAGCATCGCCAACACGAGGAGCAGAAACGGGAACGGAAAGGGGATCGGGAAGTGGACCAGGACACAGGACGGGAGACTGAACATGCCCATACGCATGCTGCGCCCATTTTTGCATTGGGCATGCGACCCAAACCCTTCTACGAGGGTCAGGTCAACTACTATGACCATCATCAGCATGTGGGGCAGGAGCAGCAGCAGCAGCAGCAGCAGGAGGAGGGGGAAGAGCAGCTGCAGCCGCTGCAACCAGCAGGCAGTCATCACACCGAAATGGAACGTCTCATTGCCAATGATAATAATATTTGGTATCGTCGCATTAGTCCAGTGTTGCGCAACGGGGTCAAAAGCAGCGAGTCGCAGCAGCAACAACTGCATCATCAGGCTAAGCATCATCATCATCATCATAATCATCATCATAATCCTTTGAAGCAACATCATGATCATCATCATCAGCACCAGCATCACAAGCATGGACGACAGCGTTCACCGAATCCCTATCAGCGAAAGCCACCCACACAATCCTCGTCACCGGCAACAACACCAGAGCCACCATTGCCACCGCCAAAGCCGCAATTGGGCCATCAGATTACCGAATTGGAACAGCTGGAGCGCTATTATGCCAAATGGCCGCATCTGGCGCGCGTTCAGTTTCAGGTGTATGATGAACACTATCGCGAATCACATCCGGAACTTTATCCCGACTATGATGCGGACGAGGATTATGAAACGGCAGCGGAACTGGAAGAGGCACAGCAGGATCATGGCGAGGATTCAAATTTGCCGCCATACATCAAGAAATACAATCGACGGAACAAACAGCTGCTCAATCTGCTCGAAGGCACATTGCCACCGCCACCATCGAGCCCCATCAGCATGATGGAGCAATGGAGCAACCCCAACTGCAGCCGGGTCTGCACGAATCAGCCGCCAATCAGCCACAACAATCCATCCGATTGGATGATGAGTATGTGAAACAAAAACGTCGTCGCTATCAGCAGCGCTATGATGATCTATTTGCCCAGCAGCGAGGCAGCAGCAGCACCAGCCGAACGATGACAACGACCCCAACGCCGCCAACGACAAGTCAGCCGAATCAATTGCCCGAGGAGGAGAAGCAATTGGATGGACATCAGCTCTCTGCTGCCGTTGACTTCTGGCAGCGGGAGATCGACGCAGAGACGAAAGTGACGCGAGCAATGCCATCGAGTTCCACACCAAAGCCGGCGCTCTTTGTTACCTCATTATCCGGCAATTACGGGCAGCTTTCTGGGCACGCCGCGCAGTCGCAGCGCACAGTTTGTGGCAAATGTTGCCGGACGCGGACAGAGCAGCTGGCATCTTGCCCCTGTTGCTGGTCCAACTTCAGGTCCAGCCGATGGCGATGTGCCACAGAGTACCACAGCGCAGCCATCGTCTCCGCTCAACTCATTTGTTTATCATCGCGTCGTGGATGGCACAGTTGGCGGCTTCTCCCCCTCCTCCTCCTCCTCCGACTCATTGTCGTCGTCGTCCTCCTCCTCTGCAGCCGGTCGAAAGCAGCGCTTGCCATTTGTGGCCATCACGGATCGACGGCTAGAGAATATCAGCGCACACAAATTGCTAGCTGAGCGACACAAAGACTTTGAGCAGAATCACTTTCCGATGCCTTAAGCCGCTCTACATTAAAAAAAAAAACAAAAAAAAACAAATATATAAAAATAAACTAAAGAAAACAAATGAAAGAAGATTAAGAAAATTACAAAAAACAACAACCAGAAAAATGTACGCTGTGTAATGGAAAACAAGTTTGAGCCAAGGCAGAAGCGGAATGAAGCAGAAGTGAAATTAAATTGATTTTAAATGAAAGAGGAGGGGAAAATTAAAGGTGAAAGAATTAGATAAAAAAAATAAAATAAAAGCAAGCCGATAAGCCGATTATTGGTAATCGAGTGCAATTAATCGTTGAAATTGCAACAGCGAACTGCAGCCTGGTTCAAAACGGTTTTCCATCACAGACTCTAAACTTAAAACTAGACCTAAATTTTAGTAGACGCTTTTGAATTGTGTATGTACATCTATTATTTTGAGCTATATGAATAATGTACTTATTTTCATTTCTATCAAGGAATAGCAAGTTAAAAAAAAAACATTTAAACTAAAATTGTCTGTCTGCCTGTTTGTTTTTTTTTGTTCTTGGGTAAGTACTTTTGCATATTAAACATAACCGAAAATCGTAATAGGCAATTAAAGAATATATATATATATATATCAGCATATATATATATATATATATATATATAAATATACAAAAAACAACAAAAAGAAAACTAAATTTAAGCAAACATTTTTTTGGTGTATGATAGAATATGACACAAATACACAAACACAACACGTGCAACAGTAGATACACACACACACACACACACAGACTCACACACACACACACACACATACACACAGACTCACACACACACACACACACACAATATCTATCTGAGAGATCTGCGGTAGCCAGCTTAAAGAATTGGAAATATTAAAACCGCTCCTGAATGTATGCAGCACTTTGTCGACAGTTTGTTAGAGCATATAATAACTCGACATAGTTTATATTTCAAGCTGTTCTCAATGTTTGGCCACAATTTGGTGTTGTAAGATGAATAAGAATACATATATACTATATGGTATATAGAGCGCAAGTTATTCTATTTGCTTCATGTAATTTGGCTTATGAAATAGGTTTCAAAATTAATTCAAAACAGAACAAAACAAAACGAAACGAAACACAACAGCAACAACAAAATAGTTGTATTGATAGTTGGTCATAGCATATATGTATTGTAGAATTTGTTGGCATATCGAAACCATTTAAATATACCTATTCAACGAACCATTCAAAATGTATGTGAAAAATATTTCGTTGGCTTAAACAGAAATTAAGAAAAATAATCAAAATAATAGAAAATATATTTAAAGAATAAACATATATACATATATTGCATATGGCACGCTCTCGAACATCAGAAGATCTATCAGATATCATATCAAGAGATATAACGAGTACTTTAAATACGTTTGTTTTACGAAAACTTCATTTAGCTAATTTCTCGGATACAGGGTTATTATATATTTATCTAAAAACCGTTCTTGGATTTTAAAAACATTGTTATATTGAAAAGAATGATGAAAAATATCCAATTTTGTGTACATGGAATATGAACATCGACAATGCCAATTAACATATCAAAAACCAGCGAAAAGCTATGAAAAAAATGACTAATTTAATAAAAATTCAAACACAACTTAAATGCATTCATTTTGTTAGCTCTTGGAGAACATGCTGTAAAACAAAACCAAAAAATATATCTATATAAAAATATATATTTATATTTATATGTTGCATATTCAATATAAAAATTTAAAAGCAGTCTTGTGTTACTCTTTTTGCCGTATGTCAGAGCCAAAATATTTCAATATTTCGTGAAATTCCTTCATTTTAACTATTGTCCATCGAAACTGATACAACTGTTGCTGATCTACAAATAAAAAAAGAAAAATTAAAATGCCGTTAAAACCAAGCATGGAATGCGCAAAATGTTTTATATTACTGTGCATTAAAAACAGAAAATCAAAAAATACAGGAAATGCAATTAAAATACGATACATGTCTGTATATCACAATTTGAATCAGCTAAAGTAAAATACAAAATGCAATTACTTAGGCGTTATTACCAGCAAAAAACTCACACACACACACACACACACATACACACACACACTTACAAAAAAAACACAACTACAACGATACAGACACACATCTCATTATGTGGAAGCATTTTAATGGAATGAAATTCAATAAAGCAAAATTTATTATTTACGCATAATTACATGCTGTGTGTCAATTTATTTATTCTCGTCTCTGATTGTCCTTTTTCTTGAACCAAAAATGTAACACAAAACCAGAGAGAATGTTGCAGAAACTGTGGGAGATATGTGGCTTTATCGATTTTATCGATTTAATACGAGTAATGGCCACAAGAATCAACAGGAGTAACAGGTTGGTTGTGCCTCCGTTGGATTCACTGGCAACATCGGCCACTAGATGGTGCCCCACTGCGATGAGATTGTGTTCGTACTAATGAACGATCTTGCTGAGCCGAATCGTGTCCAGCCTCAAATACTGCCTCCAATTTGCAGGTGGATAACTATATTTTGGACATCAGCGAACATTCCAATGAGCTGCGCGAGAGTGGTTTGCAGGCCTGCACAGAGATCATTCGGGCTCTCAAGGAAGTCTATCAGACTGCCAATCAATATGGAGTCCCATCTGATGCACAGTATTAACTCATAAAGCGAGGTCTCCGACTCGATGATGGCCAGTGCAGCTGGCTTCATGGGTGATTTGTGCAGCTCATTTGGACCACGTCTTTGAGGCTCAGCGCCCCAGAATGCTATGCACAAGGAGCTCAATAAGATGACCAGCCAGGTCATTGTCCAGCAAATTGGGATCCCATTGTAGTTATGTATACTCGAAAATTGTATCTGCTGTTTTAAAACTTGCGACAATTTTGTTTACTGCTACGATTATGTTATTTATATTGTTATTTTTGTGTGAGCTTATTTTATTTATGCGTGAAATTTATCAAATTTTAGATTTAATTACAAAAAAATCAAATTCCATATTTAAATAATATATGTTAATTAAATTGAAATATTTACTATCGTCAGTAAGCAATTGCAAATGGTACTTAATAGGTAGACGAACTGTATACTAAACTTAAACACAAACTAAAGGATAATAATGGAAGTAAGTGTTCTGATAGACTCCTTACTGCTTTTGAACTGAACTTGAACTTTATTGGCGGCTTGGCTAGCAATTCCATTAACAATCGATGTGCGATCAAACATAACTCTTTAATGCGCCAACCATCGATGTTGGCTGGTGTTGCAATCAGTCATCGCACGAGGCACCCATGAGGATTATTGGGTACTGGGAGTTTGGAACTGCGCCTTGGTCTAGCAACTGCCTGCAGCCCGTTGTCAGATGCCAATCGCAAAACCAACACAAATGCCAATGCCAATGGCAAATGACGAAAGGCAGGCGAATGGTGAATGGAAAATGGAAAATGGAAAATGAAAAATGGCATTTTCACGATGTTCGTGTTGTTGCTGTGCGCTGTGTGAATCACTTAAACGCTTATAAATGAAACCGGCGGCAGTTGACGCCGCTTTCGTTACCGCTAAAAGTGACGCACAAATGGCAACAAAGTGCCGCTTAATGTCAGGGTGCAACAAATTTATGTACTTACTATCGCAACGGTTATATGGCTTCAAGTATGCGTGGCAGCAATATATCGCCCGGATTCCCAGCACACGTACTAACTGCACTTTTCAATTACGATTCCAAAAGCGACGCGTGTGGGTTGATCTGGTACGAGGTGGGTTGGGGTGCCATTTGCAGGGGGGGTGTGAAAATCTGTCACTCGATTTGCATAAAATGCAGCCCTCTTTTTTCCTATTTCTTATATGCATCGCTGCCATTTGCCAAATAATTTCAATTCAATTTACAACTAACTTAAAGGAATGCAGCAATAAAAAATAAAAACGTTGCCCGAAAAACACAATCATTGAATACTCTGCTTATATGAGTTGAATCATTCTGAGATCTCGGAATGAAATCCAAAAAAAATATATAAACAGGTTTTCTTTAAAAATATCATGCTTTCTTTTGTTAATGTTTTTTTTCTTAAATCTTTCCTTAATTCAATATAATACCAAAAAAAGTGATTGTTGGTAATGCATTTCGATTATTTCACTTCAATATTTTATCAAAAATTAGCCATAAAAGATTCGTTATAATAATTGGTATTCATATTTTAGTTTCAAGCAAGGCCTTCATGAAACGAACCGATTAAATATCGACCTACGTATATTCAAATGTGCCTTGGAATGATTGCGGATGATTACATATTTATTTACCTTATCATAATTATTTATTATTTAATTATTATTATTTTTATTTTATTGTTTTATTATATTTATTATTTATTGTTCAGTCTAGAGTTCAAAGCTTGACCAAAAGCGGGTAAGTTGGAATGAAATACCTATGGCTGTTATAGACTAAAGCGCATAGCTGATATAACCGATTCTGGGCCGTTAGAGCAAGTGGCAAGTGCAGCATCAGCGGGCGCCAATTTAAATAGACACGTAGAAGGGACAAATGCCAAATGGAGACATTACCAGACGACAAAGACAGCGGCAACGTCACCGACAGCGACACAACTGCACACATGCCGAAACTCAGACACTCAGATGCTCAGACACTCAAACACTCACACCAACAATCTCTGATACACACGTGGCGCAACACACAAATGTAGCACGTTGCATTACCCTCAGAGTCAGCGACACACGTCTTCACCAGCACATTTCCCGTCGGTCCTCAAGAAATAGCGCTGGCGGCGCACACTTGCCAGCCATCGTCGGCATCTGCATCCTTGCATCCTCTCTCTCTCTCTCTCTCTCTCTCGCTCTCTCTCAATCTCCCCCTTCCCCTCAACCTCTTGACCCACCCTTTACCCGTGCCAAATGCATGCCACAGTCTGCATGTCACATACATCCATGTAGTTGTCGCATCTGCGACACTCTCGCCAAACTCCGTATGTATATCAAAATGTAATGCATATTCATACAAAAAATCATTTTTGCCTGTCTACTCAGAGAAACTACTCTAACGTTATCAAATCCTATCGATAAGTCCTCTACATTAATTTTACAAACAAAAAAAACTTAAAATAAAATTGGGCGAGTCACAAAAAATATACTCACCAGATTTTAAAATGACATGCAAACTTATTTGTAAGCTTTAATTAATTGTAGATTTAATATTTTTTGAAAAACGAATATTATTATTATTATTCTTAACAAAATATTGCTTAATTTTTACAGTTAACAACGTTTGACTTCAAAACATTTGCCACATTCATATTCTCTTTGCGAATGTTGGTTAAACCTCATTAAATCTGCTTACAACGATACTAACAAGCTAGTCGAGTGCGCTGAACCCAAGTCCTAAGTCATACAAGACATTAAAGATATAAGCACTATTATGCAAAGGTATATATATATATACACCCGATATGAAAGATAAGAAAGGATTGCAAACGGAAACGGAAATCGATTTTTATTCATATTCGCGAGAAAAAAATCCACTAAGCAATTTATACATAATTGAAAAGGTATACGGTTTGTGTGTGGCATTATTGTGATTTGTTGCGTGGCACGACAACAGCAATAGCAAACAAACAACAAAGCAACAGGACTAACGGCACATAATCAACTTTTTAGAGTGGAGCCCCCTGGGGGCGACCATTAACGCACGACTCGAGGGTGTGCTGTCTCACAACCATAATTATAATAATTATAAAAAACAACAATTAAAGCACATAAGTAGAAGGCCCAAGCCAAGCTATAACAACAACATCAACCATAACAACAACAACAACAACAAAAAGCACTGGCTTGGCAAATGGGAAAAAAATGTAATTGAAATTTTAATAGAACTTAAGTCGGGACCACATTTACAAAAGTAAAAGGCGCCAAAGCCCAGACCCAGCCAAGTCAGGACCCTTCTCTCTCCTTTCTCTCTCTCTCTCTCTCTCTCTCCCCGCATCATCCTTTGCACTGCCCAGTTGGCAACCCAACCGTCTGCCCCCCCTTTGCCTTGTTGTGTTTGCATTTGCCTTTTTTCCGGTGCGCGACTGAATTTTTGACAAGTTAATTAGGTTGTTTGTTTGTTGCTCTTGCTTTTCTGCTTTTTCGCCATGGTGTTTTTCTTGTTGCTGTCGATTTGGTTGTTGTTGTTCCTGGTGTTGTTGTTGTTGTTCCTGGTGGTGTTGTTGTTGTTGTTGCAGCTTGCTTGAGGGCTGCTGGCGACGCCGCGGACGCCGTCTCCGATGTCGCACATTTTAATTTGCTTTTGATAAAGCTCTTGTAATTGCGACCAGACAGTTCTTGCTCCGCTGCCATCACCATCCCTCAGTGGACAACGGTCAGCACATGGCACTTGACACATGTAGATGGCTAACACACACACACACACACACACACATATATACGCACCCACATGCACAGACGACAGACAGCCCCACAAACTGATAATGTCCGAAACCGCAGAGGGTTTTCGAATTTTTAACTATGCTTTAAATTACATTTACAACACTGTAACACAAAAATATAGATTAATAAAAATGTATAAGCACAAAAAAATATAAGTAAATTGCATTCAAAATCTGATTAATTTCATATATACCTTCTCTGAATTCAAGAAATTAATATATAAAATGCGATAATATTCGAAAAACAAATTGTTTTCTAGAAAACAATTGGAAGCCAATTTGTTGGCCAAATTCATAATTTCGCATTTAGCATTACTGAAAAAATATCCTTTGCAATTTTATTTTATATTGTTTTAATTTTCATAATTAACACTTACTATTTAGTGCTGAAATTGCTGGCCAGATAAAGGTAAAGCTCTCAAGATAATAACAACATGGCAGTTATACCATATAATTTTGATAAAATATTCATATACAAAATTAAGAGTTTGACATTTTTCGCCAATAATTGTCCAATCTGCGAATTTCTTCCAACATTTTGAAGCCCGTTTTATACCCTGAACCCATTAAAAATGGGTAAAAAGGGTATATTCGTTTTGTGAAAATGTATGTAACAGGCAGAAGGAAGCATCTGTGACTCCACAAAGTATATATATTCTTGATCAGGGTCAACAGCCGAGTCGATATAGCCATGTCCGTCCGTCCGTCCGTCTGTATGAACACGCAGATCTCAGAGACTATAAGAGCTAGAGACTTCAAATTTGGAAAATAAATTCTCGTATACCAGGCGCAGATCAAGTTTGCTTTATTTATCGACAGCTGCTTCCGTTTCTCGATTATCGATACATTTAAATTTCCGATAGCTATAAATGCTACAATTTTAAAGGCAGAATCTTCTAATTTATACAGAATATACATATGCATATTATTGATCAACTTCCTAAATTTGATCAAGATCGGTTAAGAAACACCCAAGCTATATATATACTGATCTCATTTCTATCAGCAACCGCAAGCATTTTCTGTATGCATCAATATGCGAGCGCATGTGTAGAAAGGGATGACATGATAATCGTTGCGAGCGTCAATATGTCTTTGTGTGTATTCTGCAGACCCCGTTACCCGTAATATATATGTATGTATGTGTTTGTTGCCAGTCAGCTAGGATCAGTTCAGACTTGTGAACAAAAACATGCGCTGCTCGTTTTTTTATTTTTCAGTGCCTGAGCTTGCTATAAGAAATGAGTACACTTGCAGACCTGCTCACATTTGGGTGCAAAACTTATTATAGCGAAATTTACCAATAGCTTTAGAATATATTTAACAGCTGGGTTCAGGGTAAATCGTAGTCGAGCTCACTCGACTGCCGCACTCTTACTTGTCTTTAATTAAATTGACCATAAGCTTGACAGTTGTAAAGTTGGAAAACTCAATAAAGAAAACTCTGCTCAACTAAAGTCGACAAATGTCCGGGTTAATAAATGACTCTGAATATATTACGCTCTTAATTACAATAAGCAAAAAAAAGTGAGGAATTCAAGCAGTTGGAACTTTTAGCTGATTTAATAGTAGTGGCAATAAGAGAATGCCGAGAGCGGCGCAATTATTGACTGACAGATACTCTGATATATTCAAACCACAAACAAATCCTTACCCATGTAAAATTCCAATACATTGTCAGGTGCTAATGTATTCAGATGTCTGAGGCAAATAATTTCATTTTATATACAGTGCTGATTTTGTTCATGCCAGCGACTGTTACCAGATGCCCCCGGGCAACGTTGACATTGCCAGCGATGAGATTTGTGCCGTGCTATTGTTCGACTTTAATATTGGTGAGTTCACCTTTAATATTGGGATTTTGCTTTGTTTTTTACGTTAATTGATATAAATAGGCCGTTCAGTGTCGCCTTTGTGCATTTGCTCCACTTAAAGTGACTTTTTGGACAAATTTGCCCAATTTGCGTATACGCAATGGCATTTCAATTAAATGTCGACTGGCAGCATTTCATAGAAACAATAAATGAACTGTGAATATTTTTCTTTTTTGCACTGAACAAAAGGTGAACGGTAGCCGGATAAGGGCGGTGTTGGGATGAAATGTGCAGAGGAAGGGTAGAAGAAGATGGAAGCAAGTAGCTCGTTTTATGGCACACTTATTCATTAAATCTTCAATCCGTTGCAATCCGTGCCTTTTTAACGCTAATTAATCGAGTTAAGTTTATTGCAGCCATAACAAGTCAGCAGCGAAAGAGCAGCTCAGCAGCCCAATCCATTTATGCACTTGTTTGTTGCTGTTGCTGTTTCGGTTTTTTTGTTGTTGTGCTTTTCCTAATTTGACTGCTGCTCATCTATGCGAGCATAGCACACAAAAAAACAAAGTAAGCAAGCAAGCAACTTCTCTTTCAAACGAACTTGGCATACACTTTCCATCTCCTTATTTTGTTACTTTGATTAGGCTAATTAGCGAACCCCAAAGTTGTTGCTTATTAGCTGCTTATTATCAGCGTCTCTCTCTCTCTCTCTCTCTATCTTTCCCTCTCTCTTATTGGGTTCTTAATATTTCGCATCTTCAAAATGATTTGAAAATTTGCCATATTGCCAGTTGCCATAAAAGAAATTAAACTTTTCTTTCGATTTAAGTATTCTAGCACAACTTAAACTTGAGACAAAAGACCAACTCAGTCGCGTAGCAAGATTACTGCAATGTACTTAATACCCTACCCCACAAATTCATAAAAACAATAAAAGAAAACCAGAAAAAAAGATATATATATATATATATATACGTGTACATTTGCGCGTAAGGTTCCATGGGTGAAAGCAAGTGGAAGGAAGACAACACACACACCAGGAGCAGCAGGAATTGCAGGAGGAGTCAGCATTTTAACAGCACACACATATATATATATATATATATAAATAAATGCTGAGTAAATCTTACACGCAGCCCATTTAATTTCAAGCACCATGTGCGTGCCGTGACCTGGCTTGATGGGTGGTTAAAGGGGGCGGGTCCCCGGGAGGCGACTGCCAATTCTTTCTTCGCGCCTTAAACAATGACAGATTTGAATGCACGTTTCATGCGCACACGATTTCATTTTCAACACTTTTCGCCAGTCTCCAGCATCCTCTGTCTGTCAGTCTGTCTGTTCCGGCTTATATGGCGCAACTAGTTTGCTGAGATTTATATACTGTAATAACGAAGTTGGAGGAGCTACAGGTTTGAAACCTGGAATATTTGGATATCGATAAAAATCGATAAGTGCAATTCGCTTATTCTTCCACAATTTTAAAGCTAGTCACCAAATCTGAGAGTTATATTAATGATTATTTCATGGCCAACTTCACTCATGAAATTTGTTTGCCATCAGTTATCAGCTGGTATTAAACTGGCATCGAAGTATATCGCAGTCGGTTACGCTCGACTGCAACGTTCTTACCTACAACGTTCCCTTAGGGTATTATAATAATACAATCTGTTGGCTTTGTCTGCCAAGGGTATTTAATGTGCAGTATTCAGAGGATGCCTGGTCATTCATGTTTGCCTTCTTGGCTGCTTTATCTTCTATCAGCAGAGTCAATAAAAATGTCAACTGTTAGTTATTGGAAAACTGAATCAACATTAAACAATGACGAGCATATCTATGTTTCGATGTTTACAAATCCAACTGCCATTACTTTGTCAAAACTCAAACGATTTTCGTACGTTTCATTGGATCAAGGTTTGACCTCTAAATTATTAGTACATTCTTATTTCACTACACGATTTCAGCTCGAAAATTTTTATGGTTTTAAGCTACATATTGTCAAATTCTATATTTTCTGTTGCATACACAGAGCCCTCTCTGGTCGGTTCAATGACTAGTCGCTTGTCACAGACATGTTCGTTTGGGCGAATAATCTCTAATCACGTCTTTCTTGCATAGCACCTGGCAGTGGTTCACACGTCTCTGGCAGCACAATTGTCGAATATTCGCCAATGTTTACAATCGATTGGACGATAAGCGCCAAACTTATAGCGCTTGAACGCTTGGGTAATTGTACCTTGATCATTCAGCAATCATTTTCAAATTGATTTTCATTTTGTAGTTTTATTTGATTTACTCACTCAATAATCAGAATGACCTTTGTACTACACCACACAGTACGACTCAATTTTATTAATTGTGCTGTGAGCAGATAAGATATTGCAAAGAATCATTAAATTTTGTTTTATATAATATAGCTTTATAACTTGGTCGGCCAAGCAAGATAAATTGTATGGCGTCCATGATTTGATCACAAAAACTGTCTAATTACAATAAACAATGCAAGTAAATGATTTTCGTTTTTTTTGTAATTCGTTTATTTTAGTATTTGAATGTACAATTGTGTTCATATTGTATATATCCATTGATACATCTAACAAAATTTGTATAACTTCGTGTTTCTACAACTTTGCACAAATATTTTTGTCTGCTATAATAGTGTTAACATACATATATGCAATAAATATTTGAGTATATTATATTTACATATTGTTTTAACGTTAGGACCCTAAAGCTTATAAAACAAAAAGAAAAAACAAAAACTACTCTTGAGAGCTTGCAGAAGGCTGTTCCACTACACTTGAGATGGGGTCAGCAGAAGCACGGCATTCGTGCACTTGCGTTGTAACAGTTGTATAACAAGATCCACATAGTCTCACTGGATTGAAAAGCTTTTCAAACGGCAGCGGCGCCCAAAATTCCGAGCAGTCAGCACAAAAAATTTCGCCACATGATCTGTAAGAAAAAATGTAGAGGAATTTATATAAATAGGAATTAATATCATAATTCATTTTGGAAAATCAATTATAAGACCATAAACTGAACACAATCATATTAAAGTTAAATACTATCTGTTAATCACGAGTGTTTTACAAAATGAGAAAAATATATTTATTACAGCCAATCTGACATTAGTTCAATCTTTTAATTCGCCTCCGTCGTCGAATCTGATTCCACGTTTATGTCAACTACAAGTAACGCATTATTGCAAATTCTAAATATGCGCGCATTTGTGAAGTTGAGTTTTAGACATACAAAACCAAAAATAAATACAAAATAAATAGAATTTAATATCAAAAATCCTGCTAATGATAAAACAAAGTTTTGACTCTCAATATGATTAAAGATTGTAATTGTAACTAGCGTAGAACTTCTGCCAGATTGATTGCTGCGAAATGATGTTATAATATACTAAAGATACTTGGTAAAAAAAAAAAGAATAAAAAATACGTTAATGTTGAAATGCGCACCGACAATGATGTTTTCTTCGTCCAAGCCAGAATTCAATTTGACAATTAGAGCAACGTGAAACGGCGTAATCTGGTACCCAAAGAACACTTGAAGCTTTTTTCTCTTGTATTGAGGAAGTGGCATATGACGATGGACCACTACGTTCTTCTACGGCTTCCCAAGAACACGTCGAAGCATTTTCAACAATATCCGATCCGTTTTCCTGAAGAAATTCAAATAATTAGACCAACAGAAACCATTTTCATGACAAATACGGCATCTAACGCTGGATAAAGGCGCATGCCCCGATTAGTTAAATATATTTTTACCCATATTTGTATATTCATTAAAACTATCCAGCCAAAAATGTCAAGATTTAGAAACTTAGTTTTTTTTTTTTTGCACCCGAACAGAGTAACTGAATGTTAGATAAGGCTGGATATATTCATCTCATCTTGTTTTTTTTTTTGTTTTTGTAAGGACATATTAATTATCATGTATATATGTAAATTAATTTATAAAGGCGTATGTTTGTGTAATTTATAGTCAGAATTTATAGATATAATTACATGCTCCACATTGGTTGAGACGACGCTATTGCAGCTCGGACATCCCTTTTGTAACAACGCCAAACGCATGCCATGAATTTCCCTCAAAAGAGCTTCCTCGCGTACCTGAAATAATAGTTAATGTGTGCTTATTGGCTTATTGGCTTGCAAAAAAGACGTCGGTTACCTTATGTTCCTGAACGATTTGATGTAGTCGAATGTTTTTCTCACTTAAGCCATGTGCTAGGCCATCGGGACACGAAATATTAAACTGTGGTCGCTCTTGTGATCCCTGTGGCGTCGGAGGCAATAAAATAAGTCCGGCTGCCGGTAAATGGAGTGCACTACAATGGCAGAATCAAGTTTGTTAGCCATATATTTTCGACTCATCTTTGTGAACAAATGTCAACGCGCTTACCTGGTATTATCTGTGTATTTTGAATGCGATTGCTCGCGATTTAGGCTCGACCAGAGCATGTTCCTTCGCGTTAGTTTACCTGGCGTGGACTCATCACCGTTTGCATACGTATTATGCGATAGACAGTTAAATCTCTGATGTTCAGGTGATGGAAGTAGAGAATCGCCATTGTTGCTGCCATCGATTGAAGGCATAGTTCCATAAGGATTTTTAGTTACATTTACATTTACATTTGCATTTGCACTCGCATTTGTTTCCTTGCAGCTATCATCATTAGGTGTATTCTCTGTTAGAATATGCGGATCTAGATGCTGATCAAATGTATCGCTTTTCTCCATATTTGCGTTGGCGTTGAGTTGAAAATATCGCAGATTGTTGGGCTTTATGTGGACTCGGGGTAAGTTGCTGTAACTTTGACTAATTTTATTGGTATGCGCAACACAGGTTCCTTCGGTCTTCTTTTCTTGAGGTATGACGTCGGCATCTGGCTTTGAAGGCACGTCTTTGTCTTTGTCTTTGTCTTTAGATGCTCCGTTTGCTTTCTCTGTCTCTGCTGTCTCTGTTGCTTTTTCTTGTGCAGATCGTGTTGATTCAATAGGAATTAATGTATCCGTACTAGTATCCATTTGGTCTTGGCCCTGACGAACAGTCCGGCTATTATCACTAATGCTTTCAAAATTGGAGGGAGCCTGATCTAAATGATTGAAAGTTCAAGTTTAAATTAGTTGCTAGAAAGCGGGTAAGGTAAAACTAACCGTTTGGGGAATCACAATGCGTAAGTTTTCCGAGCTCATTGAGCTTGGCATCCATGCGCATTATAGTGATTTTGCCATTATGGGATAAGGACCCGTCATTTAATATATCACATTGAACTAATGAAGGGGCTTGTTCAATCTTTTGCTCAGATAGCAAACTTGTGGAATCGTTTTTTGCGTCATCCTCCAGTTTGGCACTGTCGCACATATCCTCTGAGTCAGAGTCTTGTTTGATGGCATGCCTTGTTGCATCAATTATGCACTCCTTTGCTTCCGACCGAATGTCAAACATGGAATTGCTGCTCACATTTAGATTTAAGCCATCAGTCACGCTGAAATTATACAGATTGAGATAGTTTAGCTTGAGATTGATATTGATTGCCATATAGCATAGCGTACATTGAATCAACAGTCAGATTGGGATCACTCGATCTTCTCGACATTGTGCTCTGAGACAGCTCATTTGTTGTTATGTTCTCAGTTGAACGAGTTTTCGCAGTCGTGCCTAAAATGAACAAAAACATTTATCAAATATAATTGAATCTAATTTGTATTCATTGCTTACCATTCACATTGTGAACATTTTGTCGTTCATTGCTTTGCAAAGGGAGATCGGTACCATTTTGATTGCCCAAACTACCGAGGTATACATCAGACCAAAAATGTAAAAATCGCACACTGTGCGCTGGCCAAAGCACCTAAAATTTGTTTAAAAAAAAAGAGACAAAAAACAAACTGCTATTACTCAATTAAAAATGTATAAATATGTGGTAATACCTTGTCAATCTCATGCTTATAGAGTGGATTTCTATACATTGATTCTGCTAAAAATGGCCATACTGAAAACGTTCGATCGTAGACTGCATTTTCAATGCGTTCCTTTAGCGAATTGCACAGAAATGTGCCGAAGAGACATGACAGTGAGTGCTGGGCCAGTTTAATCTAGAAGAATTCGCTTGTGTTTAAATTTGGTGCATTTGATATACACAAATTGGCTTACCAGATAACCTATGCTAAACTCAAAGCTGCAAGGGTACTGTTTGTGTATTTGGTGCACCAGATCGAGCCACTGCAGGAAAACTGGGCAACGTTCGTTCACCTCGTCCGAATTTGGTCCGTTGCCTGAGCGATCAGCAAATTTGTGCCCAAAATTCAACCATTCGCGTTCAACTAATACTCGAAAGCCCTTAAAAAGAATTGCAATATTATAATTATGCTTTTGTTGTGTCTAAGTATAAAATGGGAGCGTACCTCAACCGTTCTGTAAAATGGATCCAAACAAATTTGAGCTGTTGCCACGATCTGTGGTGTGCGATCCCAACCATCAGAGCAATGCACTAACACTGGACGACCATTCTTTTCGATCGTATGGACGACAGTCATTGTAGCTCCCAATAGACCCGATAGATGTTGCATCCACATCGTTTTCTCCAATTGTCCAAACCAACTGGTAATAGGAGTTAAACGATTTATTATTATTTATATATATTATTATCAGCTAGAGTAATTTTGAGTGCTTACTTTGGATCATCTGGTGACGAGGCACACAACTGTCGAACAGCATGAAAGCTTTTGCGAATAGCATGTATATTTCCCAAATTCATGAATTCGATTTCGGCGCATGGATAATATTCGATACATTCACAGCCGCCGCCACGAGCTCGATTCGTGACCGCTGACGTATAGCTGCGTGCATCCACAATAAGGATTTTCTAAAAATAGAATATGAAGTTTCATTTCGGTTAACACATTCACATCACCATTTCATCATTTCGCTCCATGGAAAAGATATTGTTAGTTTGAAATGTACATACTTACCCTGATTTCGTCTAGTGCTAGTTCCTCGTGTGAAGAATCCTCCAGTGATGGAGAGCTTTTGCCAGATGAGCTAGTCTCTCCGTTGGTATCTTTGGCCTGCCGCCTCGAATGCTCCCCTCTGTCGAAGGCACAAGCATCTGCCAATGCTTTCAGCAGCTGCTCATCCTTGTAATTTCTCCAACCCAGCCAGCCAACTTCGGGTTGACTGCACCGGGCCAGAATGGCTCCAGACTTTTGATGACGCCAAACAACAGCCGGTAATCGACGCGAACCCCGGAAATTTGCAATATTGTGAAGCATTTCGTCAGTGATGCAACACGGAACAAGTAATTTTTGTGGATACGAGGGGCACAGCTTAAAGTCTGTGTTCGCCGTTGAGATGCGCCAAGATCCCTTTAGGTCAAAGCCCAGACGGGCTACCTCATTTCTAAAGTCGGTCTCGTACCTAATCGCCCGCTGCAAGCGATTCAAATTCTCGTTGGCAGCCTGAACTTGTGTTGATATCGGATTCTCTGCCGCTGGCGCAGGTTTGGAGCCAGTTCCATTGGTGAGATGGGCGAGCTCCTTATTGCCGATTATGTCGCATGTCCACGAGTAAAATGGAAACGCAAATAACGATTCCAGCGTTTCAGGTACCCCAATTAGCAGCTGAACGCGTCGCTGCCATTCCGAGCATTGTTCCGCCAATGGGAACGAACACCTCACAGTGCTGGCATCCTTACAGTTGACGACCAGCTGGAATAGATCCCGTACCTGCACGGATTCAATCAGGCCGAGCGGCACATATGTCTCAAATGCAGTCGATTTCTTTGATAGAAATATGCGATAATTGGACAGAGCCAGGACGCCGTCATCAGCGCGTCCCAAGTATTTGATTGACTCGCCGGCAACTGTGCGTAAAAATGCAATTAGTGATTCAGTAATTTCCATAACATATTCAAAGGCACTCACGCTCTTTAAAGGGGACAATCAACTGCGAGTCTTCCTTCTCCATTTGCGATTTTGGATACGATTCCGCGGCTCGAATGAAACAAATCGAAGGGGGCGGTGATCCATCTGACATCATGTGTTGCGGCGACTGCAATACACCATTAAGCATACAGACATACACATATACATACATACATCCTAAAATACATGGCTTGATGATTAATAATTATAATTTCGGAACGCTATATTTCCCATATTAAATATGGATCTGAATGATTTAAATGTGCTACAAATTAAGGAGTATTTTTTTATTTTTTTTTTGAGAAATAATAATAGATGTCATGTGACGATTCTATTCCAAGCTGTTTTAGTTTTGCAAAGCTGCACTGCACGGATGCAGCATGATATCCTTCGTTTTTTGTACTATTTGTTTATGCAATTAAAGCTTTGGCAAAAAACAGGTCGACATTCACATATACATGTACATACATACACACATACAGATGTATATCGAATAGAGAATCCAAGGCAAAACAATTAGATACGAAACATGTTTGAAACATCCAAGTACTTTATTGACAGATGCATACGTATGCCAGATATAAAGGAATCATATTTAGATGTGGTGGTTGGTTGCCATTGTAGATAATAAGTATAACATACGTGAAAATATACATATGTATGTATGTATGCATGTGTGTATGTACATTTGAACACAATTGCGTATAAAAATGACGCGTACTACATTCACATACATACATATAAATATATATATATATATATATATATATAAGAATATGTGTGTAGATCAAACATGCACATCTTAACAAAACAGACACACACACACACAGATACTTTCGATTTTAACAAATTGCAAATTTATAAACAAAGTAATTATGCACATCTGCATTTACACTTGCACGGGCATATACATACGGATACATATGTATATGTATGTCTACACATACATATGTATGCTTCCTAAATATTTATGAAACAATAACACCAAAACAAACCTATAAACATACATACATTACTAAGCTATAAAACCTCAAAATAACAAGTGCAGCTAGATTACTGCGATTTGCAACGAAATAGAAATACGCGTTTTGTTCTTTTCTTCGTTTTTGAGCACCATAAACTCCATAAACGTCAGCTATTATAAACAAAGATTTGCAAATATTGTTGCATATAGATATGTAGGTGTACAATTATCACATACATACATATAAGTATTCGTTAATATACCGAGTACTTTTGTCACGTCTTACAAATCGAGTATATTTTATCGATATCGATTTTTCTGCACGTACATTCGAATTGTTACGTGTCGATTTGTCTCTCGAGGTGCAGCGCCGGCCTCCCAGTACTCATTTTAGGGGTGGTTATATCCGTTCCCGCCTTCTCAAACAAGCACACAAGACAAAGTCTGCACATCACCAATCAGCTGTCTAAATCATCCACAAAGGCCTCTGGCAAGAATAGACAACAAAAAATACCATTAACACACTGTCAGACTTCAATCGGGACTACGTCGTTGTAGCCATGTTGTTCACGACCATCCTGTGCTTCTCAAATAAATCAGCATCGGCTAACTTTAGATTGCATACATCTTAACGACAATAAAGACCTTAGGCGCCCATTTTAAAATAATTTCATTTCATTCTTCTGTTTAACATAAACAATATTGACTAAAATAAAATGACATTCACTCGACCATAGGCCATTAGAAAAAGGAGTAAAAATAAATTATATTATAGAAAACATACGCAAAGACTGATGAGACTTTAAATATATACATAAATATATTATATTTCATGCTCTATATGTCACTGTTCACTAAGCAGAAAAAACATTGTCTTTTACGTTGTCAACTATCGATAGTCGAGATGCGATGAAAAGGTGCTTGAATTTCCCATATAGTAATTGTAAATAGTATATATGTATATATAAAGACCCGCAAGTATCATGTAGTGTGTGTTATGTGGGATATTATTATACCATTTATGGCATCAAAAAACACGAATGATCTAAACAAATAAAATATTACAATAAATATATCTAAAACTATTTTTATCGACTACGTGTCGATCAACTTTATTTTGTAATCGTTACACTTACCGAGTACTTCATAAGCGAGTAGTTGAAAATTGTCCAACACTGGCCGTACGCTAATCAACGGAGTTGTTATAATTATTATATATGTAGATACGACGTGACAGTGTTTTCATTCCATTTAATGTAAAAGTGAATTAAAATATAATAATTTAGATTCCAGTAGATCACATATACTGGCCGTTCCTGCCGCCCACAACACCAATATGACCGAATCAACAAAGCCATTGCTCGGCTCGTGCTTAGCCATTGTTGCGGTAAGTCGAGTTGTACGTCGACGTGTTCTACCCGCACCCGCTCAATCGGCGTGACTCTCACTCGACCCGACCCGGCCCGGCGTCAGCTGAATTGGATGGAGCTTGGTAGTGGGATACTAGTTTACCACGTTTTTCTTAATTGATTGCAGGTTCTACATGTCCTTTACCAACCAACAGATGCGTCGTCTTCTGCGACCGGTGCGCTGGCACTGACCAGTGAAAATATTGATATGACGTTAGGTAAGGCAAGCAGCAACAGCAACAATTTAGCCATTTTACAATATGAATCTAAGCGAATCAACAATCTCGGCAAAATCAGCGTTCTATAATTACTTGCTCAATGTCTCAGCAGGCCCACCTACACATACAAATGTATTTAGAATCATCCGTACTCACACATTGATGAGTGTGTGTGATTGACGTGTCACAAAAAATCAAAGTTAAAAATTCGATAAATTCCACAGATTTTTTTTTGCCCGCGTTGTACGCCACTTGTTTTTGCTTTTTTACTTTATCAATCACTTTATCAAATCGAACACAATAATTAGTCGAACATCAGTCATAGTCGGGCGTTGAGTGCGGAAACATGATTTTGCTGTAGGGAAAACTAATTACTCCACACCAAATATATATATCCAATCTTTAGAGTTAGTTCCCTTAACACAATCTAGGATTTCCCCAAAAATATATTTATTTTATTATTTTGAGCTATATGTTATAAAAAATATGGAATGGTTCAGACTTGCTTTTATTTTCGGAAATGACATTATATACAAATTATTATTTATCACGGATCAGTTGACGTTAGATTTGAAAACCCGTAATCAAATACTGTAAATACTGTGCAGTACAGTGCCTGCCAAGGTTAATTGCTATTGGTCCAGAACCTTGTCTGTCGCTTCATGGTATCTTCTCACTCCATTATCTTATCAATTAAGGGAGGTTGATTACTAAAGACATATAACAACTATTGTTGTCACATGATAATTCATAAGGTACAAAAAATAAGAAAATAGTAAATAATAAAGTGTGTTTATTATCCTATTGTCCAATAATATGTCAAGGCTTATGGGGAAACTAATAGTCTCTGCGGTTCACAGAGCTCCATAGATGCGGTCGAAAACGAGTTCCATATTTTGTTGTGCTGGTTAGCTCATGATTTTCATAATTTTTTCAAAGGCATTCTCGAACTTTAAGATAGTCGAATATTTAACAAAACTGCTTTTTCTACTTTCTCATATCTTTATGTATGTAGTATTTCCATATTGATTACATTAAATATATTTTGAATTTTACATTTGTTTTTTTTTTCAGCATCTAATGAAATGGTTGTCATTAATTTCTATGCGGAGTGGTGTCGGTTTAGTAATATTTTAGCGCCGGTTTTCAATGAAGCCGCGGATAAGGTAAGCCAATGATTTAAAAATAATAAGAAAGATAGTTTCGACATGCATATAACTGTCAGGATATAAATCCAAGAATCTATAATTTATAAGCAAAACAAGTTTATTACGTAAGATCTCCTCTTTCTTTGGAGTTGTATATTATAGCATTCTATTTTGGCTTTCTTTTCTTTCTTTGTTTTTTTTTGTCCAAATGTCAAGAAACTAGTCTCTAGTGATCAATAATGATTATTTAGGCCGATATGGCACCTGTTTGATTTGGCATTTGTATGCCTGCAGAGAGATTATTGTGGCACCCTGTTTTGCACCTGTTTGCTTGGAATACAATAACAATAAAACAGAACAGATGAAAAAAGCCACGCAAAAAAAGAAATAAATAAAATGAAACAAAACAAAACAAAACAACAAAAATAAATAATAAAATGGAGCACGAAAACTGAAACATTTGTTCACGTGTTAATTTATATTTCTTGTTTGCTTGTGTTTCTTGTGGCTGCAATTGTTTATTGTTTGTATGAACGCGGCAAACTGTGTAAACAAGCATCGACAGTCTCTCAATTTGGGACTTTTGTAATGATTTTGATGTAATAATGATGTAACCTTAAATTACAGATCAAAGCGGAGTTTCCAGAGGCTGGGAAAGTAGTGCTAGGTAAAGTGGACTGCGATCGTGAAACATCGATTGCGTCCCGATTCCACATCAGTAAATATCCCACATTAAAGATTGTCCGTAATGGACAGCTAAGCAAGCGGGAATACCGAGGACAGCGATCGGCAGATGCGTTCTTGGAATTTGTAAAGAAGCAATTGGAGGATCCAATCAAGGAGTTTAAGACCCTAAAGGATCTGGAGGTTCTTGATTCGAAAAAGCGTAGCATCATTGGCTATTTTGATCGTCGAGATCAACCCGAATACAACATATTTCGCAAGGTTGCGACCAACCTCAAAGAAGATTGTCAGTTCCATGTCGGCTTTGGCGATGCCTCTCAGGCAATGCATCCGCCTGGTACGTTAACTTGTTCACTTGCCTCTAAATGCATATGCACATTATATATATATATATGTATATATATATTTATTTATTGTATTTGCAGGCGCACCTATTATTGTATTTAGGCCGGATGTGGCTCTATCCCACGAAAATGATGAGACGTTTACGGGCAGTTTAAGTAATTTCGATGAGCTGAAGGTGTGGATCCAGGAAAAGTGTGTGCCACTCGTCAGGGAGATAACATTTGAAAGCGCAGAGGAGCTAACGGAAGAAGGACTGCCGTTCCTGATTTTATTCTATAATCCATCTGATCTGAATTCCATTAAGGATTATAAAGCAATCATCGAACAGCAGTTATTGGATGAGAAGCGTAAGTTATTAATATTTCATATTCGATATAGAAGCATTTTCGATTGAGTATGTGTTTTTATTAATACTCTTCTTCTTTTTGCAGAGAATGTTAACTTTCTTACTGCGGATGGCAAGAGGTTTGCACATCCATTGCACCACTTGGGCAAATCGGAGGATGATCTACCCGTCATTGCTATTGACTCCTTCAAGCACATGTATCTCTTCCCGCACTTCAATGACATGTATACGGCTGGCAAGCTGAAGGAATTCCTTCAAGATCTTTACAGTGGGAAACTGCACAGGTAAGTCAGATGTGGCTAATACGTATTGAATATGGATTCAACATATCTTTCTTTTTAGGGAGTATCATTATGGGCCGGACCCCGCAAGTGATGAAAACAAAAACAATGACAAAGCAAATTCCTTAAAGGGTACATCACCGCCCGAGTCTAAATTTAAGGAGCTGGGCCCATCAAAACACCGTTATACCTTGCTGGAAAAAGATGAACTGTAATATTACAAATGTATATTCATTTAAATATAATTATTAAAATTTTATAAAATCACAGTCACTTGTTAATAGTCCGTTTTATCTCAAGTCAAGTCTCAAGTCAACGTATGTAACCACTGCGCAAACGCAAGTAACTTATACTCTAAACAAACCATTGGAGGAGCTAATGAAGCACCTGTCACCTACTTTAAATCGTCATTAAATAATTAATAAAATAGCTTGATTAATATTTGTTTTATTAAACCTTTCTTTTTTTTGATTTAAGCATGTTTGGGAAATTGTTTGATTTTTGATTTCATTTGAATTTTTCAAATGGCAGCCGTATTTGTAGGTTTATTTAATTAATGATAAAGCAATCCTACTTTGGCTATAGCTTTAAAATTGTGGCAGAAATGTGGCTTCAACGATCTGCAATTATCGATTTCCTAGCCACCTAGTGCAGGTAACAGCTGCTCACACAGGGGGCACAGTGTTTTTCTTATAAGCCCCATAACTTGGCCTAAACGCTCCAGCTTTTTTGTGGTTTCAACCCTCAGCAAAGTAGGCACACATAGGTTTCCCTCTCTCCCTCTCTCACTCTCTCCCTCTCTCTCTCTCACTTTCATGGCACTTCTCCCTCGAATCCATTGGGTATGTGGCATCTTTGGAATCTTTTCAGAGGATATAAATGCTATGTCTTTCACAGGACGACATTCTAGCCAGTGGCTAATAGGTTGGTAGTTTGTCGCATTTAGCACTGCATTTGAAAACTGGTTAGCATATTGACTTCATTTGGTGATTGTATTATCAAGCTTAGTGGCAGAATGATCTTGGGCCTTCTGAGTAAAGTTTTTTCGTTTTAAATATTAAATATAATATATATTTTAGATTAGAAATAACAGCAGTTACAGGTAATGAGTCTGCTACGGGCAGTCCAGCCCTTAATCCAATTGCAAATCTCTTATGGATATCCTGCTCGAATCCATTAAAAAATCGAATATATTAAAACTGGGTGATCAATTGGAATATCTCCATTAGCCCTGAGAAGTTACGCATAATCTTAGAAGGAATGTCTCTCCTGGAGAGTTACTGCATCCAATTGAATTCGTATATACAAAGCTGTACTTAGTCTGATGCTACGGAATCCAGTTGTCTACACTTAAACAAAATCCATGAGAATGCTGAACCGAGCTGTTAAATATATTAGCTCGATTACAACACAGATGCTAGTTAAATTTAAGATATGAGCTTAGCTGGCACTCAAATGTGCAAATATGTTTATGTTATGCAAAGAGATCCACTCAGATGGACAGAAATCTATTTTGGCTGCGACAAGTATTTAAAGCAGGCGAATAAATATTTTAATGATTTTTTATTTGTATGTATCTATTACGTTTTTAAAGAGAGTACTTGCTATGTAATTATTACGTAAGTTAGAAAAAATAGTTTGCGTTTTCCTTTGCATGCCACCGTTTAATACGGTCTGGAACGCATGCCGCTGTCGTTGCGCATAGCGCCGCCACCATCACGCCGGCCACCGCCGCCTCCGCCGCGACCACGTCCACCGCCACCGCCGCCGCCGCCGTTATCATTGCCATATCGTGAATATCCTCCACCACCACCACCGCCACGATCTCTATTTTGGTAGCCACCACCGCCCGAACCGCGATCGTTGTTGCGCTCATTCATACCGCCATAGCCGCCGCCACCGCCGCCGCCACCACCGCCAAAGCCACTGCTGCCGGCGTTGCCATCATCATCACCTTTAGGTGTCTTGCAGCTGTGCAAAATATAAGTTAGTATATTTGACATATATGAGAGATATACTCAACGGCGACCTACCGATTGCACTCGTTGCGCCAAGCAAAGTTGGTGTTGTTGCAGCTGCTGCATTTCCAGTCACCATCACGGGGTTGCACGTTGCCACCGCCGGCACCAGCACCACCGCCACCGCCGCCGCCACCAAAGCGACCGCCACCGCGACCACCGCCGCCGCCGCCGCTGCCACTGCCACTGCCACGGTCATAATCTCCACCGCCGCCGCCGCCGCCACCGCGATCAAAGCGACCACCGCCGCCACCACCACCGCCGCCGCCGCCGCGACTGCGTCCACCGAAACCGCCGCGACCTCCGCCTCCACCGCCTTTGTTCCAGTTGTTCTGGCGCTGGGCCAATGAGACTTTGATGTTGCTGCCGTTGAAATCATTGCCATCAAACCACTGAATGGCCGACTGAGCCGCATTCACATCATCGTACGTGACAGTGGCCTCGCCCTTAGAAGCGCCGGTGTCCTTATTCTTGTACAACCAAATCTTTGGTTTCATGGTGCGCTTGTCTTTCTATAAAACGCCAAACGTATACCATATATTACATACGTGCACGAAATTGATTAGAATATCGAATTTAGTTAGGTTACCTTGATGATGCCAATGGCGCCAAAGTGAGTCTCAATGTCCTGCTCGGTTGTGGATGGATCCATGCCGGAAACAAAAATTGTGTCCTCTTGTGTTATCATATCGTTGCCGCCACCGCCACCACCACCACCTCCAAGACTACCACCACCACCACCGCCGCTGCCGCCGCCGCCGCCACCACCGCTGCTGCCGCCGTATCCTACAAAATAGAACAGTTCATTAGGAATGCTGGATGCGAAACAATTGATCAATTTTGAGAACAGAGAAAGGATCAGCCCTCAGCCGATATGTGCCGGACGACAACACTCAGTAAACAGCGCAATTAAAAAGACCATATACAAGTGGAGCAGGGAGGAGCAAGACTTTGGTCTGGCGCTCACACTCTCTTAAACTCTATATATATATGTGTGTGTACGAAATATATAAGGGATCTATATACAATGCATGTATATAACAACGCTCGTTACAAGGTCGGTCTTTTCATCTCGATAACTCTCGATTATCTTATGTGGTATTGCTTTTGCTTTTGCTTTTCATTTTCATTTTCAGAATTCAGAATATCAGAATTTCAAAATAAACACCTCAAGCATGAAAGTATTTTACACCGATTTTTGGGGAATACTCAATAAACTTGGTGGCACTAAATTGAGCGCAGCTCTCAAACAGATGATGATATACATATACATATATATATATATATAAATACATTTATATATATATATATATATATACAGCTAAATATATACATAGACACAACACACACACACAGACACACACCACCCACACGCACAGAAATTACACTTATCGTTGATCGAATATTTTTACCAGAACAACCAGTGACCAAACCAAATCATCCCAGGGCCAGGCCACTTTAATCTTATGAAGAACTTTGCGATTGAATAATACACACTAGATGAGAACAACAGTTTTGCACTGGATGCCGAGTTGAACTCGAAATATAATCGCTGTGGATGCGAATTGCGAATTGAGCTCTCTCAATCTTTAATACTCTCTCAAATACTCCTTATATAATATTAATATTGTATACCAGATTTACACGCAAGCGAAAGAGAATTATTTGTCTTGTGTTTTTTCTTCTTTTCTTTTCTTTTCTGTTTTTACTCTTCTATTGTTTTTTTTTTGGTATTTGTTTTTTTTTTGTATTTGATTTTGTAGTAAATTAATGTTATACATTACTCGATATGTTTGCAAATTGTTTTGCATTATTTTACCTTTGTTGTAGTTGTCCTTGCTGGCGCCTCCATTTCTAAAAGAGGATATTGAATAGCTTATTTAATGTTTTGATTTTGATGTTTTTGATTGTAATGCATTATGATGAAGAAGTTAACGACCACGCCTCCGCCGTTTGCCATTGTCCAACAGAATAGTATATATATGACCGTTTATTATGTGTTGTTTTATTTTTTAATATGTATCTAAGTTTACTACCCGATGATTATAAAGCGTAACACGACTTTTACCAGCGCACTTTAATTAAAAACACACATTATCAATCAATCAATCAATCAATCAGTGGGACTCCGTCGCCAAAAAGGAACAGTTCTTGTTCTCGTTCTTGTTCTTGCTTATCCATTTTGAAATATTCCAACAATCAAAGTGCCCTGGTAAATGGTAAACAACCTCTTCTGCTTTGGATATAACAAGAGTTGATTAAATTCTATTTGGTTTTTGTTTTGTTGTTTTTGTTGCCCATCGCTCTGACAATGGCACAACATATAACAGACTTTTGTCTTGCAATATTAATCAGTAAGTGTATTAGGATTAAATAACAAGCATCTACGGAACACCGCAGTTTCAATGTAACCATGCAGACACACTTGACCAAAATAAGCAATTGTCGATAACTGATAACAAAAACCTATGATCCGAATAATAATACACATTTATTTGGAAAATTACGTTTTTTTTCGTATCTACAGCAAATTTTACTTGTTTTTTTTGTGCTTTGCATTGCCGTTTCTGCTTAAAGGAACCCGATTTCACACAGTGGATCGAGGAGTATTATTATTGTTATTATTATGGTCGATGGCGCTGATATCTACAGGATGGTCTGCAGTCTGAATAAGAAGATTCGAGTCAGTCACGACTCGCCCTGTGCTTTGATTGGGGAGGGGGTTGGTTATCAGATCAGATATCAGATATAAACGTTCTCATTTGCTGTCTTAAGACAATAATGACGACGACGACGTCTGCATGGCGACTTTGCTACTGGTTGTAATTTGTTGTAAGCAAATAAATAAATATACATAGAACACATAATAATACGAAACAAATAAACTACGCAACATGTTTGTAAAACATATTAAATTGGATAATTAAATATTGTATAATTGATTACACTTACGTTTACTGGACTAAGAGGGGAGGGATATATGGTAGCCTATATTCAATTGATTAAAGCAGGTCGTGTGTCGTTATATAAATAATACCAATGTCAATTTCATTACGAAAAGTCAGCTTAAGCATAACTATAACAGAATTTGATTCATGCTCTAATCCGAGTTTCTGATTGTGAATGTGCATGTGGAGAGCATATATATATATATATGTACTACATATATTCATTGGGATTGTTTGTTTGTCTCATAATTTGAGTAGATGTTATACGTGTAATTTATAATAGAGCTTCTCATTACGATCCAATCATTCTTTCAATTGTACAAATTCGGCTGTTTTTTGATTATGTCCGTTCTGTGCCTGTGTATATTAAATACTAATCGTATCATTATTATTCATTATTTATATATAGTAAGTATTAAGTTGTGAACAAGATGAGAAATTGATATCATTGACACCGCTCGCACTACATCATTTTCCATAATTAATTTGTTTTTACAACATCTTTTTACGCAAATAACCTTAGTATTTATAATTTGTAGAACAAACAAATGTTTCAATCGATAATTATAATCTTTAATTATATCCGACGATTGCCATTCTCTCTTTGGCACAAGCTCAAGCATATCCTCGCAACTCATTTGAATATTGCTGTACCAGATGGGATGGAGGGTTTACCATATACAGAACGCATGTCCAACACTCCAAGTAGTCGAAATGTGTTTCCCTTTTCCACTCAACTCGGCGCAGATCAGTCTACTTTATGTTCAAAGCATGTTTTATCAATATATTGAAGAGCCTATGTTCTCGTTATATTAATATCGTAATTAATATGCATTTACACGAATAGTTTAAAGCAGTTTCTATATATATTGCAATATATTATATTTGATTAAAAGCAAAACTCTTTCAATTTGATTGGGGCTACATGATAAAGAAGTTCCTATCGCGTTAATTAAAGGGGGCACAGAATAAAGGGGTAAATAGCATATTAATCTTTAAATGTTTGGCATTAGAGTCACCACCAATTGTGAAGAATGATATCCGATATGCCCAGTGCACTTAATATCTTGACCATTTCTGTGTACACATATTTGAACTCTTTGCTAAAAACTATCATTTTTATATTCATATAAAGACACACTAAGCAGACAATCGCATCTCAGCCGTTTTTGACACCTTAAACTTAGATACCACAATAATTATTCGTTTTCGTTTTGTCGTTTTATAATTTTTGGCAACATATTTTTTTTTGTAGTCTTTTCTCTCTGTGTATTCGCACACACATGAAATCCCTTGCGAATACCAACATTTCTTTCATTTGCATCATGAATAGATTCTGTTTTTCTCTCTCATTTTCATACTTCGTGTCAAGGCTTGAACAGAAGTGATCCCTTTTTGGTTTACAAACCATTTTTAAATGGTGTTCGCTTTTTATTCGGAGTTAACATTGGGGCGCGTAATATATATATATATATATATTGTTTTATATGCGACATGCATTTACATTACGAGTACGAAACTTTACAAAATACAATCAATTAATAATCGGCTCTATTTTCTTTTTAAACTCAATTACAACTTTGCAATGATCCATCGATCGATCACATTGCGCTTTTCATTTGCCTGACTAAGGTGGGCTTTTCATGCCTTCTCTTTTTAGTGTATGCATGTAATTTGTTGATTTGTTTTATTTGTTTGTTGTTGTTGTTTTCATGTTTCACATATTCTAAGCTGACAACACACTCTGATTTCTATATATATATACATATATATATGTGTATATATATATATATATATAAATGTGTAACCGTATTGTACACCGCTGTCTGTTTCCCATTGTAATATTAAATAGTAGCAGATAGTAGATTATAACATACCCATAAGAATTGCCTCCTCTATCGTTCCATGAACCGCCGCCGCCTCCGCCGCCGCCACGATGGCCGGAATCATAACCTTAAAGAACATTGATTTTGATGGCGAACATGTTTTTCATTTAATTTTTCGCAGTTTTTTGGTACTTACCTCCACCCGGCTTGCTATAATTTGGAGGGGGCTCATTATAGTTACCAGTTTTATTTGGCATTTGTTGATAATTTGGCGGAGGAACAGCAAAATTATTATACTGTCCGGCTCCACCGCCACCGCCGCCGCCGCCTCCACCATAACCGCCACCTGAAAATTGCAAATTTATTGTTTGTGGACTGATTCCAAAAAAGTTCCACATGCACACTTACGATCCATGATTAATACGCGTCTAAGCTAATTCTTTGCTCGAAAGAAAACTTTTTTAGTACTTGCACTCCCTAAACTTATTCAAAGCGTCAGTCGAAAATCTCAACTCTTGTCTCCTTATTGTAAAAATGGCGTGTGAAATTTGGGATGTACACAATCGATACCGATAGACGAATATTCTCAAACTTATCGAAATGCAACTTTGTTCAAGGAATGACTGACTGTACGCAAGTTAGCGGCAATATATTACAGCTTGTTGTCACAACTAAATACATCATATATAAAGAAATTTGAATTTTAGACTTGAGTTAGGGTAATAATGGTGGATATAATTATCCTAGATGGTTAGCAGGCTATAAGTAATTACAATTCGTTATTTTTATATTCAAATCCATTATAAAGCTATTTTGCAGTGAATATCAGATATATTTTAGCAATATCATAACTATTGTCCAAAAGTGGTAGTTGATCTGTGTGAATCCAGTAAAAGACTTTGTTCTGAAAATTTTCACAAGATGGGAAAAAACTATTCATTTGTTTCGGAAGATTTTTTTTTTACTTGAACATATTTATTATTTAAAAAATCTTTAATTTGATTACATTTCAAATTGTAGTTCTATGTCAAAACTGAAATAAATCGGTATGGAACGTACAGTTACAACAGAGTTAAAATTATGGTACGTATGTCATACTTTCATTTTTTTTTAAATTTTCCAACACTCTTTTGTGAAACATGCAACTCTGCAATGATTGTTTATATTCGTAATAATGAAACCTTTGGTGTTTACGTGGAATACACCCATGCAATTTATTATCCTCTTAAGCAAATCTAACCGAAGCAAGACAGAATGATTGAAGTAACAGATCTCCAAAGTGTGTGAGATATACTTTTGCATGTATTGGCAACTAAATTAACGCACTTCCAAATATCTATTGCACACTCTTTGCAGAAATCGGCATCGGCTTGGCTAGCTTTGGCATATCGTTCTTATTTCTCGGCATGTTGCTTCTCTTCGATAAGGGCTTGCTTGCAATTGGAAACGTGCGTAAATTCAAAATAAACCCTGCGAATTGTGTTTTGTATTGCATACAGCTACTAATACTGCTACGACTAATGCTACGGCTTTTCATTTCTTGCAGATTCTATTTATATCGGGCCTGGGCTGCGTTATTGGCGTGGAGAGAACATTGCGCTTTTTCTTTCAACGGCACAAAGTCAAAGGGACAACGGCTTTCTTTGGAGGAATTGTTATTGTGCTGCTCGGTTTCCCCATTATCGGCATGATTATTGAATCCTATGGATTCTTTGCGCTATTCAGGTTGGCCAATTCCCATTTACTGTTTACTATTTAACTTAATTCATTCGTGCACAAAACGGGACAAGCTCTTTGTCTTTTATTGTACAAATATCTCCATAAATATCCATTTACATATGTCTATAAGATTTGCTAGATGTGAATTATGCTTCTTTCGTTCATTGTTTTCAACGCAGCTTGAATTGTCCCACTTGAAAATGACGACTTAACTCATTTTATATATTAACTTGTTTTTTGCAGTGGCTTTTTCCCGGTAGCCATCAATTTCCTTGGCCGAGTACCTGTTCTAGGATCATTTTTCAATCTACCATTTATGCAAAAGGTAAGGGAATCGGGCAATTAGAACGCTAACAAATAACTAAACTAATGAATACAACTCACATTATTGCAATCATTCCTCGTCGAGTGCATAAGTTACAATAGTATTATAGATCGTAGATTATAGATACTTGTTCTGTACTGCTGTCTGACTTCCAGTTCCGAGAATAAATTTGACGGTTATTTGCTATTGATTCGAACGCGAAATAATTTGTAATTTCTCATTGAATTTCTAGTTTTATTTTAAGCTATGTATTTTCAACAATTCATTTACAAGTCCACACAGCGCGAAGAAATTCAATGATTTTTGTTCCACTCCTCACGCTCCTCGCGCTCTTGCACCACCTCCTTCAGGTATGGTTCCAAGTACTTAACGTCATCCTCGTACTTTGTCCATTGCTCCTTGGGCAGAATGGTCTTCGTCATGGACAAGTGCAGAGCACGCATAACGCGGTAGTTGCGCTCGTCATACAATTTGCGAGGAAGTCGGCGGACTGCTTCGGTCACGTCCTCATTCTCATACAGACAATCGTCACGGTGCAGACCTAATTGATATATTTGTATTATTATTAATATACGAATTTGATTGCATACCCAATCCGCTTCTTACCATATTGATTGAATCCGGACAGATTGTAGGCCCATTTGCCCAGGTTGGCTAGAATGTATAGAATTGCAAACTTTTGTCTTACCTATTTACGTAATCAGTTTAATGCATGCAATGTTTAAGGACACTCTATCTTATGTTTCTCAATCAAAGTATGGCATTTACTGAACGCATACTCACAGAATATCAAGGGTCCTTTTCTGGCAATATAACTTGACATGATTATTGATAAATCGTAATTTTAGGAAAATCGCTCGCTTTCTCAGCTCGCTCGCTTTAGGTATGACAGCTGACAAACTAAAGATGGAATTCGCTTCAACAATTTTATCGATACAACAAGCGTTTGTTATCGATAGTTTTGGCCTGTCATTTGTGCACAGTAGTCAGTGTTGGCAATGGGCCAAATTGACCAGAAAAGGCCCACAAATGGACTAAAAATATATTTGGGGAACTGAAAACGGTCTACATTTTAAAATAAGTTTCAGCGTAATAAGGATGACAATACATCTTTAATCATAGTTAAATTACACAATTCGTAATGTTTAGTATGGTTTACTGCAGCAGAAAAAGACTTCATCGTAAGCGCTCAGTACTTTGATCATTAATTTTTAATAATAGTAAAGCACTTCTAAAATTTACTTCGATTTAATTCATTTGGCATTAACACAATCGAACCAATAGTGTTAATCTCAAAATATTTGCATTGCTCTTTAATTTTTGACTAAAAGAACAAATATTCATGAAATGGAAAAAAGGCTAGATTTCCGAAAAGGGGCGGATAAAAGGCCAATGCGACAACACTGATGTGCTATCAGTAATATATTGACTAATAAAAAAATACGTCACATTTACCAATCATATTTACTTTTATTACATTGCAGATTGTTCAAAGACTCGGCGGAGACGGAAATCGGACAAGGGTATAAAATTAAAATATTTGTAGGAAGTACATTAAATTACTTGAGAATGTTTTTGTATAAATTAAATAAATTCGTTGTTTTGAAAACGCTTAAATATTTATGTATGTTGTGTTTCCATGAAGTTACAGAAGAATGGGACGACATCCTCAAAATGCTTGGGATAAATACTTTATTCATAGTTTTATTATATTCAGCTCGTCAACAAGTGTGCCATTTAAGTCACATGGCAAGTTTATTTTGTTGCCAAATGAGACCGAATCTGGGCTGCCTTTTGCTATTTTTGCATTCATCTTAAGGGCTCGATTTATTTGGGACTAACTCTAATTAATTAATTAATAATTGACAAAAGCCCAAAACGGATGTGCATGTAAACATTTCTGTAAATATTCTTCAACGATACACAAATCGCTCGTGGTGCATATCTAAAAATATGAGGTCAAAAATAAATACAAGGTTCGAAATTCTTACATTGTGAGTTTAATTGTTGCGCTCACTTTGTCTATTGCTATCTCACTCGTTAATAACAATAATTTGTCTCGTTTTTTACCATGACGAGGCTCTGCCCTTACAGGTGACTAATGCATAATTTAAATTGTTTTCATGCTGATTGAAAACCTGATAAGATATACATATATATATATATATATGTATATAATAAGTATATGTATATATATATGTATATATGTATATATGTATATATATATACTTGTACAGGCCCTCGAAACACTTGCGATTTCCAGGCTATTATGTTTCAGTGTATAGCCGTCAGATTTATCAATGGCCTCTAGGGGCTATAGCCTTGTATGTGTCACGCAGAGCATGTTTGAGTACTCTGAACACATATGTGTGGAACTAGACAAGTATTTGTCTATATAGACTAGTCACCGGATTTGTGTATATATACATATATGTGCAAAAATACTGAAAATGTACATTTATGTGTACTTGAAATAATGACAGGGTGGTTGACTCCGATGAATAAATGGATCGATATCAAGAAGTAAATATTTATGTTTTTGTTTATTTGTGATTCCTAAATATCAATATACAAATTATAGAACATATACAAATTCATTATATATATATGCATAGACTACGGCTTAAGTAGTTTGTGAACGCATGGTAGGTATATACAAATACATATATGTATAATATATGTACATTGTACATACATTATATATATCAACAACGGCAGCCATAGTTTACACACATATGTATATACATATATAAGTACATCACTGGGGGGACACACATGACTGTGTTTTTCGATTCCATTACTTTTTGAATTTCGAAGAAAAAATCATTTATTGTTCTCGGATGCAGTCGTCAATGATAGAAACTCCTCCTTGCGGGCCAAATATTCGTTGTAACGAAGAAATGCATAGCTGCATAGAAGATCATTATTGTTAGACAAACTGATATATATGTATATGTATATATATTGCATTACGCACCCAACATAATCAAAGTCAATAGTGGAATGCTCGGCTTGCAATAGAGACCAGACCGTCCAGAAAATGTGTGCGGCTAATGCAAACTGATTGACTTGAACGAAGAGGCGTTCAACTTCGTCGCTGCGAATGTTATTCCGCTGCAGATAGTTCTCGAGGTAGACTCGCAGCCATTTCAGTTGGAACTCCCGCTTGGGGTATCGGGTGTAGTCGACCTCATCGACCCCGCACATTTCCGCAAAGTGATTACCAATGTCGAAGGCCTGGAAATTATAATCGGCATACTCGTAGTCGATGAAGTTGACAGCGTTCATCGATTTCGTGTAGATCACGTTGCCCAACAACAGGTCGTTATGCGAGAAAACAATTGGACTCTCCAATGCCTCCAAGTATTTGTACAAGCCATTAAACTCCTCGCGCAGTCGCTCAATAGGTAAAAATGTTCCTTTCACTCTGCAAACGCAAAAAACAAAAAATCATATATCATTAATCATATTTGATGCGATTCGATTTGATTCGATTTGATTACCTTTTGTGTTTGTCCGCATCGGTAAATCGTTCAGGTACTAAATCGAGAAAGCTTTGCGTCTTTTTCCATATCATTGGCATTGTTTTGGCATCGCCGTTGGTCTTCTTTTTCACCACACGATGCATTTCGGCCATGCGACGGGCGACCAGTGGCCAAATATCCGGGCAGAGGACACTCTCCGTATTCAGTGTGTTGCCCGGCACATATTCGTAGACGAGCCCGTTCTTGAAGGTGGCGTAGAGTGACGGCGCCAAGCCGTATGTATGCAGTAATTGAAAATTTTGCGTTTCAGCCTTCCGATCAATCAATAGGTCCGTTTTATTTCCATAGACACGGACGAGGACTACGTTATCGGAGTATTGTAGAGGTGAACGGTTAACCCTTTGCTCTCTATCATCAACGGTTGTAAATTCCTCGTGAATGATAACCGGATCTTCAGACGGCACCGGCAAAATGCTCTGCGCATTGTTGATGGACAAATCAAAATAGGTGTCGTCATTATCCCTGTCTAATTTGGAACTATTGTGAAAACAGCCAACAAGCTTATTTGTTATGCCATCGGTAAATTTCTGCAAGAAAAAAAACAAGCAAATATTCACCAAACTTAATTAATTTGCCTTGTTGAAGAATTTACTCTTAACATATTAGCATAATATATATGTAAATACCTAGCACTGTTAATGTATATTAACATTCGCAGTTACTTTATGCTTTACACACACACACACACACACACATAGACACACACACGTGTTTACTTCTTCCAATTGCTTAACGGTTCTTCATCATGCGCAAATCTGTTATTTCAGTTTGTATATGATGTAAATGCCGTTTGCAGCGATCGATGCATAACATTACATTCATGTCTATGTTCGCGTGCTTTGACTGATTAACAAAGAACGACACGCACACGCACACATACACATACACACATGCACTTTAGAATAAACGTCATTAGCTGCTAGCGATGAAAAGAGATGGAGACAATCGATACCCGATGCAGCAAGGAAAGTTCTGTCTCTCTCTCTCTTCAACAAGAAAGTGAATGTGGATAAAAATCTGATTGCGAAATTCAATTATTGTGATAAGATTTAGAAAAACAAATTTCAACTCTATTTTTGTTACATGTACGAGCTAATTTGTAAATGTTCTAGATTCGAAATGAATAAACTTGATATGTGTCAATTGCATTCATAATAGCCTTCCTAATATGTGTACAGGGTATAAGAACCGTTCTCTGAACACTGTGTAAACTTCCCTCACTTCTTCACATTAAATCTTGTCTATATCAAAATCCAAGTTTAGTTTGTAATGTCTCAATGTCTCAAGTCATAATCAGCAGTTTACAAATATATATACATATATTTAAACAGATTGAAGCAAATACGCACACATACATATGCGTATGTGCTTTTTTACTTATGAATGTTTGTGTATGTGTGTGTGTGTGTGTGTGTGCATGTGTACGTGAGTGTTAGTAATTAAGAGTGATAAACTTTTGACACTTCGAACGCAAGCTCATTAACCGTAAGCCCCCTCCCCCGACATCTTCCCGCCAATCGCACTCCACACACAATGATACGATCACATGTGCTCATTTAACTATACCTACGAGTGGATGACTACTAAATAAGTATGTGTGTGTGTTTAGTACTGTTTACTGCACATGTGTATATGTATGTGTGTTTTAATAGTCGTCCACTCATAAGTATTCAGCATTCCAGTGCGTTCTGGTCGGCGATAATCGACATAATCCACGCATAATCGATTTTATAATCTTTTTTTTAAAGTTTTTTTTATTTTTTCTTAATTTTTATTTTTTTTTCTGTATTATTTTTGACAGATAACCTTTATTTCAACTTTGTAGGCGAAAGTCCTCGAGTGACGCATTAGACGCACGTTGTTTGAATGAAATTACCTACTAGAAATAATGAAAAAAAAAAACGAATATACTTATATATAATCTGAGGTAATATTTAATAAAAAAAAGCCGACAAAATTCTGAATGAAACAAGCAAACTTTTCATCCCTAAAAAGGAAAATTCGAATATTTGCGTCAATTTTCAAGGGGCTTTTGCATTTGATTAATTGGAGTATCATTCGAGGTTCTCATGGAAAAACCTGTCGATCGGATCTAATCCATACTTCCTGGATAGATAGTTATTTGTATTATTATTTCAACTTGTAATCTATAAATGAATGAACAAATAGTGGGTACGGCTGGCTGGCCTTAGCATCCGCTTGGTAATAGTTGAACTGGTTTTGTTCTTGATTAAAACTAAACACACTCCACTATCCCCCCTTCGATAATACAAAGTTTATTTCATTTATACACACAAATTAGAAGTACAACATGCCGTTTTCCGCGATTTGCGAATTGCCTCAGTCGGTTTTCGTATTATCTTTAACATTGAAAAAATATACATAGATACAATTAAATATAGCTGTGCTTAAAATAATAGTAGTGAATGAATTCTTACTCTCATCTTTAGTGCCAATTATTCTTCATAAATATTTGTCTCTTAAGAATAAATTTTGCCACAAATTTAGACAAGATTGCTAACAAAAAACAATGGAAATTGTTTAGAATATGGCACTATTATTGTTAGTAGTTCGACTATTTGTAGCATTCCATATGATATTTAAAGAATAACCTACGATATCTTGTATTTTCATCTAAGGTTTGCCCTCGGAACATAATTTTTTTAAGGGAAGAGCAATTCGCTGTAGGAAAACAAGAAATTCAAAAAGTATATCAATAACACATTAATATTGATGGGAAATCGCATTATTAATCTCTTGGAACCTTTCGTTGGCAGTATATGCCAGCTTTTCATTTATTATTACTATGAAAATGTTATTTTACAGGTATAGTTTCTAAGGCTTAGTCCTGTGACATCTTTGGAAACGACAACAGCAACAACAAACGCTCAAAAAATTCCTCGTAGATATCATATGACTTGACAAAAGGTATGAGAGATCAAAAGTTGTGAAAAGTAGCACTATTATTATTCTGAGCGCATTTGTAAATAAATATATACTGAATATATATATTTATATAGGCATGTCAGAGCCGAGAATATGTAATTTTTATTATCTAGTTGTGAAACCTCGTGCTGTGCATTAGAATCATTCTAAGTTCCCAGCAAATATTTATAATTTATGGACATACTATATATTCTATTCTAAGTATATGCATTTCTACATACTAATTGTTCGGATTGGTTCTTTGTTAATATTATTATTATTTTTGTTGCTTTCAAGTCGCAAGTGGAAAGCGATGAAAGTCCAAAGTAAATAGCGAGTATGGGCACACCCAACTTAGATTTAGCAAGGATAGAAAGGATAGCAAGGATTGGGGATTGGCTAACAAGTAAATTGGGCACTTTACTTTACCTTAAAGTCAACGTGACTGAGGTCCCAATTCGGTCGAATAACTCTCAATATATCCTTGGCACCTTGAATAACATCTGCTTCCTCAACGAATATGGGAACAAATGGCACAATCGCAATCACCTCGTGTTTGTTGTTCGCTGCCGCTGTTCGTTTATCCTCCTGCTTTGGCCGAACAAATTCACCGCCCGCGTTTAGTTCGATTGAGTGTGAATTTGAGTTGGAATTTGAATTCGAATTGGAATTGGAATTGGAATTCGTATTGATTTGGTTCGATTGCTGTTTGACCGTTTGACGAACTAAAGATAAAGAATCTTTCATCACTTTAGGGTTGCCGCCACTTGTTGAAATCTGTCCTGTGTAACTGTTGCTCTTGGTTTCTGTGCCCATTCTATTGTATTACATGTGAAATACGGAGAGTGTCAGGTCGGGTCAACACATACATACATACATACCACCAAAAAAAAAACACAAAAATATAACAAAAAAAATATAAAAAAATAGAAAAATAACCAACAATCGGCGAGTGCCGACTGCAAAAGTGAAAATATCCAGATGAATACCGATGAATTAATGATTAAGTACAATGTGTAAAACTATTAACCACAAAAAAAAAAACACTTTAGCAGTGATGAAATTTTTAAGTATTTTTTTTGTCAACTCTTCAGTGGCTTTGCTTATTTTTTAAAATTAAATTTGAATATCTAAATTTTTAAACAGAAATCAAAATATCGCAATTCTTTTGCGCAGTATTATCAAATATACGGAGACGTGAGCAGAAGTACAGATAAGGAATAACGACTATCAAAATTTTGATTTGTTTTCATTATTTCAACGCACATTTTTCAAAGTCTCGGCATTGAACTTGAAGCTTGTCGATTGAACCAAAAAAAATGAAAAATAACAAATCAAATCCCTTGATTTGTATACTAAAACACACATTCTTTAAACTACCAAGCAGATTATTTTGTATTTTATTTTTTGTTTTGCATTTGTCGAATACACTAGATGAAAATCTCGAATTTAGTCTTGTTTTTATATTTTGGTATTTTTTTGTTAGTTGTCTAATACTGTGTTCAATTGAAGTAAATCTAAAAAGTGCGTCGTTTTTTGATTTTTGAAAGGATTAAGCTATGAGAGCTTCTTTGGTGCTATTTTCGGGATGCAACCTAAAGCTCGATATATATGTACATGTATATGCATATTTGTGGAATTCTTGCAAAATATATATGCAGATACTATTATATATGATATGTATGTATATTTGACGATGATGATGACAGTACTTCGAGCAGATAAGGAGACGCGACTTGTCTTTGCCAAAGGTGGCCGAGCGATAAGATTAGAGCGCAAATTACACGTGTACATATATGAATATATATATATATATATAAAGTTATAATGTACATGTATGTGTGCACAATATTAAAATTAACTTTGCAAAGGCAAAGCAAATGCAAAATATATATATCACATTAGCACTCAAGTATATATATATTTATATTTGTGTGTGTGTGTGTGTACACATATGTGAACAAGGGTGTATCCAGATAGGGAGGGAAGATAGTAGGCGGGGGGTGAGACGGATGGGTGGCATTTCGTAAAGGAGGCCGAACTGTAAATTCTTCATAAAATTTTAATCTAAAACATTTTGCTGTCCCCGACCCCCCTCCTCCCTCCCCCTCCTCACGTGCACGCCCTTATCTGTGAGCATTTATTTGCATATTAACGGTATGTACATAGTGCAAACGTATATATGTATATATACATACATATATATATATATGTATTTGTATTTGTGTGTTAATTAAGCTTGCTATTTAGCGAATTATTCAACACCAACTTAAAATTTGAGGAAATGCAAAAAAAAAAAAACAAATCCTGTATGTGTGAGTGTGTGTGTGTGTGCGTGTAAGCGTGTAAATAGTACGTGGTTTTAAGAAGCTTTTAGAGCGTTGTGTTAGCTACTTTTATTTGGGGATATTGCTTGCAAATGTTAATGTGCGAGATATATATAAATATATATATGTGAAGATGAATACATATGAGTTATAGGGACAAGTACACACAAGTATGTACAGACAGAGGGGCAGAGGCGGAGGCAGACAGACGGACGGACAGAGAGACGTGTGTATTTATGTGAAATAGAAGAAACTAATGAAATAAATAAATAAAATGTGTACCAATAAGTCAAGCGTCAATGAATGCAAACGCACACTGATGTGAATGGTTTTTTTCTTTTCTTTTCTTTTTATTTTATTTTTTTCTTTTTGTACTACACACGTTACCTTCGGGTATTGATTGTTTTTTAAAGAAAAACACAAAAAGCCGCGAAAACCACACAACTAAATTATTGATTTTAGTCTGATGATAGCGTTGCTTGGTTTGGAATGAATTTTGCAAGGGAATGGGAAGCGAAACAATGTAGGCGTTTTAATCGTATAACAGCAGAATTGTTAATATTCTCGTTCTGAGTTCTCGTTATACGCTTTGTACAATCTTATTTTTTTTTAAACTCTTTTGTTGACGCAACTTCCGACTCCGGGCAGCAGTAGTAGTAAACTGAGCAAAAATTCTCAAATGGATCACAATTTTCGCTTCTCAGCACTGTTGCTGTTCTTATTTTACAGCACTTGTCCACATTAGAGATGTGCGAAATATATATTATTATTGTCATCGAATTATCGTCAATTTAGCTCAAAACGCTTGGCTATATTTACATTATAGTTATAGTTACATTATACATTTATATTATATCTGTTTAATCTAATTTGTCATTTTGAACCAGATTTATTTGTGCTAATAAGATACCCAATCAATTCGGTATTCATGTACATATCGATAGTTATTGCATGTTTTGCGCTGCGAAAAGTTCCCCATTATAATTTCTAGCTTAACGTGTGAAAGCACAAAAGCTTTTTTGTATGCACGTGAAAGCTCGCTCAATATTCAAAATATTACTTAGTTTTGCTCAAAGCGTAACTTTATTATCTGGATCAAATAAGCTATGTCATTCAATTTGATCATTTCGATTAATTATGAATTAAATCTTAGATTTTCAAGCACCAAGCAGACAGTACATGTTTGTTCTGTGGCCATGGGCCCTATTCTTATTCTGCTTCGAAGGCAACGTGTCGAAAAATGATACCCTGTTTTAGATTACGCACTTTACGAAAGGTTACGCATCAGGCCCAGAAACTACAAAATTGAAAATCGAGTGACAGTTCGCACACAAAAAAGCAACGGTGGAGTTTTGCTCCTTCAAGGATCTGCGCGATCCGGTAGCAAAATAGCTGCTTTTTTCGCACACATTCATAATCCATTAGGGCCTACTAGAAAAAATGCGCACCTGCTCGCAACCGTGCACGCACGCTCATAAAAGGCTGAGTTTTTACTTTACCAGATTTGACGCCTCCTTTGTGATATCAGTCAAAGAGAGAACAAAGCTATGAAAAAAAGCAGCTAAGGATGTATTTGTGTTTTGTTGACAATGTATTTTATACAGTATCCATAAGTCCTTTTCCATGTTACAGCTTTTTATAAATTTTATATGAAAAACAATAAAGTATGCAATTCATAAAAGATAAAACCCATTCAATTGAAACGCCATTTACATTACTATTTTTTCTGTTTCTTCTTTTCCAGCTCCTCTTCCTTTTCCTTTTCGATGATGTCCACATATTCCAGGATGACATTGCGATCGAGCATCTTCAGCGCCTTGCCATTCTCCATGATGGCCACTTCCAGGTTATTTTGACCAGATTGGGCAACCTCGAGCAGGGCGCGAATGGCCAACTTAACGGCGCCACGCTCGGTGGCAACCTCCTCCTCACGATACGTCTTCTCAAAGAATTCACGCACCGTTTTCGCCGAACGTCCCGTTGCATTCGCCTTATACTCGTAGAATATGCCAGATGGCTCGGTCTGGAATAGATGTGGCGAACCATCGGCATCGAAGCCGCCAATCAGACACGAGATGCCAAACGGACGGCGTCCATTGCTCTGAGTGTATTTCTGTTTCAGCTGTGCAATGTAGCTGCAATGGTGCGAATTTCATGTGAGTTAACCACTTGCATTTTGGCAATATTGAATAATAAATTACCGTGTTATGTATTCCAGGGTAACGGGATCCTCGACATTCAGGCGATGGCTCTGGCACTCGACCTGTGCACGATTAATGAGAATGCGCGCATCCGCAGTTAGACCGGCAAAGGCCATCACAACGTGATGGTCGAGCACACAAATCTTGCGCACTGTTCTGTCCTCCTGCAGCTTGGCCACCGATTTCTTCTCAACGCCCAGCACAACGCAGTTGCCACCACGAACGCCAACCTTTTTGTTTTTGTATTTTTATAAATCAATTACACATAATATAATATTCATACAAGTATTACAAACAAAAAAGAAATTGTTATTTTGGGTGGGGGAGCAGTAATCTTACCGCTGTGGAACCTTTGCGAACCGCTTCTTGGGCATATTCGACTTGGAGCAGATGGCCGTCGGGTGAGAAAATGGTAACGGCACGATCGTAACGTGAGGACATCTTTAGTTCTTTTTCAAATAGTCACGCAGCGCAAAATTGTTTAATCCAGAAAATGCAGTCGGCAATTTTCGACCAGGCAATGATGATGCTTTTTTGCGGAATGTATGATATGCGGTTGTAGAGCTGTCATCAATTTCAGAGTATCGATAACATTGGGTATTTTTAAGCACATTTTGTATTCAATATATGTTGTTACTTAAAAGCGCAAACTAGGTGGCAACGTATTAAACTGATATGTCAACCCTGGTCACTTACATACAGACACACACACACACATATATATATATATATATATTATGTATATAAATGTGCATTTGTTTTGTCTACAGAAATTGTCTGTTTTATCGGTGTTCTATGCGACTGTTGCTTAAATATTATCTTACCGTTTAATCATGTGAAGTTGTGTAGTCTGTTGAAGTTCAAATACGTTTATGATTTCTTGTATATTGGTTTGAAGAAGTAGTTGTTTAAAAAAGTACAAAAAAAGAGATAGCGGACAGCTGATCCGATTCCGATTCAACGCAGACCCCAAATTATCACACCTGCGACAATATAAAATAAATAATTCACAATATTGCCGCCTGAAGTTAAGCATATATTCGTTAAAGCAAGCATACATCGATAAGATATATTTAAATGGAAATGGCGCTGCCCAGAAACCTCATAGCAAAGATCTGTAAGTAAAATAGAATTTTGTCTCTATGAAAGTAGTTCTTTTATTTATACACACACACACACACGCACACACAAGTACAAATCACTTGGATGAGTGTACCCAAGAGTGTGTATGTGTGTGTGCTATGCATGTGCATTTACGTATGTGTGTGAGTGTGTGTGTGCGCCTGTTTTTGGCATATACACAACATGCAAATAATAAGAGCATGTGGGTGCACCCCTTGTAAGGAGTTATGAAGTTACAGCTGTGTATGTTTATTACAGTTATGTTAAGATGAGATCACAACAACTGCCATATACAGTTAGTGCAAGCAGACCAGATACCCAGTAGCGAAAATACCCCATTACGAATTAGATTCGTAATCTATCCTCATCGAATCGATACCACAATCTACAATATTTAATATATTTTAAATATAAAAATATATTTTATTTTACACTATACAAATTGCACAACCGATCAAGGAAAACAAAACCAAAATAGAATAAGCTATAATTAAAAGGGACAGGAAAACAGATAAGAAACCAATTCATATAAGAATAGAAGCTCCAGCATACAACCCTGTAGACAAGAGCATTACTGGGTAATGAATTACATTTTGTGGGCATTCAGAATGCATTCGGTAATGATGAAGGGCCAGAGAGTACTCTCCCTTTCCTTTTTTTTTATAGTGTAAGTGTAAGTTTAGATAAATGTATTAACATTGTTTCCCATGATCACACAGATGACATCAAGGCGCACGATGGTAAGGTCACAAGCCTCGATTTGGGGGAGACGGGACGAGTGCTGGTCACTGGAGGAGAAGATCGCAATGTTAATCTGTGGGCAATTGGCCAAACGGAGTGTTTCATGGTTCGTATAAAGAAATGAATATATAAATAAATATACATATATGTTTGTCTAATTGTGTAAACTCTCTCTCTCTCTCTCTCTCTGTCTCGCTTTCTCACCAACAGTCTCTAACGGGGCACAATCGTTCAATTGATTGCGTGCGCTTTGCATATAAGGATAATTTTGTATACTCGGCTGATGATATCGGAATCATACGCAGATGGGACTTGAATGCCCAAACCATTTATTCGACACTCAATGGCCACATGAAGAGCGTTCGAACCCTCGATTTTAATCCATCCGGGGAATATGTGGTGTCCGGAAGTAATGACACAACGGTCAGGTAAGTTCACACTCCGATCTATACATTATTACATTATTGACATATGATAGACACCTGGACGGTTAAATAGGTGTGAAGAGAATAACTTTTTCATCACACAAATCAGATCAAATCTGGCTTAAGATGTCCAGTTTTTTAGGCACATATCTTTGTTAACAATAGGAATAAATTGACAACAGACCGATCTATTTAGTGAGTGGGATATATTTGCAGTGAAAATGCCACAAAAAAAAACAATACGTTTCCAATTACAAAATTCATCTACCGAAATACACAAATCAGCGATTAATTCTAAACTATTAAGGAATGATTGGATTTTCTGTTGACAGCGTTTTGAGAATCTTGCATCGGTTTTATTTATATTTTTCAAAACACATTTCTAGCATGTAATTGTTATTAAAATCTCGTTTCCCATTATCAATAAGAATTAGGGATGTGAGAAAGCGTATGACATGTATAAATGTATTTTTAAGGAATATTCTGTTTGAGCAACTTTTTATCTTAACTCTTTATCAAATGAGATGCACTGCCTATTTCCGTTTATATTTTTCTAATATATAAATTGTTTAACTTCCAGTTCTTGTGCTCTTATGCACATTGCCAAACTTATCTCTCTACTGACTACTCCAACTTCTCCATTTTCGACGAAGTCTTTCATTGAAAATCTAAAAAACAATGGACATATTTTATTTCTATTCTATAAAATGATCGTTAATCGAACTTTTTTCGGTCTCCTTTCATTTGTTTCGCTTTATTTATTGTTCTTAAAAAGAGATAAGCACAAACATGTATTAACTTTTAATTATTTAGAGTTGCAACAGAAAATATAATAGAATATTAGAAAAACCCGTTTCGGTTCCGGTAGACTTTCCTGTGGAAATGGCCATATATAGAAATCTATACAGTTTGATAAATATTATGTACTCATTTCTCCTCCAATTATTTCCAACCGATCCATTATACAAGCAAGTATAGAACAAATTGCCATTGACTTTTGTTGCTGATGCTATGTACCAAATAAGATCACCGATTTTATATTTTTCCCGGAACGGTTTGTAGTTGCACTTGAACCTAATCTTTAGCAATGCAATGCAGGTGAATATTTATAAATTGCAGTTACATACACGTATATTGATTAAGAAATATAGACATATATATGTATATATTATGGGGTCCGAGACTTCGATTTTAACAACAAACTTATAATCCAATCCAGCTGCAATGCTATGAAAAGAGACGGCATGTGTATTGCTGTCTCACTCTAATGCATACTGGCCAATTGTCGCCAATTTCTGTTCTTTCTCTCGTTGGACTCTTCTCAGTTTCGGGGAATATAAACAATTAGTTTTGCATATAACAAAATTTGGTAATTCTAATTCATCTTGTAAATAGTGGTCAAAGTGGGGATAATGCAAAGCAGTACTCCAAAATTTCGATTTTAGTACTTGCTCAGATCACTTTTCGTTAAGCATCCCCAGTAAAAGTTAAACAGTTCAAAGGATGTACAATTTTTGTTGTTGTCATATTTCTTAAGTAAGCTTTATATTTATAGTTTTTGATTTTAACGGGTTAACAGATGGGACAGTTAAGGAATGTTTTTAGCAAAGTCGTTGAATCTAATTTACTGTTGTTTCCTGGCTGATATCTCACGTTGATGCAGATCAATAATATATATATACCTGTATATATATCCAATATTCCTTGATTGTAACAGAGACTTTTATTTATTAAAAACAAAGTGGAAATTTATTAGAAAAATAAACAAATCGACCAACTAATTATAACATTTGAATAATATATTATATATATATTTATATATATTGCAATATTTTGAACCACCGCCCGATTTTGTTGTTGTTGTTATGTTGTGTGTATCGTATATATGTATATATCATAAATGATGCTGATCACTTCTTGGAATTGCTCAAGCTGAATTTGAAATTACAACTTGGCCTTGGAGTCCTTCACCTTCAGGTCGACATAGGCGCCCGAGATGACCTCCTTGCCGGTCTCAACGACAAGGGTGCGGAAATGGATGCGTGTCCCCTCCTTCCACATATCAATCCTGAGCGTCTGTCCGGGCAGAACGGGGCCCGAGAAGCGCACCTTGACTGCCTTGAAGAGCTGGCCATCATTGTTGGCGTACTTGCTTAGAACGGCTCGGACCGAATATCCCAGGGAACAGAGTCCATGCAGAATGGGTGTGTTGAAGCCGGACAGGCGAGCAAAGTTGGGATCGATATGCAGCGGATTCAGATCACCGGACAGACGATATAGGGCCGCTTGACCCACATCCGTCTTGTACTCAATTGTCGCATCTGGCTGCCGGCTGGGGGCAGCGGCAAGTGGCACAACACCGGCAATTGGCGTTTTCTTGCCCCCGAATTTGCCGGCACCGACGACAAAGATGGCGCTCTGATTCTTGACAAACAGTCGTCCAGTTTCATCGTAGGAATCACAGTTGGTCACAACGACCGCGCCGGATCCTTTGTCCATCACATCGAATACCTTGGCCTTGGTGAGCAGTGTGCCACTGGTTGGCATCTCGTCACAGATCTCCAGATACTGTTCCCCATGCAGTATGTTGGACAGATCCGCTTTTCCACTGGGCAGAGCGTTGGCAACCAAAGAGCTGGACATGGTCGTCATCAAACCGGGCAGCACAAAGAACGATGGTATCGCTCCAAAACCCTCATCGTTCTCATACAGAAACCGCAAATCGTTGCTGTTCGCCGTTGTGGCGCCAATGCCCAATGCATAAAGGATCAACTCCTTGTTGCCGAACGTGAAGTCATCCTCAACAATGGCATCCGCATCGCCACCGTTGCCATTCGATTTGAGTTTCTCGAGCACCTCGAGCAGTGTGCCCGATGCCTCGGCTATGCTGTTCAAGTGTGTCGCCTTCGACATGTCTGTCACCTGGTTCCACGCATTCTGCACATACTCGAGTGTGACTGGCTCCTGGAGAGTTGGTCGCACCAATGCTCCCTTGCCACGCACCATGTGCACTTTGGCTGCCCAGCCGGCGGCGCTTTCGATGTAGCTGCCTGTGACGGAGGAAGAGGAGGAGGAGCCACAATTAGTTGGAATATATATTGTGAATATACAGTGAACACTCACCATTGTCATCGCAGGACTCGTGGCACATGTAGACAACGATGGGCGCAATTAGACTCGGTTTCAGCTCGCTGAAGAGAATGTCGGGCATGATGCCTTCGGTCATGCGACTGGCCGCCGTCGGAATGATCACGTTGCAGTGAATGTTATTCTTTTGGCCCTCGATGGCAACGGTGTTGGCGAGTCCAATCAGGCCCATCTTGGCCGCCGAATAGTTGGCCTGGCCAAAGTTACCAAAGACGCCCGAGTTCGATGAGGTCATTATGATGCGGCCAAAGTTCTGCGCCTTCATGTGCGAAAAGGCTGCCTGGGTGCAATTGAAGCTGGCCTTCAGATGCACATCGTGCACCAGATTCCAGTCCTGTTCCGATGTCTTGATGATGCTCCGATCTCTCAATATTCCGGCATTATTTATCAATATGTCCACGCGTCCGTATGCCTTGATCGCCGTCTCAATGACCTTTGCCCCATCGATGACCGAGTTGTAGTCGGCCACCGCCTGGCCGCCGCTTTTGCGGATCTCATCCACAACCACATCGGCGGCCCGCTGGGAGGCGCCTTCGCCCTTTTGGCTGCCGCCCAGATCGTTGACAACCACCTTGGCACCGCGCGATCCCAGCAGCAGGGCATACTCCCGTCCAAGTCCAGTTCCGGCACCGGTCACAATCGCCACACGTCCATCGAATCGCAGCTTCTCTTTCCCAGACATTTTGCTCTCGAGTGTGTTGAAACCGGTTTAGCCAACTGTCAATTAAGTTCTGAATTGACTATAAATTGAACTCTTTTCTTTCTTTTCTATTTTTGTTCTTTTGCACCGATCAACGTCCAACGTTCAAAAAAAACAAGAAACAAGCAACAAGAAACACGAAAGAACAATATGATATGGTGAAGTATGTAATTCCTTGATATGATAGCAGTTAGATTAGTGTATGTATATATGTATATATAAATATAATATATATGCAGTCTGTTAACAGAAATTTGATTGCGTTTTATGTTTGAACCGAGTCTAACAAGTTTAAAAACTATAAGTACTATATACCTACCTACATACATCTATATATATATATGCAAGTATGTGTGTATGTAATTAAGGTAGATAAAAGCGCACAAACCTTCGACTTCTTCGACGATTGCTATTAGGCGATTAATCTGGCTTTAATTTATGTATACTCGCTCGTTAACTGAAAGATAATCTCTGTGTGCGGTGCAAAGGCCTTTGCGGGCTGATAAGCAAATTTCCAAGCAATGAGAACAACAACTGTGGATAATTGGCCAGGCACAAAGTGAAAACAATGAGAACGTTGCCAGATCAACTGAAGCGAATGAAGTGGCAGCTCTGCTTCAATTGCAGTGCTGGGCTATCGCGCTATCGGTGAGACTTATCGAGCTCGTTTCGATAGTTCGTTTTTCTCGGTCACATTTTCATTGTCAAATAACACGACAGTTTAGACAAATTGAATTTGAATTTTGCCTCCATCACAAAATGAAATAATTAAATAAATGTGTTTTTCTCATTTCGCTTGTAGACTTTGGGACGTACAAAACGAAAATAAATGCATTAAAGTGTGCAAGGGCCACATATCGTATGTGAACTCTGTAAAGTTTTCTCCAGATGGGCTTTGGATTGCATCCGCTGGAGTGGAAGGATCAATCTTGATCTGGGACATACGCAAGAGCAAACAAATAATGGAATTTGCACCAGAACCCCCTGCCATGGCCATCACATGCATTCAATTCCATCCGTTTGAATTTTTACTAGCTGCTGGCCGAGTCGATGGATCCGTCTCTATTTACGATTTGGAACATCAGCAGCTTGTTGCGCACGCAAATCATTTTTATGGCGAGGCCATCAAATGCATTACATTTAGGTGACTTGGCCAAATCGATGATTTTTTGCATTTTGCATTAATCTCTCCCTCTCTGTTCCGTATGTTGTCTAGTGAAAATGGAGAATGCCTTTTTGTGGGCAGCGCTTCGGGAATATCTGTGATTGGCTGGGAACCAGACCGGGAATTGGATCACATCATGAGTACTTGGGTCTCGCTGGGTGACATGAAAGTTGTTAAAAACAAGCTAGTAAGTTTTGCGCCAACAGTCAAACCAACCAAATATTGAATATATTTTTAAAAGGATTGTGTAATTTATGTTATAGATTTGTGGCTGTCATGATGTCGACACTGTATCAATAAATACAGTGTGCCTTGATCGTGTGATACCATTCTATAGTCCGTCAGATGCTCAGCCCAATTTTAAACATAACTCAACAAGCCGAAAGAGCTTTTCGCGAGGCAATCAAACATTTCGCTTGTCGCTGGCCGGCGGATCCAAGCCGGCGAAAGTCGATGAGGAGCTGGAGCTCGATAAAAGTCAAAATTACGATGAGCTGTCATCGCCAAATCTAAGTCTGGAAGTTGTTAGCGAAGCGGCATTGGAACAGATCGAAGCATCGCCAACGTCATCATTACAGCATCTATCACAGCCAATGGGGCCCACATACAATGCGGGTGGCATTGATGCCAACTTGAAGCACAACAAGTTGGCCCGATTGCCAGACAATATGCAATCATTTAATATTGAAACCAATTACAATTCGCGCATGGAGATGGGCTCTGGTCGTTTGTTGGTGATCCCAGTTGGACCCAGCTCGCTGTCGGATGAGCATAATGTGTACTCAATTGAGAAGGCCGATAGTCTCAATGTGCACGATGTGGAATATAATCCGAACGATAGCAATCCCCCGATTCTAACTAACTATGATAATTATGAAATGGCCGGCGATTTTCCAGTCAATCAAAATTTGAATTATTTAGCAATCAATTACAAGACGGCAGTACCTGCATCAACAATAAATGCCTCATCGAAGTCGATTAAAAAGACATCAACAAATCTACATAAAAGGAATACAGGAATTAGCAACACTAAACAAACATCGGCAATATTTGGCAACAATAAACTTAGCCAGACGTCCTCACTTAGTTCAATGGAATTGCATAAGCTCGATGATAATATGGTTCTCAAGAAATCCTCTTCAGCGAATGTGGTCAACAAAAACAAGCGTGAAATCATTGGATCCTCAAGTCAATACTATAAGGAAAATACGCAACAAAAAAATATAAACGTTGAGATCATTACCAAACCGCCAATGAGATCACGTACGACGCTAGATATGCGTCCAACGCACCAGGCAAAGGTTCCTCAGGAGAAACATTCACAGGTACAAAAGAAAAAAAAAACTAGAAAAAACTAAACTTAAAACTATATGTGTAAATATATTTGTATATTTTTCATAATTGATTTATTAGCATGCGATGAACTATCGTCCAGATTTGATACCCACCTCCGGCAAGAATATGAATCGCAATTTCATTGATGATCATTACGAGTTCGATGTACTTTCAAGATCACACGATGCAGTACTCCAGGAATTGAGCAACCGCCAAGCCAGTCTCGATTTGCTGCGAGGCTCTACACGGTACTTACTGCTTCAATTATCAAAAATGCCAAACATAAACAACAAAAATTTGTATTTGCATTTGTATTTAGTACCCACGATGTTCTTGGCGCACTGAGGCTGGCAAAAACCACTGGCCGATCCATTTTCATCGATCTTTTAGGGGCAATAATTGAAAAGCCGTAAGTGAGGATGACTTATTTCATAAGAATGTCGATTTTAATTGATTTCGCTTTCACCCATTTCATGTCAGATCTTCTTGGAACTTGGACTTTTGTACATTTGTATTACCAGAACTTTATGAACTATTGCAGAGTCAACACAAATTGTGAGTTGAATTGAAGTGATTGTTGGTCGCAACACATCTTCATCGTATATCTTTAATTTGCAGTCATTTTACAAGGGCCTGCGATACGTTGCGTATCATTTTATCAAACTTCTTGCCAACAATCCAAGAAAATCTCGATTCTTGGGCAGCCAATGGATTGGGGGTGGACGTTACACGCGAAGATCGTCAGCGAAAGTGCCTGGAATGCCAAAGGTGGCTGTTGCAAATTAAAAGTCTGCCCGAATCGGTTCACTTTGGGTCGACGCTGTCCCATTTACAAAACATGATTATTTTTTAAAACTATTTATGAGTATTAAGTTGCAAATTGTCCAGCATTACAAATGATTTATATACTATTAATTTGTTATTGAAACTAATTTATATAACAATTAAGTGAGATACATCAACGTTTCTATATTTATGATACATATTTAAAACAAAACAAAAAATATGCAAATTCCTAATACTTTTTTACTGAGCACCATTCATTGGTGCACCACTTATTGATGTGGCATAGATCGCCCAGTCAACGGTCAACGGAGCATGTCGGGCTGCTATTGTGTGAGTTCCGAGTGGGTAAACAAATGCATTTCTCATTGTCTGCAGTTCAAAATTAACAACATGCTCTCCAAAACAGATGTCCAGTGATAAAAGTTTACTAGTCTCTCTGATATTTGGTATACCTGGAAGAATATTAACTAGCGTCTCCTACACAAATAGACACGTTTTGTCTTCAGATCGAGAATGGAATCTTGAGCGCAGTATGTGTGTTTGTTGTTATGATTCATGTCATCTCGATTCTAGACAAGGGTAGCCCACCCTATTATTCAGGAAGTTGATCTCTTTTTTTCTCAATTCCAGTGTCGATTTTTAAAAAAAATTAAAAATAAGTCCAATATTCAGTTTTTTATATTTGTTTTTTTATGTGTATATAGAATTCTTAAATTTACTTCTTTTGTTACTTAAATTATTATTAAACATTAGTAGTAAATTCAACAAATTTAATTTGAAAAAACATACAATTTAATGACGATTCATGGAAATTGATTTCGTAATAACAGGAAACATTTCCAAACAAAAAATAGAAAAATAGAAGAACCTGTATAATTTTAAGACATTTTGTTTGTATATTCCGAAATTTCTTTCTATTTTCATGGATATTTTTTGCCTTTCCTATGCACTTTTTTGTAGAAACTTTGACCTGTATTTGATTGCTGCACAATAATTGTTTGCGAATGATTGTTCAGATTGAATTAATTGTAAAGGGTATATATAAATATATATAGTTTGCCGCTTCAGTTAAATTGTGCACTAGTCCGCTTCACAGATTTAATAGAATAAGCGGGTAAAAAAAAAACAGAAACTACAATTGCCCTTTGAAGTTTAGCTTACCATGTCGCCGGGTCATTGTTACCATTTAGTGGCTTCATCTGTTGATATGTGGCAATGTTGGAGCAGTAGTTGATTTGTGGCAAGCAGCGCTTACGGTTGGATTTTAATTGCAGCTGCGAACGGATCGAAATGGAACCGAGCAAATTATCCTTAATATGCTCAGTGCATATTCTGATTATAGTTGGTGTTGGCGCCGAGCCTGGCTACGATCATACCCAGCGGAATGTGGAACTGGAAAGCGCAGACAGCATTATGGATGTGGAGGCAACCGATTTGTTGGAGCACGGTTCAACTGCGAGGCAGCTGACAATGGGCAAACCTCTGGCCGGATATGCGGACTATGATTACTATACAAATGCCCGGCGACCAAATGATAATACGCACGGCATCATCAATGATCTGAGCACTTCATCCAGCACTTCATCCCTGGCAGCCAGCAGAGAGCCGAGCTTGGCGCAGTTCGTCCTTCGACGGCCGGTCGAGCCGTCGCCCTGGTATGGACAATACACTGGCAAGTCCATTGCCATGTACCCATCCAGATCGTATGATCCCTATATCAGACGCTACGACAGGTAATTGCAGCTGAGAGCCTCTCAAAAGTGTGTATGCAACTGATTTTGGACATTCCTCAGATACGACGAGCAGTATCATCGCGCCAATCCGCAGTATTTTGAAGATATGTATGTGCATCGTCAGCGATTCGATCCCTATGATAGTTACAGTCCCAGGGTGCCCCAATATCCCGATCCCTATCTCATCTATCCGAATCGGCAGCTGGACTCACCGCCACCAAGGGACTTTATCAAGGCACGTCACAGTCATGTTGACCAACCAAAAATGTCAATGCCTTTCCCAGACTCCTACAGCAACAACAACAACAACAACAAGTACGTCTCATCCAGAACACTAACCCACCTGAGAGGGGAGGCGCCACGGAGCGAGCGGGTCGTCTACTATGCACACCTCCCCGAAGTTGTGCGCACCCCCTACGACATGGGCCCCTCTCGCCCGGATCGGATTGGAGCTGCAACTCTCGTTGCTTCATCGCCGCATAAGCTGAATAAAAAGAAATTTATGGGCCTGCAACGAGCTGACAACTCGACCAACTATAAACAATTGCTTTAGTTCCAAAAAAACAGCGAACTTATTGCTTTTACTCACATTATCCTTATTTTGTTCAATTGCTTTTTTTTGTTTTTTTTTTTGAAATTACTTTGTTTGAGCTACATGATAGTTGACCAATTTAAACAATTGCTTTAGTTCAAGAGAAGCAACAAACTCATTGCGTATACTCATATTTATTGTCCATTTTTTTTGAGAGTTTACCTAGAAAAAACATACTTTGAGAGTAACATCAACTCAACTATTGTTTTTAGTTCAAAAGAAACTTTTTTTTTTATTTTTTTTTGCTTATTTATAAATAATATACTCATTTATTATAACTTGAAGACTACACGCATTTAAATTATATTGTAATTATTCATGCCCAACGTTTAATGCATACCACATATATTCCACATACATTACACATATATTAAGTTGATTGGGACAACACTTAACACGCATTCAAAAACTTATATCCATTTTAAGCAAATTACAAATTTGGTCTTTTTTTACAAAATTCTTTTAATACTCAATATTCGGATTAAAAAAGGCATCTGGCACCCCATAGAGTTTATATACATTTTTGATTAGCATCAAATTTTGAGTCCGTCTGCTCTTTTTTTCTCACTCAAAAACAGTCTTTCAGTTCTAGAACTATCTTTATAAAGCATAGCATGGAATATCATTAAGTAAAAACAAGGAGGATGTTTTTGAGTAACGCGCACGAAAGCAGAAGTTTTACTAAAAATATTTGTACATTTTGACAAGAATATTAACCTATGAAATGTATTTATTATATTATTATTATTATTATTAATTTTTATTAAATGTTTTTCAGTGAACAATTCGGTTGCTTATTACTAACTTTTTGGGTTTCAATGCAGTTTTTGATTCATTCCAGAAGTTGTTATGGAGCCACAAAAGTAAACTCGACTGGAAACTTCCACAAAATTATCGAGGTTTGCATTTTAGGCAACAGATAGAAAAGACCACAATTTAGCGATTAAAAATAGCTAAATAATTTCTAGATATAAAAAAACAATTAAAAAGGCTTGCACCAAATGTTTTCTATTTTTTTGTGAATATTAAGTAATTTTAAAGCTAAAGTCACCAAATTTGGTAGATGGATTGTTGACGATGTCCTTTAATGATCGGCATCACATCCTTGCAATCGATCCTTCAAGCTTACATTTAAAATTGCGATTATATTAAAGAAGATTCCTAGTAATCTGACTGAATTTGCTGACTGTAGTTTTTAAATTGTGGGAGATGGAAAAATTTGATGCCCCCAGTTCCTATTGAGATCCGACAGACAGACGAACAGGCTCTGGAATTAAATTGAGAAAGCTTTAAGAGTCTTTTTGTGTTCGGCTGGAAATAAAGTCAGAATCATTGAGACATAAAAAGCAAAGTAAGATTTTATAAAAGTGCTAAAGCAATTAAAGAACAAATATGTATATAAGAATGGATTTCTTGCCAATAGATATGTGATCTTAGTTACCTGCCCTTCGTAATTGCTGTGTCAAATGATGCAAACTGCTTTTTGTTACCGTTACCGAGAGCGACAACTTTTTGCACAAATAAGCCAAAGTATATAGTACTGTTCAAGGATATAACTCTTGGTAAATGCCAAAAGCTGAGGCATTTCATCAAGTCTTTACCCAAGAGGCTCGTTAATTACGCAATTCCATTACTTTTGCTTGTGATAGTAAAGTTTGCGATTTGTGCAATTTAACTTTCCCGCTGCTGCTGCAAAACAAAAACAAAACCCGGAAAAAAGCAAAGAGACAAGCAAACAAGAAAGACTCGTAATTATGTGCTTATGTACGTGGTTCATGTGCACATCCATCTGAGGCACAACAAGACCCATTATGCTCATGCTATTCTCGGCTCGACTTGACAAAATCCAACCCAGAGCGAGCCCAGTGCCAAGCACCAAACACCAAGCACCAAACACCAAACACCAAGGACAGTCCTCAGCGAAAAGGACAACAAATACTTTTGTAATGCATGGACACGTTCGGCTAATTAATGTGTCTTTGTTTGGCATCACATTTGTCAGTCCGAATTAATCAATGTAATCGCATATGTCATCCACTTTGTGACACATGTCAGCCTCCAAATCCGCGGAAATAAAAAAATATTTATGTTTTTGTGTGCTGTATTACATGTTATACAATTGTAATATTTGTTCGCTTTAATCACAAAATCAACAACAAACAGAAAAAGTAAAAGAAATAAATAAATGAATTTAAAACAAATTTAGTCGCAATGAAGAGCCAACAAATTGAAGTACTAAAACTATTTAATAAATTTAATTGATTTATGCCTATAGTTCGATATCGAAATTCAAAATGATATTAAATTGTAGCAACGCTTAAGGTTAGAGTATTTGTTGTTCAATGTGGAGGGAAAGCTGCTCGTGCTTGGCAAGTTACGAGTTTATTTTGGCTGTCCTTCTATTTGGCGTTTCCGCATTATTACTCACAGCTTGACACAGACATTTTCGCAGGTCAGACACACACACACACACGCACACACACACGCACACACACACGCACACACACACGCACACACACACGCACATAGAAATGGGCACATAAACACATAACATAATGTTGAACGGGAGGAACGCGACAACTGCCTACCCTTGTGGGACAGTTTGCATGGGCGATGGATGACCGTACCGAAACACAGGAAACCTAATGAGCGTACCGCCCACGCACTGAAATGAGCACAGGACATAAAGGACAAAGGCCATTGAGCCATGGAGCACAGGAGCATAGAGCATAGGACAGAGGACAGAGGACAGAGGACAGAGGATACACGGCAAATGCCAATGATGGCGAGGCATACAACAAAGCAATTTAGTGGCACGGCCGGACTCTCTCGGAAAAACAATAACAATGATGCACGCGATACTTAAGAAACTTTTGCGGCGGGCAGCTCCATAATTAGAATCATTGATATACATGGAACCATTCAGTGTTCCTCAATTTGCTCAATGTAGCAGCGCTGGGCAAAAATGTCCTTTTGCTTTAAGGGTCCATCGACACGACATATGACCCCCCCCACCCCCCCGTCCCCCCGAATAATATGGGTGTGTGTGTGTGTGTGTTTTATTTTTTGGGAGGTGTTGTGGCAAATGAGAAAACAATGCCCGAATAACGACTCTCCGATGTGCATTAAAAGATTTATTTCTTTGCGAATAAATGAAGTTTTTTTTTTTTTATGGCCTTGTGGGCGGAAAGGCTCGCACACTACTTAGTCCACATCAGCAGCCACTTCCGATTTCGCAGCCACATCCGCAGCCGCAGCCACAGCCGCTGCTCAGACTAGGGATGGACACATTTTGGAATTTCTTTTGTTTAGCTTGATTCTTCGAAATTTGTTTATTAAAATTAATTTTTGATTAATTACAATTACATGTTTGTTGGTAAAAAAGGTTTATGCAGTATCTTCTCCCAGGAATTAGCTCGTATTTGAAGGAATAACTCTTTACATTTTCCTTAAAGTGTTGACAAATAGTGCAAGCCTAATATGAATTAGCTAATTAAGAATGCAGACCTTGAACCCGAGTTTCGCACAGGTTTTAGACATTAAAATCATAAATTGTGGGGCTTGTTATGATCCCAATAGAATTTCTACTACTCTAATCAATATTATGTCAAGGCATATTTTATTGATGTAATCGATCAAATGAAATGTATTAAATTTCGAATTAAAAGTCTCTGGCTATTTTGGTGTATGATCCAGAGAAGCTTCCTTCTGCCTGTCACATATATTTGGCTGACGCAGATTCAGAGCATATCTGTTGCGTTTGAGTGGCTTTCGTGATTTCATTTTATTCATCGCCACGAGCACGTGCACATCTCTAGTCGAAAAGTTACCTTAACTCTTGGTTAAGCAGTCCCAAATGCCGCAGATTGGCGGAGACACACATTAAATACACACACACACACACACACACACATGTGTCATGTGTATTTGCTTGTCGGTGTATTCTGTATAATCGCTGAGTAGTTAAATACTTTTCAGCTATATTTATGTGGGTTGCAGCTAATTTAATGCGCTTTCATATTACAACTCCATAATTCACCATCAAATTGTTTACTTGCCGCACACACAGCGTGTCCAGGTCCACAGGTTGTCCAGCCGGCGAATAGATCTTGATTGCCAAGTCGATTCTTCACCTGAGCAGTGATGGCAACTTGTGAACTACGACAGTAAGCCGGGTATCCCCGGTTAGTTGGTACGCAGCCGAAGGAGTGACCACTCTCGCGAAGCACCCCCACGGGGATTTGGCATGATTGCATGCAGTTGGTCTTCCGCATCTTCAGAAGATTTACGCCTCTATGGCATATCCAAAACAAAACAAAACAAAACACACATATGACAATCAAGAACTTGGCTTTAACCCATTTGAAGAGATCGGGGGAGGCACGAGATCTCATTCCATCGAGATCGAGATAATTAGAGGTACTAGTTTTGATAAGCATTAATGCCAGATCTGAGAACTAATCAGGTTGTAGACTGCTCGTAGATCGATTCATCACCCGCTGGGGCAACCTTATTGACAGGCATAACTTAATTGTTTGTCGTGTTCAATTTTAAAAAAGTATATTATTAAAAACCGCCGATTTCAACAGCTTGAACCTATTCCATGTGGAACTCTTCTCTAATGTCAGGAATATTTTTTATCAATTCAACAAATGATTTACATAACAAAACGGATACATGATAAGAAAACATATGAATGGATGTCTTTTTCTAACATATGTGGATATATGTATTTAATTTGACTTATCAATCTGTATATGAAAGAAGTATTTACCCTTAAGCAAATTTACCTAGCCGTCCCTTCCGAAGTTTAGAAATATTTTCTAGCAATTATGTTCGGATATAATCAAGCTTACACTTAATCCAAGAATAATCAAAATCAAATGATTTTCTTTCTTTTTTTTTTAATTTAAGAACTATGGATACAACTTAAAGTAGTTGTAAACACCAAGCTACTATTAATTTTTATATCGAACAGCGTTTGCTGAAGCTCTTATTTATGTCTAGTCGATAACTTTAAACGTTGGATAATCTTTATACTACTGAAAACGTAATTTAAGTAAAGTAAATTGTATAAAATATGCGTCCTTTTCATAAACAACAAAAAGAATCCTAAAAACTAATTGAAGGTAAACCACTTCGTTGGAACACGATAAATTGTTGACATTATTAAAATTACAGTTTTTTTTTTAAATTAGGCAGTTTCAAGTTTTCTGACTTTCTGTTCCAGATTGCTCACAAGTATTCAATGTAGGCAACCAATGTCTTTCTCTCGAAGAAATACAACTTTGTGTTTAAGCAAGAATTTGACCTTTAAGGCGAAGTTGGAAACTAACTTTTCGTTATTCAATTTGTGCATATATTTTAAGGAATTCGAGTTTAGCGTTTGTTATTTTTCAATTGCAGAAATATGACATTAACCTACGGGTAGTAAGTAGTTGTTGCAAGAACAGTAGCTTGACAGTTATAATAGTCGCTTCAGTCGCTTGACTTTTATATTTGTCTCCGTCTCCGATTCCGTCCATTTCCGACTTCCTTTTCCCCTGCTTTACCTCCAGCTGCTGCCTGTGCGTGTGTGGAGTGTGGCGATGGAAAAGGGCATGTGCGAATGTGGTGAGTGTGTGCTTATGTGTGTGTGTGTGTGTGTGTGTGTCCAAATGCAAAACCTATAAATCTTGATACAGGCCATATTATTGATTGGCGCTTGCCACACCAGCGCCTGGATATGGATATGTATATGGATATGGATATGGATGTGGACATGGACAACGAAATGGACATGGATGTGGGACACGCAAATGGACATCTGGACATATGGACAAACATATTACGCATGGAAAGTACTCAGCCAGCCGCAATATTGTCAAAAATGTATAAGAAGTGGTTGGGTTGGCGGGGGTCAGGCGTGGTCGATATGGTCGAGCAAACGGCCCCAGTGCGAATAATGGGATAAATAAATAATTCAAAGAAATAACGCTGAAATAAAATCAAATGCAATGACGAATTATGATGGTATATGTATCTTGTTGTTGGGCCCGTTGTTGTCCCGTTGTCCCGTATGATTGGGGAGCTCGTAAATCACTGACAATAGGCCAAAACGAGCAGCAAACACCCCTCTGGCTCTGATTAGAGCACTACAAGCTTACCCCCCCTCCCCTCAGACACACACACACACACACAGATACACCTCCTTCCAGGAAACTCAGCCGCTGGTGTCAAGTGCCAAGGGCATTCGGAATATGTATGGAATATGGAGTATGGAGTATGGTGTATGGTGTATGGTGTATGTAGTTGATGAAGTCGGAGCAACGTGGTTGGGCTGCTTGCATGGAGCGCTCTTTTGTCATAAATATTAAACGAACTTATCTCTTTCGTCTTTGTTTGCGAAAAAATTTATCATTTGAGCCAAGTTTGTTAATTATTTATGCTGCCATGTTTCATATTTTGCTGCCCGCTGCAGCTGATTTATGGCACCAAATACCAAAATACCAAATTCACAGGGACATCGTCTACACATAGCAACATAAGTACATAAATACATACATACATACATCCATACATACATACATCTATACACATATTTCATAATGCTTATCGTGTGACACACTCGCAACGACAATTCGCCACTTTCAAGCTACGATCTTTGGCTTCATTATACAAATAATTAAATCCAATTATCTGATACAGATACCGAACAGTATTTAGGTACAAAATTTACCAAATTTATATGATAAAATATGCATTATTTTTAATGTATATGCTCTAAATCAGACTTTCTCAAGAGAAGCTTTTACCAGCAATCTAAACGCGCCAATTTGCCAAAAATGGAAAAGCATTTGAAAAGCAACAAAATATATGTTATTAATTTTAATGATTTCTGCATTGTTTTAGAACTATTTTCTTTACACGTCACAAAACGTAAACGGAAGATTTTTATTATAAATGGCAACAGAAAGATAGTTGAAGGTTTGCAGAAAGTAATCAATAAAACTGCATTTATTCTGTGTATTGTTTTTCTTTTGTCACAAATTATTAAAATTCGAACTTGGACTAAAAACTCACTTTCTGTCAACTTGGGCCAAAAAAGTGTTTCAAAAACTTACTGAAAATGTCCACATTTCGGCCATAGGATGCTGGTTCTGAAGCAGCTTAGAGTCAATGATAAAAACAGTATTTTGCAGAGAGCGAAATGTTTTAACGATTAAATAAACAGAAAAAGGTTGATAATAAAAGACAAGAGACATGGCAAACTTTGGAGAATAGATTCGATTAAAATTAGATAAAAGTCTCTCAAATACAGACCTATCGAAATCGAAATCGAAATCGATTTTAGTATTTTGATAATTTAAACGCGATTCTTGACACACTAAAGATCTCCAATGTCAGCAGCTGTTCAATAGATTTGAATACTTGGATTCCAAATAATAGCAGCTGTTGGCAGCAGCAGCAAAGAAAATTAATTGATTATGAGTTGTTAACGTGCTTGAATTTGGAGCCCTGCGTGGCTAAATATGAATAGCTTATTGTTAGTCTTAATTACATATCCACATTATGCAGTTTGAGCTGCAGCGCTCTGGCTTCTAGTCTAAATATATTAAATAAAGTTTATAACGTGGAAATAACTTTGTGTTATTAATTGGAAAATAAAGCTATCGAAAAGCTGATAGCGCAAACAGCATCCTTAGTAATGCCTTGGCCAAAATGCAGTGTAATTAAAAAATGAAATCAGACAAAAACTGAGCTTTTCATATCTATTTAATTTGAGTGTAGATTTGCAGTCGAGCGAGCAAAACAATATAGTATTGTCTGCTTAGTGATTTAAGTCAATTTTGAGGCGCTGAAATGTTGAGGTACATATACATATATAACTGAGAATATCGTTCAAATATCGGCTGGTGAAAACCAATATCTCTCACTGTTTTAGAGCACAAAGATCGATTACTACCAACCCGTTTAAGAGGGTCAAGCTGCATCATGTGTTAACTTCTTTCCACCTCTTTTCCACTGGGTTATTAAGATAAATTAAAACTTTATAATTTACGTAAGTCGTTTTTTGTAGTTCTTAACAGATGTATGTACATACATATACAGATCTAGATCCTTGATACTCTCTAGAAACCACTCCTGCCACCCGCGAAAAACTTAGCTGGATTGGGAAAATTGTAGATGTGAAAAAGTCGAATTGCTGATTGAATTGAAAGAATGTGCTCTTTTGCAAATATATTGAAATTGGTCTTACGTTTGTAGCAGAGTATTACGGAGTCGGCAAGGTCCGAGTGCAATGATCTCACTTGTTTGAATGCAATTTGTCCCATTTAAAGCAACTCGTATTTAAGAGAAATTCTAGATGGAGCTATAATTTAGGTGTACATAGATGCTGATTTATTGCTCTACTTAGTTAGAGCCGCCTTCCACGCCCCTCGCCCCTCGCCTCTCGCCCCTCGCATCTATGCGAATACAAATTGTGTTCGGGTTGCCATTTGGGTAGTGGGTTCGCTTGCGGTCCGGTCCGGTCCGGTCCGGTACGGTTCGGTTTCGGTTCGGTTTTGGTTTGGTCATTGTTCAATACGCACGCAGCGAGCCACAAATTCGATGCGGTTTCAATGTCGGCTTTAGTGTCCATCTGTGTTTTGGAGTTAAAGTTCGTTTTGGGTTTCGCTATTGTTGAAGTGCAATAAAGTCGAATTTAATTGCCCATTTGAAATGAGCAAACTTAATGGACGATGACTCATTAACACTGACACGTCAAACAATAATGGCGTGTCTGGCTGTTTGTTGAAAAGGAAAACGGAAAGGCGGAAATTGAAATAACGCTTCCTGCAAAAATGGGACGACAACGACGACGACGACAACCACGCACCACGAAGAGCACGTCAAAGAGTCAGGAGTCCATGTGTGTGTCCATGTCCATGTCCATGTCCATGCCCATGACAAAAGCTTGTCTCGCCCCACCTCAGCCCAGGCACATCAAAAGAATGGCAATACACACACTTATACACAGCACAAAAAAAAAAGCAATTAAGGACGTTGAAAGCAATCTTAAGCGCTGGCTGACGGTGACAGTAACAACGAGAGTGGGCGGGAGGGAGGGGTGTAGATGGGGTTCAGCATGTGAACTCTGCTGTCTGCTGTAGCCTGTGAAGCCCTCAAGGATGTGACATGAAATGCTTATCAGCTGGCACAGGCGCTGGCACAGGAACTCCACTTTCAACACACACACACTCGCACACACTCCATGTGCTGCCACTCACTCACGCCCTCTGACACAACACACACACACACGCACACACGCACACACCCAACAGTACGCCTATGAAATTAGTTTTTCCAAAGTTTTATCTGTGGGTCTCAATTAACCAAGAAACTACTGCCAACTGGCAGTTGCCAATGCTCAATCCGAGCGCATCCAATGAGTTCAATCAAAATGTAGCAGACGCTCTGCTCTTTAAATGTCCTCTCTACACAATTACACACACCCACATATATATATATATATATATATATATGTGTGAGAGGCAGATTCCCATGCATGTGTAAGCGTTTGGCTATTGAATGGCGTCGACTAATGAATAATGCCTGATTTAAGACCCTTATTGCCCGGTAGGCTTCGCAGTTGCTCAAGCTTGCTGCCCTCCATACAAATGAGGGCCCGAACTGCTATAAACAATTGGGCAACTGGCCACCAACTGTTCTCGGTGGCATGGATGTGACCATTTGGTTATATCAACAGGGCCGAGGCATGAACTGGCCACATTGACAAACTGCCAGCGGCCAAGTTAATTGCAATGCAAAACGAAGAGACAATAAAAGACAACGGTTAATTAAGTATGTGTACAATGCGATAGAGCCAGCCAGCCGACGTGATTTATTACCATTTCTAATATTCACTTAATTGTTGTCATTTAACAGTCAACTAATTTTCCATATTCATCGATTATGCTTTAAACATACAAATTGGCGTCGAAAGAGGCATATTTATTTCAATTTACCAAAGGTGATTTCAATTTGATCCTGAAGTGTCTAACGTATTGAACGAAACGTCGCCGATCCCAGATATACATATATATATATATATATATATACATTATATTATGCTGGCGACATCTAGCACTAATCAGCGGTTTTGTTGATGCTTTTCAGGATGCTGTTTATTAATAAATATAAATTCTTTTCAAAAACGTGTCCAGGAAAATTGACAGTTGATTTTGAATAATAACTGAGAATTGAAATACTTCGAGACTTGTAGAAATGTGACTTTGATTCAAATTATTGGTAAATACTTGCATAATTTATGTTTTGAATCGATTTGGGATATTCAATATGGGATTCTCTAACAGATTATCAATAGTTCGTCTGCGCTTTTATATATGCCACTATATTTGTTTGATGATTAGAAACTTCAGGGATTTTCTAATTCTAATATAGATATTTATAATATTTAATACAGTTAATAGTAGTTAATATAGAAATTTCTATTGTAAGAACTGTATTACTTCTAATTTCCAGGGCATTTTGAACAAAAATGTTGGGATTTAATTTCTGAAAGCTGAAATAATGTATCTAAATTTTAGGATATTATTGTTATTGTTAATAAACTTCTGAAGTCTTCAATATAGAGACTATAAATTTGGAGTATAAATACGTATATATGTATATACGTCGTTAACACCACAATTTTAGGACTAGGTTCACCATATTTGCAGGGTAAATTGCTGGTGATATCCTTCGCAGACAAGGCTTATAAGTTTGCCGGCCATGCCTTGAACTGACTCCAGCAGGCGCTAAAAATCGGAAATGCCAATTTTTGAGATGTATTCAATATAGTTGCTAAGTTGGATTACTGATAACTTTCCTCAAAGAGTGGCTAGATCGCCTCGGCTATTTGTGGTGCTTCCTTTTGCCTGTTACATAACTATTTGGCAGCTGCATTGTACCCTTTTGTTCGTATTCAATGTGTTTGGGGTATTTATGTAAGCCATGAAATGTTCATCAAAGTTTTCATAGAGATTTGTACAACAACAACAATACCATGCCCAATGCCTCATGCCCCATGCCTCATGCCTCATGCCACATGCTATTTGGGATGTGTCCGTCGTTTCGCTTTTGTTTTTCTTTTGCATTTTTTTTTCATAAAGCAGCCAAAACGAATATTGTGGACATTAAAATGCCACAAAACGTTTTATAGTAATTTTTCACCGGCTCGTCGGATGGCGGATGTGGAAGGACGCGAACGAATCAAGGTTTTCTTGGGTTGGGCTGGGTTGGGTTTGGGTTTGAGTTTGGGCTTTGGGTTGGTTTTCGATTGCTTTTGTGTGGGCTTAGAATTTGGTGGCGGAGAAGAATGTTGTCGACGTTCATGTTGATCTCACGCTGTGAAGTAACACGGCACACGCATCTACGCTGATAAATTTTTATCTTTGTATGACAAGTTAATAATGTGCCGCCAGACAAGGCGTCAGGCCTGTTCCTGTTCTTTGCACGGACCTGACCGTAACTGGCAACAGGACGGACGAACTGGCTGGGTGGCTGGGCTTGGGGGGAACAAGAGAAGGCGGTCGGCTGTCGACTCACTCGCATCCGCATACAGTGGCAACAAAATGAAAACGAGCAAATGTTTTATGAAACTTATTTAAATTTGCTGCTGCTGCTGCTGCCTGTAGGGAACTTTTTTTTCTTGGATTTTTAACGGATTTATTGCGATTTTTGGGTCACGTGACTGTTGAGGAATTCCAAAAACTCCCCACGCCACGCCCCGCATGCTTTTGTAATTGTTTTTTATTTGATTCATGCGGCCGATAGGGAAACAATTTGTTGCACAGCACAAACATTAGCTTATGATGACTAGATGTGCACAACGATATAGAAATATGTATATGCAGATATCAAAAGATAAAGAACGAAAAAAGCCTTTGTAATTATAGTGTTCACAATAGTTCATAAATTGGAAGCACATCTTTGTAAAGTGAAAACACGTCCCTTGTGCTCCACTTGTGGCACATGTCATGCACCTTATGGGGTAAGTAAGTAAGTAAGCAAATATGTACACAGCCAGGCAAAGACAACAGCCACGGGTTAGTTGAGAGTGGAATTATACTCGAAGAACACCTAACTAAACTAATATAATATAAGCATAGCTGAATGTGTTCCCTTAGCAAATAAAATATGATTGTTGCATTCGCCTAAGCGAATTAGGGTTGGTGGAAGAGCCAGAGGTTCAGAGGGGTCCATAATAGATCCATAACAATTAATAATTTAATTTTGGTTGGGTAATCTTATGAAATTGAATACTGTTTTAATATTTTTGAATTGAAATACCTCGTGTAGAGTTTTCTTTTTATTTTATTTTATGTATATCTCATATATCATGTATATCATGTACATATATAGTATGTATGTATATATATGTGTTGCATTGAAATCCATATCGATTTGTGGACTGCTGTGGCCAAAGTCGAGATAGTCACAAATAAAAATGGAAACCCACATTCGACAGTTTCGAAAAGCAGAAATTGTTATACATTCATATCTCGAAAATTACGACACCCTGGGAAGCGGGTGTCGGTCACTTAACCTCCCTGCCCTGCCCTGCCTTGTCCAGCCCCCCCCCCCAACCAATTTGATATCGACATTGTCCGCACACGGTTCTAAGGGGGGGGATGGGACTTTGAAATGCCACTTGGCGTCAAGTATAAATCTTGGCAAATGGAATCACTGGCGAACCAAATGTTTACTATTCGAAGCACATACTGTCGATGGGATATTGGAAAGTATGGCCAAAGCTGATGCCTAGGTGAGGGCCAGGACACATGGCCATCCCGTCTGAAATGGCACTGGCCAGCAGGCATGTTTGAACGCACTCGCACTCGTCCTCGTACTCGTAAACAAATTTATTCCATTTTTAAGGAATTCTTTTCAATTTATTATACGTAGTTTGCGGGCCAATCAATTTGACTTTATGGCCTTATATGCATTATATAAATACCTTTGCCACAGAGCTTGACCGTCGCATGCTCTATTTTCGGCTTGTAGAATTGCTATTGAACTTCAATATATATCTATATATATATATATATTTATTTTCATACAGTTTTGTTTTCACTGGCAGCATTCAGAAGTTTCTGAATTTTGCTCATCAACCAGAAGGAACCGGGCCGATGGAAGTCTCTGAACGTGGCTGATCAGCAGTGCCTGGTCATAATCTGTAGCTTGAAATTGAATAGAAATAATAAGTAAAAATAAAAAAAAGCCAAGTTTTCCTCTCACTCAGCAATTTAAGCCAGATTTAAGAACAAGAACTCGCGATGCAGAAATTATGCTGAATTTTGTCACTTCAAAACCATCAAAATCAAATATGATGCTTGACGTGGCTCTGAATTTTGTTTGTGCAAATGATGCTTTTTTTATGGGGCCATCGATGAACAACACGGGAGATGCAAAAAACAAATACTAAATTCATTCTGCCCCAGCTTATTTGCATTGATGATAGCATGTAAATATTATTTTATTTTTATTTTTCTTTTTATATTAAAATTTGAATTAAATTGGCTATCGATTTTAATCAAGGGGTGAATCTATTTATATAAAAATAAGCTCGATCTGCGTGTGGCACACTTATACTTCAAATTTGAAGCCTCTAGGTTATAGGAGCTATAAAGAGATTCTCTTGATTTTACAGATCGACGGACGCACTGATGTTGATCAAGAATATGACAAAAATGTATGTGGTCGTAGATGCTTTCCTCTGCACACTTGCACAGCTCTATGAAACCACGCTTATCCATTTAAAATACCCATTAAAGTTAGTCTTGCACTACATATGATATATAAATATACAGGAAGCCCCAAAGTTTATTGTGGGATCAGCTTTGATCTGGGCTTGCAGCTGCACTGCATCACCAATCGCATCAATTCTTAAACTCTTGAATAATTTTGCTAAGCGGACCAGTCACTAATTTCAAAAATTTCGTTTGGTTATTAAATTTGTGTGTTTACTGCTTCATTGCCATGTATATGTAAGTAATAGAAACAATTTATTGTATGCCATCCCGCTCTTGAAGGCACCCCAAGCAACCAAGCAATGATGGCCATCCGGCTGCTTAACTAAATGTAAATTTGCATTGCTCGAACCAGAAGCAGTAGCAGTAGCTGAAGCTGAAGCTGAAGCTGTTTGCTTCTGGCCATAATGACGGAACATCTACTCGGCTAGATGTTTGCCATCAACTGTGGGGTCCCCAGGCCGAGGCGGGTTTGTCCTTTCTAAACGTTCTATAATTTGCTTATTATGCGCTTCATGCTGCTCGCTTTTATGTTTTGCCACTTTTTTTGGCACCCAAAGCATAAAATACGCACCCTCTGTATACGCATCCACATTCACATCCGCATTCGCATCCGCATCCGCATCCACATCCGCGTCCAAGCTCAGCACCACCACCCACAAAAAAACACAAAAAAAAAACCAGGCGCAGCGCATCAAACGGAAGCAAGGCCCCGTGGTCCTTGCTACTTGCTCCTTGCCCGCACTCCCTTGCCCCCATTCCCCTCCCAGTCGATGGTTCATATTTTGTCATAATTTATGTCGCTTTGGGTGTTGTTGCCGATGCCTCGACCTTAACTTTGCCATTGGCTTCTGCTGTTGTTTCTGCTTCAGCAGGCATCGGCATTGGCACAGGCCCAGGCAGAGGCAGCGGCACTGGCACCGGTAGTGGTACTGTGGCACTGTGGTACTGGTACTGGTACCGCAGCCAAGACACCTTTTTGGCAGTGGTTGATTTGCTTGCAAATTTATTAAAAATCTTCTGGAGCCATTTTATTATATCATATCCGTCAGAAGACAGTGTGAACGCGTTTGCGGCATCGAGGGCTGTCACACCGAGGGGTGCCACACAGTTACAGGAGAGTCGTACACTTGTCTGCCTCAAATACTTTATACATTGATTATGTATTTTTTAAGAACTTAAAAACAAAAACATTGAAGTAGTATGGAAATAGTCATGATTTGATTGAATGCGGAATTGCTGATTGCTGATGCGGGATGAAGTATGCTTGTGCCAAAACAAATGTAGCAGCCCTCTTGCTGTGGCATGGCTACCACCTCACTGGATGCCTGATGCCTGATGCTGTTCCCCTTTTCCATGGCCATTCCCATTCCCATTCCCATTCGCAATTTCCCTTTCTTGTTGGGCTGTTGCTTGTGGGCTTTGCGCCCTTGCGCATTTCCTCATGGGATTCGGTGGCATCCATTGCGATGTTCTTTTGATATTGTAATGTACATAATAGGATTTTTATGACACCTTCGCTGCGGCTGGCTTCTCCACTGCCACTGGCATTGGCACTGGCTGCGTTTGTCGTTTTGGCGTTTAAGCGATGCCACTTGCCCTGTGCCAGTTGCTATTTGATGGCCCCAGTTCCGCTTACATCTCCACCTCCACCACCACGACCACCTCAGCGCCCATCGCTTGTCACCAAAAGTTGCAAATTTTATCGGCCGGATGTGTTGTGCACGGCATGCGGATTGTGTGGATTTGCATGAGATCATGAATTTCACACGACGGTAATGGTCACATTAGCATTGACTACACGCGTTTATTGCCATTATGCCCCCATTTCCAGTCACCCAGTCACCCATCTGGCATTCTGGCATTCTGGCAAAGTGCATGTGCCATATTTGTTATATGCAAATTTCGTTTTAGGGCCTCCACACCTTTAACATTTCATTTACACTTGCGGTGCATATTTTATTATGTGTTGTCTGTACATTGTATTATTGCACACAATTGGCCAGTTACACATTAAGCCAAATATTACAATCACTTTCCTTTCCATTCCTTTAGGCTGGGAAGAGAGGCGGAGGACTCTAAATGAGATACTGGAGATACTGGCTTCCGCGTAAGCAACGAGCCAACACATGTGATCCCACCAGGACATTTCTTGGCACTTTAATAAACAATAAGATTTAATTTTCGGAACAATGTGTAATGGTAACCATAAACAAAGCTGAACACAAAGCTTGAAACGCATACTTATAAATTCTACTACTGATGCCATTCTAAGTTTTTCCTTATCTCTGATTTTTGCAACTTAATTCTGATTATGTAGAACAATTTGCGATTGGATTGTGTTATAATAATATGATCTCGCTATTATGATAATTGTATTTAGTGCATAATTACAAGCTTTGCTGGCATTAGTACGAATTAAATACGTTGTGAATATTTATTAAAAATAACATTATTGATTTGTATTTTGTATTTGTTTACTTACTTGTAGTCCAACATGGCATTCCCTGTTCATTCACTATTATATTATATATTGTAGTAAATGGTTAACTTATACAGTAGTGAGAGAGTGAGACGGGGAATCGAGCCTCAATAGACTTGAGCTAATTTCGAATAATGTATCAATATTTACCGCTGAACATTTAATAATTTCCATTACCTTGTTGTACATCAATTGCAGACATTTATGAAAATTAATTGCTTTTATGTTGTGTGCATAATCAAATTTGAATCTGCGAGTGATTTGATTGTTGACCTGTGCTTCTGTAAATATTTTAGGCCAACTGACACTTAGTTGTTTAGCTGAATGCGGTCACAAATTCAAGAGGGTGAAATCAGTCCTCTGTAAATAATATCACGTCAACAACAAAACAAAATTGGGCTCACACAAATTGTCGGGTGATAAATGGCCTTAACGGGATTTTATTTTTTTATTTTTTTTCTGTTGTCGTCATTGTTGTTTTTTTTTTGTATTAGGTGAAAGAGATACTCTTCATTACATTTGTTGCTGGCCCTGGCCCCGGCCCTGGCCCAAATATGCGGCCATTACTTAATTTTAGCATAAAAGTGTACATCATTTGACTTTGACAACGGAGAAGACAGCGAGGAGGAGCGCAGGGTTGATCGGAAATGAGAGACTAAATGTAACAGGAGCATAAGTAGTACTGGAACGCGAATGGAATGGGTAGTGGCAGGAGGGAAGTGTGAGCAGGAGCAGGAGCAGGTGGAGGAGGAGGGGGAGGAGAACGGTAACGAACGGGAGCGCAAACAGGAACCCCAAAATTGATTAATTGGTTTGTGAGCGTCTAATTAAATAAAGCGGTTCAGCGCTCGGTTCTCAATGGTTCGTGGATGGTAGAGAGGGGGTGGGGGTGGGTGGTGAATTGGCAAGCCCGCCCGCTTGCCGAGGGTTCGAAGTGTTAGACCCACGTCAGAGCAGCGTCACCACTTCGAGTGGGGCTTTATTGGGCGCTGCTATACTTTAAAAGACCACATTTTTACTTTTTGTTTTTATTAATGTGACGGCTATTTGTTTCTAGTAAGCAATTACAAAGCAATTTTATAGCAATTACCTTCTTCTAACAGCTTGGGACAAGGCTTTTTAATGCTGTTTAGGGCAACCACACCCGAAATCCTACCCACTCCGTCACAATCACCGAACTGACGGTGGAGCTGGCAATTATTGCTCGTTGAAATATGCAATTCACCCTCGCCCCCCAGCCCAGACCAGCCCAGACCAGAACAGACCAGCCGCCCAGCCCAGCCCAGCCCAGCCCAGCCCAGCCCAGCTCAGGCGAGTCAAAAGTAATTTTAGCCTGACTCTGGGACAGATGTGACCATGTCATGTGCTGTGAAATATTTGCTTTTCTCCAGTTTACTTTCTTTGCTTTTACACCGATTTTCGTAATTTTAGAGATTAGTCACCTACTGTCAGCTATAATTAGGATTTTGATTTTTTTGGTATATTTTGTGCAATATAATCCTTGTTATTAAATGTACTTGGGCATTACTTAGTTGCCTGGACTCCCAGAACTTTTGTTTGAGCTACAAGTTTTTGGCCAGTGTTGTAACAGTTATCCCAATAAAACTTGTGATTCGATTCGACCGGATCGAGTAACTTTAACATATAGCTGCCAAAAGAACAATCAGTTGACAGATTTTTTATTGTATTACCAGAATACCCTTACCAAACTCACAATTTCTTAAGTTCCTTGCCTTTGGCAAAAGCAGACATTTGCCATATATCAGTTATATGACTGCCATAGGAACAATCGGTCGAGGAAGCAAAAAACCTATAACTATATATTTAAAAATTGAAATAATTCCAACCGCAAACTAAAATATATACGCAGCGAACTAAGTCCGGTCTGTAAAGGTTTGAGAAGAAAGACAAATGCATTTTAGAAAGATTTTCTTGTTTTTAGAAATAGTTTCTCAACATAAGAAAAATTAGAAAGGTTTGGCCCAAAGCCACAAATCCTCATTTTTTCATTCTTTTTAGGACGCAAATACAAGTAGTGAATCGCTATGGAATCTTATATTGCATAATAGTAAACATTCTATTGTTTGTTCAAATCGAAATAGCTTTTTGGAGAATTTGACTGACAGTTACTCGAATCACATTGTTTTCTGGGAAAGACCAATCTTTTGAAATGCTTACGCATAATGTAAATGCAGTTTTTGGTTTTTGTGTTTTTCGTCTGCTAATAAATAATGAATTCTGTAAACTAGAGGAGCTCAAAATATTTTCCTTTTAAAACCTTTTAAAAATGCTGAGCATCTCTTTGATGTTATATGTCGCATCTATTTCTCTGCTTGTGCCCCGCCTCCCCGCGAGACGAGCAAGGCAACTTTTCAATTGGAGGAGTGGAGAAGACCGCAGTTGACTTGTTAAAAGGCCAGCGGCTAGGAAAAGTGGGCAAAGAAGTTTTATTTTGTTTTGTTTTTTCTTTTTCAAAAAAAAAAATGTACCGATAATGCGTAAAATTCCATTAAATCGTGTGTAATTAAATGACATTTACTTTAGCCGCATTAAAAAGAACATAAATCAGCGACTACTGCAGCAAAGCATATTTGGCTCGCGGCCCTTCGACCAACTTCCACCTTCTGGCTCTGGAGCTGACCCTGGCCGCTGATTTGGACCGGGGGCCGCTAAAAGTTTCGCCCTCGTTTGCGTACCCAGAAGCCAAAACAAATATGGGGTGAATTGCTTTGCCGCATGCCGTCGCGGCGACTTAAATGGATACAGCGACGACGCCGTCAAGGCGGAATCTGTAAAGAAACCTAATTTATTGAAAATTTCTGGCTCGGGGTGAGTCTCCTTGACTTGTTGTCCTTATTGTTGCTGCTGTTGTTGTTCTTGTTGTTGTTGCTGTTGTTGTTATGCCGGGGGCAAGCTGTGACCTTTTCTTTGTTTGTGTTCACAGTGTTATAAAGACAACATTCTACTACTTAATGTTCGTCGCACCACTCCCGATGGCAGTTACCGGACCCCACATCCACATCCACATCCACACCCACATCCCAAACCACTCCCCCCAAGTCCGCAGATCGCGGCCAAATGCATAGGCGCGTTTTCGTAGAACGTAAAAAAAAATATATATATATAAATATGTATATATATTGCATCAAAGAACAAGAACAACAAAGTTCCTGCCCTGTTACCAATTATGTCAAAGACTGGGGACTGTCTAAAGGCCAGCGTACATTAAAAGAAAAAATGCTAAAAACAGCATATTACTTTTAAGACGAGCACTTGCAAAGCATACTTTTACTTACCTTGATTAGAAAATACTGTGATTCACTTGGATATACATACATATGCATCATTGTGTACGGCAGTCCATTCCCAGCACTGAAGCCTCACGAGGCATGCTAAAAGCGACTACCAATATATACATATAGAGAAGGAATTGAAAATGGGATAGGATAGTCCGCCTAGATCGAGCTGTGTACCGACCGAAAGGTATTGTCTCAACTGGAGAAACTATGTACATAATAAGACTTTTAGTAATTCATGGGGATATGCTGGATATGATTACTTGTTTAAAAGATATTTGCATATTTAATGTTGTAAGCCTTATAGTTGTATATGGCATTAGAAATATTAATTACCAATAATTAGATACATTAATTTATGTAAGGGTTTGCAGTCTTATTATTATTATTATTATCGCGATCAGAGTACAATTTATAGTCTACCATAAAAACGGATTATATTTTTAACACGTGGCTCAAAGTGCATCAAAAGTGCTCTATTCCCTATCCCCGGGAAAAAGGATACATTTTGTGACAATTTATAAAATCATAAGTCGAACAAACATTACGAATTGTTGGGGTAAATGCATGTTGGGGTTTTCTTTTTGTAAACTTGGCCGCGCATATTGGTTAGAAGATCCTTATTTGGAGTGTGGAGTGTGTGGTTTGTGGTGTGTGTTCAATGCCTTAAGTGGGGTCAATATCCCTTCTTGTTACTTGCTGACAGCTTCTTCCTGCTGGCTGCTGCTGCTGGCTGCTGCTGGCTGCTTGCTGCCAGTTAATCGGACTCAATTGCTTCAAAGTAACTTATACACGCTTTTCACGCACAAAACACGCCGAAAGCGTTGCTCATTGCACGAACCCACAACAATATTTGTCTTTGACCCTATTATTTACTAAATTACCTTTTCCTTTCCGTAAGAGCTTACAAGACCCCAAAGTAGCTCATGCCCCCAGAGCAAACAGCAAACAGCCCAGCAGCCCGAGCAGCCGAGCAGCCCCTGCTTAACCCTGATAAGGCACAATGCTATTGCCATTTCCGGGCACATAGCCTCCATATGCGCTGCGGCATTCCTCGGCTTAAGCATCCGCATCCTTATCCGTCGGAGAGGGGAGGAGATGGTTAGGGGAGGCACGTGTATAAGGCTGTCGCTATCCAATCGCTAAGGTACTCGTCAGCATCTGCAGGTGAATTTATTTCTTTTGCTCGGGTTAATCCACAACAAAAACAAGTGAACTGAACTGCCGCCGAGTTCGACTTAGACTTAGACGAAACAAAACGATAGCGACGGGAACAGGGAACAGGGACGGGAACAAGGTCGGCGGGAGTTTGGAGTTTGGAAGCTGAAGGACCTGAGGCCCACACGAGTAGACAGACTTAGTTTCGGTAGCAGTGCAAGTGAGCAGCCCCGAGGTGTTAAACGTGTGTGTACAAAGTGATTATCATTTCTTTAAGTGATTTCAACATTACCTTAAGGTATTTTGCCTTAATTGAAAACGTTTCCTTAAATGGCTGCTGTTGTTGCTGCTGTGTTGGTGGTTGTGTTTGCGGTTGAATGCTCCAAATATTACTCCAGACATTTATAGAACATTTATAGTACAAATAAACTCGGTCTCCCTCTGTCTCTGGCTCTGCCTGTGTCTGTGGGAGCGTGATTCTGTATGTGGATAGCAGTAAGTAACCGGAACATAATCAATAAGGTTTATTAACTGAAGGACATGCCGTTCGAAAACTAAGCCTTTAAGATTTTACGATAACCTTAAGGTTGCATATTGCATAACAGTGGCTACAAATTGTCTGGTAAATCAATAACAGAGATAATCACATATCTCCCACAATTTTAGTGCAACACCCGCCATCAAATTGAAGTAAATTTGGCCACATCCACTCCCGTCTCCCGTCTCCGATAATCGTGAAAAGCTTTTAAAGCTTTAAAGCTAAAGTTACCAATCTTGGAAGGTGGATTAGTATTAACATCCTCCAAAGAATCTATTTATTTATATATTTATAGCAAATCGGTTAGCTGGATTACGGACAACCCCCTGCCTGCTACACGGTGACAGTTTACTTTCAATTGTTTAGGTAAAGATTTTGATATATTGATGGATAGGTAACATTTTGTAGGTTGCTAATTGTTTTCCTTTTTTGTCATGACCTTATAATTATGCAAATATTTATGAATTTATACGTACATGGTCGTGACCCTTGGCTGCATATTTGCGGAGTGGCCATTATTCCTTGACAACGGTTAGCAAACACATAAAAGTTTATGGACTATTTAAGGAAAGGTGTGCGGGCACTTTGGGTCTGTGCATTTTAAACATTAATAGGTGCATAATTTAAAAAAAAAAACCAAAAAAAAACAGACACACAACAAAAAAAAGCTAGAAGAAATGAGACCGCTATGGCTAACAACGGGTTAATTAATAATGTCCCAGCCTAAAAGCATAACCTGTACTTAGTTGGGAATCCATTCAACAAATGGCAACTCTTTAAAAGGGTTCATCTTTAAGTCCCTTGGCTGCGCTGCGTTATTTCTTTTTTTTTTTTTTGTTTTCAGGCTGGCAAACTTTTTTTATTTTAATTATTATTACGAAAAGGCTATAAAACAGCAATGCCTTGCCCGCTTTCTCGCTGGCAGCTCCGGATAGTAATGCAGCTTCTGCTAAATCGGAATCTAGCCGGGCCAACTTTGAAGTCCTGCCAAATACTATCTGCCTTTCCGTGTGCTAGCTGTTCTTAATGAACCCGTTTGCGTTCATGTGCACGCCCAGGACCTTGTCCACGTCCAACCACCAAACAATGTTCATCCCATCATGCGACTCCGAATGTCGTCGGCCCGACTCTGGCTGGCCAAACTCGGTCTGTCGACAGGCTCGAGTTTGTCGTTTTTAATCTCCAGTACCTGGCAGTAAGGGGCGGCAGAGTGGCAGTGTGGCAGTGTGGCGGGGTGGCAGGGTGGCAGGGTGGCAGGGTGGCAAACAAGCATATGGCTGGTGGCAGGCTGACTGGCTGGCGACGTTGTCGATGTCGGTGTCGGTGTCTGGGGTGCCAAAATGATTGCGAAATTGAATTTTCAATTTTATTTTGGCGAATAAAAAATTCAAAAGCAACTCCGCTCGACTGTATCCAAAAAATATTTATTGCATATAAACTTTTATTACGATTTGTGTTTATTTGTTCAACCTCTTTTCAATTAGAAGCCCAAAACTCGAGAGCCTCATAAAACAAACCAGAAACCAGTAAGAAGTAAAAGCTGTGCATTACCTAATGTACATGATCATTAAAGCTGTGCCGCATTTCGCATTTCGTATTTCGTATTTCGGATTTCGGATTTCGAGCCTCCTTCCGCTCTTTTGAATCGGGTATACAATGAACATGACTTTCTCCCTTCCATGCGAACGGCTGCCTACATGCCACATTTCTTTTTTTATTATTATTTTACTCTAAAAACCATTAGATTGATTAATTTTTGGTTAGTTTCTTATTTAATCGCTTATTATACCATGTGGCAGTTTTATACTTGGAACTTTTATCGGTATTAATCATTGCGATTCTTTTGAAGTGCCACAAATAATTATATAAAAGGCGATTTTTTTTTAGTGTACCTTTGGCCTTTAAGACCAATGACCAAATAAATTGGTGCACTTTTAGAAACGGTCTTACTGTGATTACCTACAGGCGTGGCTTGACCTGTCCCGTCCTTGCAGGTGTCCCGTGTCCCATATTCTCGGTCCGCTCCTCCTTAAATTTCCATTTGGCTACGACAGCGAAACAGAAAACATCACGCAACAACAACAAAAACAACAACAACTGTGCAACACCTTAATGATTGATGATTGTCATATTCGTTGATGTCGGGTGGGGTGTCACTTTTCAATTACTGGCTCAACATGCTGTACGAGGAGGGAGGAGGGAGGACTTGCGTGATTTGCTTTGTTTCATCTTTGTTTGTATTGGAAAACATGTGGGGGACACGACGACAGTCTGTCAATTGTGCATAACTTAAGGTCTGAAATCCAAATGGCTAAGTGACAGTAAACATAAAACACGTCGTGCAAAAACCGGATATAAATGGGCACCCGTAATCGCTGGGGTAGCCAGAATGATTCGTGCAAAACTGGAGCATTACCAATATGCAAGCCTCAAGGCACAAGTCACTCTCATTAATTAAACCTGATTCAGTTCAAACCTCAGAGATTTAAATTTTGGCTATTTTGTCAACTCATGGACAAACGTTGCTAATCGAAAAGCATAGCCGGAGTAATCTTTTTGTTTTCTCCACATTTATTTTGATGCCTACTCATATAAATTATGTAACAGGGATACGGACCCTAAAAAGTGTATACTCGTATACATATCCATATATACTTGAGCCAAACAGAGAATACAAGTTATCGGATACCAAGCGCAGAATTCATTTCTTTCATTTGATCGATAATTAGATCGGTGAAAATTAATTGCTGATAATATATAATATATAATATATTAAAGATAACGATTTTTAATTTGGTTGGAATACAGATTGACACCACTTTAATCAATATAAATAACTGTCCCTGTCTTTCTCTCTCTCTCTCTCTGCAGCGCTCTCCCTTGTTCTGTATTAGTTTCTTTTTATCGTTTTGCTTTCTGTACGTTAGTAGCTAAAAGTCTGATCCTACTATCAATCGTTCTTACATTAAATTTCCCATTCTGAAAATTCAAAAATTCGCAAAGTATATATGCATACTGTAATCAGTCGATAAGTTAATTACCTATATTTTGTGGTCTGATTGGCTTTCTTCTGGGTTTTTACATGTATGCTATTTTCAAATAAAAAAATATATTTTTAATTTCAAAATTGATTTCTTAAATATTATTTGCATTAAATCTGTCTAGTCGACAACATGTAAAAAGAAAATATTTGTTAATTAATTCCAATATATTTATGCATTTTGTCCTCTTCGATCTGATGTGACAGGCATATTTGAAATACACAATTAGAGAATAAGACAAATTGTTTGTTTTATACGGAGAGCTCAGCATTTGGGGTTTTCCATAAGAACACCAGTTGGCGAAGCAGGCAGCCCCCAAATACCGGATATTAAATTAAATGAGAATGAATTTTAGAAAAATCAGGAACTGTCTAAAACAATCAAACGTACTTGCTTACTTCCGCTTAATTAATTTTAAACCCTAAATTCAGCTGTGCCAACAGACTTTTCCGCTGTGAGCCGAAAATGCCCCTGGGCCAAACGAGGATGTGTGTGCAGATGCCATAACCTGCCGAACCGAACCGAACCGAACCAAATACCGAACGCAGTTCTTGCTTACTCAGTACCCAGTTTACCGCGTCGTACCCGTACCCGTACGTGCCGTACCCGTTGCTTGTGCCGAAAAACATGTGGACGGACGCAAACGGTTTGTCACTGAGTGCGCCTGGCTGGAACGGGCGCGAATATTGGTAGATGGCTTCGGCTTCGGCTTCGGCGTTTTGCTTCTGTTTGGATTCCCACACCGTTTACACTGTGCACAAATTAAAATCTGATTGTGAAGACGACAGATGCAGAGGCGACCACAAATCAAGCAACAAAGAGCAAAGATTATCCCCAGTACGAACACACACACACACACACACACACACACACACACACACACACCCAAGCTACCAGTCAGGCAGCAAGCGAGCCACCAGTTACGGGTAGCTGCCCCATTGAAAGAGTCGCAAAATTGTAACTTGGACGGCTGGAGAATGCCTATGCAGGCATTCCTTTATGCAAATTAATTTCAATTGATTGCGCTTGAAACACTTTTTATTTTGACATTCCACTGACGCATTACACATTATCCATTATCGTTAGATAAACAGCATCGGCAGTGCTTTGATGTTGCTCATGTGGACATTGTATGCAATAATATTGTAATATCACAATCAGATCTGAGATTATATCCAGAGAACGGCAATACGACAATTGCCGGACAATGCCAACAACATTCAAATTAGCAGTATTTGCACAATTCATCTAACCTGTTTCTAACCAAAATCTGTCGGCAAATACCCAAATTTTGAACGTTAATTAATCATATCTGGGTTTTGTTTTTTATGGCTAACATATTCTAGTAATTAGCGGGTATTTACAGTGACTATATAAATTGCTTGTGCAGCAGTTCCTCCAAAGAACTGTGGTGAAAGTGAAAATACTTAAATTCTCAAGGATGGGTTTTAATATTAATAACAACAAAGCGTTTTGACAGATGTTAAGAGCAACAACCTGAAAGGCAACTCAACTTTTACTTATAAAGAAATTCATTAAATTGGAAGGCTTTAATCATTGTCTAAACAACAAGTGAGATAATTTTAAATTAAATTACGGGTAAAATAACGTTTGCGTGTCTGTAATAATCTAGTGGGTGCGTGGCCACACTGAATTCCTAGCGATGACGCAAACCCAGCGATCCGCAATAGGCGCCATCTGTCGATATATATTGTAAGCTGATGTTCGCAGAAAGATGAGTGAAAAATTTGAAATATATTTGGGGAGTTTCCAATTGGAACAATGTGGTAATAATTACAATTATAATTATAAGAAAATCTTGTTGTCTTTAGGGTAACTGGACTGGATACAAGATGCATTGATTGGCGAGTAAAGATATATACTTTAAGATGAATACTTAAATGAATAGAGCCTAGTTTTTAAAAATGCAACTAGCCCTTTTTCCTTACGCTCTGCCGAAAAAAAGAATTATTGGCAGATTTGGTATCAGAGTGCCGAGCAATCGGTTACATTCAACTGAAGAACATTGCACTTGATTTGTTCATATTTTCATTCACAATTTGAAAGCTGAATCAATTTTAAATAAAAAACTACAGTTTGTGAATAGATCTAGGTGCACTGATAGCATTTATAGAACACGAGAATACGTTTTTCTATAAGGTTTTCAGGTTTCTTAACCGATTTCGATCATGTTCCTGCAGTTGACCAAGATTATGTCAAGGTATTCTCATACTTGGAAACATATTTGAATTAGATTTTGATAGATATTAATTAATTAATTTTATTAAAATGTTAATTAAGAAAAATATGTAATACAAAATGATGCTAAGTATGTATTACAAAAGTATGGCCACATATCGTATGCAAGGTATTGATCGGCATTAATAACCGACTCCGTATATAACTCTGTCAATCTGTCTGTCTGAGAACGCACATATCACTAAATGTAAGTTTAATTGTGTGTTTCAAGCTGTTGTAGATCGGAAACATTTGAATTAATCGTTAACTACTCTCAAGTCCCTGATATCAATCAAAATCGAATTACTTACAAAAGTTCAACTTTATGAGTATACCAAAAAATTATATATATTTAAGTACGATATATACAGAAGTGTTAAGGAAAACATATTTTCATAATATATAATAGTCAAATACAATCTTATTGAGCCCCGGATTTATGGCTTTATCTGTGCATGTAGGTAGGAAAATGCTGTTTTTGGCACGCGTTTGTCGCGAGACTGGGTTTTCTTGGTTTTAATGATTTCAGCCTTGAATTTCCGAATACAGATATGCTTTGTCTTCGATTTTCGATTTGGTGACTCTTTTGTACCTGCGTCTGCACTAGGCAAGTGCGTACTGTGAGTGAATATATTTATCAGCTGGGTAAAGGGTAAATCCTGTTCTGAGCACATCCGACAACAGCATTCTCAGATTTGGAACATATATTAGGACTGGGGTGCCACGTTCACTGGTGAACTGGTATATTGGTAACAAGTCGATGCACCTTGAATTACAAATTACATTATTCCATATATTTCCCACAACTTTAAAGCTGGTAAAGTGCAAATATTGGCATATAAAAATTCATTAAGGTTTATATCTGTCATTTTAGTGACTGGCAATCCCCTACGAAGTTTGGTTAAATCTATTTCCGGCCACGCCCACTTCCGGCTCACGTAAGTCAAGAAAGACTCTATTTCCCACAGATTTTGGGCACCAGTCACCGAATTTAAAACTTCAATCTTCGAGTCACGGAATGGATAAACCATCAAAAAGATCCTGTCCACCTCGCAGAGACGGAAAAATATGTGTTTTTTTTCGGTCTGTGTAATTAATCGACTCTGGATTCCCTTCTCATATTAAATACAAATTGTGTTTTTTACCTCAACAGACACCATATACACATATAGTATGTGATCCTTAGAATTAATCTGATACATAGGCTTGCACAGTTTTTTGCTTATACGTTTTAAGCTATCGTTGATTTGGCTCATTCCGCCAGAGATCTATGAAATACAAAATCCAATATCAGTAAAACAAAAAAAAGAAATGCATTCCACTCTAAACGCATTCCGTAAAGAGAGGCTTTGGTCGCAGGGTCGCCTTGATCGATCAAAAGTGCTGGCTCATTTTTAGTAGATTACTTGAGTTTTGGGCACGAAATGTATTTTATTATGTTGATTGACGATGTACAATTATGATTTATACGGTTTTCTTTAAGCTACAACGGACTACACCTATCCAGTGTGCCACAGACAATGCAATAACTGTCTCAAGCTGTTGCAATGATGTATATAAATATATATATATATATAAATATGTGTGTGTGCGTGTGTGCGTAGTGAGTATTGACTGCCATTGATTAATCATTTCTGGCGCCGAAATATCGGGTGAAAAATGCTGGAAAGTGCAACTAGACACGCGTACTTGGAAATAATGCAGCACAAAGCGAAGCCGCCGCACAAAAACGCCCAAAAGGTAAGAGAGGCAGAGAGAAAAACAAAAAAAAAGTACAAAAAAAAAACAGGATGAGAATAAATATAATTAACTGCTTATCGACGGGGTGCGAACAATCTGGCCGATTCATCTTGAGTCAAAATCATGCCAGATCACCCAATGTGCCCCACGGACCAACTCAATGTGCGAGAGTACGAAAACAAGTACGAGTACAATATGGAATTGGTATTGGTATTGGTATTGGTATTGGGATTGGGATTTCGATTTGGATTTGGACAGGTAGGTTTTGATGGTGCGTTGCTATGCATTTTGATTGATGATTACCGTATGTTCGACAGACTGACTTGACGAACTGACGAACAGTTGCTTGATGATGACGACGGCCGAGATGTGTGTCACAAACAGCTAACAGCAAACAGTTAACAACTGCAAAATGATGAGGCACTGTTTACAGTTGCCAGCAGATATAATCGGTAATTGGCTTTGGGTTGTACACCAGCAGCAGCAGCAGCAGCAGCAGCAGCAGCATCGGCAAAATTAAAACAGCAGGCAAAATTGTGCAGCAGGAAAAAGGAGCTGCTGTCGCAGGCCACTTGCTAGGATGCCAATGCCAATGCCAATGCCAATGCCAATGCCAGCCAATGCCAATGCGTATGCGTATCGATCATGGATATAACACTGAGAGAGTAATTACACACACTTGATGTGAATAGGATAATTAGTTGTGTTTTGGGCTTTGTGCCTTTTGTTTGCCGCTGCTACTGTAGTCCCATCGGCTCAACGCTTCCCGCTGCCCGGATCCGGATCGACTTGGACAAGCAAAAGGGTCGCTTCGGGTCTGCCATGATATATATATATATATATATATATATATATAAATGAAATGCTCTTTTGCTCAGTGGCATTTGGTTGCCATTTCGCTTTTCTGTATTTAACGCTTTGCATTGCATTGTTTTGCCTGCTGCGCTGCTCGCCGTTTACCGCTTTGTTGTTCTCATTCTGCCGGCACACACACACACACACACACAGATACACACACACACACACAGTCGCAGAACGCCCAGCGATTTGTTATTGTGCGCTAAGGCTAAGCGCATGGCGCTAGGCAGGCAGCGGGCTCGCAGCGAGGATCAATGCAGTTGCTGGGCCATTGGACCATTGTGTCCGGATTTGTTGAGCCTTGTTGCTTGACCTATTATTTTAATTATTTATTCGCAACACTGTGCCATTGTCGGCCGCATTGTGCTCGTCGGCTGTGTTGTGTTTACCTTGATGTTAAGCAGCCGCATCCAAAAATCCGGCGCTAGTCCTTTGCTATTCTCAGTTCCCGATTCCCAACTTTGCCCAAATTTCCGATTCGCATTTCAGTTGGCCATTTCACTTTGCGTCTTGACTCAACTGCTCAGCTTCTTTAAGCTAATCCGACGTTCGCTGGCATTTTGATGGGATTTGCATTGTGGATTCGCCTATTGTTTTATTGTCCATCTCTCGCTTTATTTATGCTACTTTGCTTTTTCGAAATTATAATTGTCTTAGCTCAATTTTGGAACAATTGCTATGCGCATTGCTAAATCTGAAAGTATTCTCAATCCAAATTATGAAATACAAATGAAAACAAATAAAAATAAATAAATAAATTAAGTAAATGATAAGTGAAATTGTTTATAAAAATAAATATGTTAAAATATATATAGATATTTTAGCGGGAATGCACACATTCGTATTTAAAGCACGATCTTGTAGATGTCTTGTAAATGATGACGCAACTCGATGGCGTTATAATTAAGGTAGGTGACGATGAGTGCCACCTGGCAAGCATTAGGTAAAAAGCCAAAAAAAAAATGAAAAAATAGAAGAACAAAAACTTTAAACTAAAAACACAAAGCCAGCGTTAATCAAAGACCATTCTCCAATTAATCAAGTACACAACCAACGACAAAACCAGCGACAAAAGAGAGATGAAACCCCAGAGAAAGACTTGGTCATAATCATCATCAGGTGGCTCCACTAGGCGCTATAAAGATACGATATGAAACGAATAATATCTTATTATACTCTACTTCATGGAACTGCATATGCGCTGGCGAATCAAAAATGTCCGAATAAGTGAATCAACCGCAAAGAACAGCTTTGCTTAACCAAAAACAGAGAAACTCGACATTTGACACTGGGTTGTTGTCCTTGTTCCACAGTTCCTGTCCGTTCTAAATGAAATAAAATATGATTTAATTGAAATATATATAAATCAAGGTTAGTGCCTGGAAGAAGAGTATTATGCGTGTCTATGGGGGTTTTGGGTGCTTTTAGCGATTATCTGCGAAGCTGTCATTATCAATGGGATCATCGTGGCATGGAGTGAAGCTCACGATCCGCCTGGTAACTAATGTTGACAATTAAAGCCCACAAGTCTCATATGGGTCTCATATAGAACTCGTGTCAGCCTTTTGCCGTAATTGGTTTAGAGCACGTACCCATGTATGTGTGTATCTGTGTGTGTGTGTGTGCGATCGGAAGGCCAAGACCACGACGAAGACCACTAATTACTGGCTGGAACCTAGTCATAGCGGTCGCTATAAAAGATTTTTACCATGCTGACACGGAATGTCATTACTTTTGAGACCTTTTTGGAAACGTCGCGACGCGTCTCCGTTTTGTTGCCGTTGCACAGCTATGTGTTGCAATGTGTTGCTGTTGCCAGCATTTGTATGTGTGTATCTGCCCCAGTTCGTTTGCCACTTTTGTCATTTGCTTGGACTGGCCTATATGCTACGAAAGTTGAATTCAGTTCACTAGCCACACAATGAGAACGACTTCCTCTCGTTGCTCTAATTATGGCATCATATAAATCACCGAATTCTCTCTCAAATCGAGAGAGAGAGAGGGAGACAGAGAGAGAGAGAGACCAAATCATATTGATAAGTTTATTTATTTATTTACAGTCGAACAGTGCACAATTTTGGAAAACAATTTAAAAAAAAAAATTAAATATAAAAATTCCATTTCAAATTAAAGTTACTAATTAAATGATATAAAAAAATAGCGAAATAAAGCATTTACAACATTTATTTGAAGCATTGGGGAAACCCAGATAAAAATAAAACTGACCAAATAAAATAACAAATAAAACTGGCTGCTGAAGAATGTTTATGTTGGCGAATCCAGAGAAACATCTGGAATCATCATCACTGAAGACCATTCTGCTGAAATCTGTCTTCTGTCTTCAAAAATGATGTTGAATAAAAAGTAGTAGTTTCATTAATAATTCCAATAACACTCCTGGTGCAAGGACGAATGCTTTCGAGTCGAGTGAAGTGAATTTGAAAGATGTAAGCTGCGCAAATGCTTTCAAGTCAGGACGATAGATCGTCCTTACGAGAGTCACCCTGGCTGATATACATATATATATATATATATGTATATATATGCTGTATGTGGATTTGATTGCGGATGGAATGAGTTGGGTCGAGCGAACTTGTTCGTCTTGGCGAGCCGGCAAATCATTTGGCAAACGAGCGACGAACGACGAACGACGAACGACGAGCGATGAGCGACAGTACTTGTTCAAGTATGAGTACTCGCATTCATTGCACTCACTCCAGTTGCAGCAAATGTCCATAAAAGAAGCCGACAAAATTGCATCTGAAAGGTAAAAGCATGCAAATATTTGCCAACTCTGCAAATCATACACATAATTGAAATTCATGTGTATGTATGTATGCATGTGTGTATGTATGTGAGAGCAGTGTGTTGTGGAGTGTGTGATGTATGTATGTATGTATGTATGTATGTATGTATGCACTTAGCCATTGTGCTGACCGACTGGTGTGCATGAAGTTAAAAAAACAATGGCATTGGCCACGGCCTGCCCAACACGCCCACACACTTTTCTTTTATTCATGGAGAGAACTGGGTAGGTGGGAAACTGGAGACTGGCGGGTGGCGGGCGGGCTTCGTACTTTTCGTCCTTTTATGCCGCACGACCAAACATTCTGTATATGAGTATTTAATTAATCCGCAGTTGACTCACCAATAAACGCAAGGGGTGCCTTAACCCCACCACTCACACACACACATCGCCCGTTGCGCAATTTAAAATGGTTGAGTGCGAGTGCGAGTGTGAGTGTGAGTACGAGTGCCAGTCCGAGTACCCAATGCAAAACGAGTACGACGCACTCACGATTAATTCACAGTCAAAGTCTGCACTTCTTGTGCTCGCCACTCGCTTGTGGTCCTTTCAATTTAGCTGTCTTCAGACCTTGGGAAAGTCCTCAATGGTCACTTATTCAACATGCACATATATATATATATATATATATATATGACATACATACCCTTGTCGTTATCCATAACAATTCAAATATATTTTCTGATACTTAAATCTTGTACTCAAGAATCGTCGACGAATTATTCCGTTTAACATTCAACTAATTGGACAATTCCAGAGCTGATTTATGATCTTATGAGATCAAATATTATTATAATAAAAAATGATAAAGTTGCCGTCGGAACTAGCCGGGTGCAAACAGGCTGAAAATCCCTTCTTTCGAGAGTTTGACATATCTCGACCACTGAAAGAAAAGAAGATTGGGCAACTCTGGTTCTTGAATTGTGATGGAAAACTTTTGAAGGAGGTTACTGATAATCTATCTTCAAATTTGATGCCTACTGCTCTAAAACTGAGGCAGATATGGGCGTAAATGCATTGCTGATCCTTGAAGGAGATTACTCTTAAACTACTTTCTTAGTTTGGTGGCTCTTTAAAAACAAAAATTGTGAGAGCTATATAGTTAGGCGATATATCCCCAGTGGGGATGGCTCCAAACCTTGGCATATCCATTCAAAATGAGACTGTCCCAGCTGGAGACACAACAAATTTCGAATATAATTTCTTGTATACACTCAGGAAATGAACTTGCCATAATTTTTAGAAAATCGCCGTATATTTGACCCCAAGAAAACTAAACTTCTAAAATTGAGACTGGTATTTTTCTAGAAACTGGGCTTTCCACTTCTGATTTCCGGGAGGGTTGAATTATTTCCCACTGAGAAGCTTTTCTAACTTTATGAAAAATGTTTTGTTATTCTGAGAAATTGTTACTAAAACCAAGAAAAACTTTTTAATTTTTAGAGTAATTTCTAAATTTCAGGGTGATTTTTTCTTATTTCTTAGGATTTTAGTTACAGTGCAAAGCACAGTTGATTTCATGTTTGCCAGCACATTTGGATGAATGAGCACTTATAAGCTGGGACTGGATGTCGTGGCTGTGGTGGCTGTGTTGGATGTGGTGGGCGTAACTTAGCAGATGTATGGATCGAGCAAATTCAGTTCTTATTCACATCCATTTTCAATTATAAGCGCATTTTCACAGGCAAAGAACATACCAATTTCATTGCGCATACAATGGACGCTCTCGTGTCAAAAGAACATTTTTTGTATCCACTGTTGGCAGCACGCACACTTTAATACACACACACACCCACACCCACACGCACACGCACACGCACATATGTATATATATATATATATATATATATATATAGATATACATGTAATATACCTGTGGCAGCCGCAGAGGGGCCACAGCAATGTTATCTCTATTTAAATGGATAAGTGACAGTCACCATTGGCCATTCTTGTTCGCAGTTGCAGATTCACGCAATATCAGAGCACAGTTGCCACGCAGTGCAATTTAATGTTGCAATTCAATTAATTGCCATTACACGCTACATTTATTTGATTGTGTGCAGCACCATTTGTGTATTTGCTTATGTAGTGCTGAAGTTCAAATTTAGCAAGCTTTTAGCAAGACACAGTTCATCATCCAAGTCTTTGGATGTCATCAGTAATGTGTTTTTACATATTGTTTCCTGCTTTCAATTCAATTGAAAAACTGATGCTTTTCTTGCTATCGGTATCGGTATTTATCGATATTGGGCAACGGCGGCAGTTATCGAATAAACTTGATCTGTTTCCAGCTCTTAAAGTCTTTGAGAACGACGTGTTCATGCAGAGAGTATTGCTTTATTTATTTAAATTTTAAATACTAATGCAGAATTAAGAAGAGGCACTTGAGATATGGAATATACATATATTTGTCTATATCCACGTCAGTCAAAAGTACTCCCAGGGAAACTAGATTTAAGGATCGCCATATTAATTCATTGTCCAGTTTGGTATTCAATGACTGGTCGATCTCCCGCCGACTAAGAACTCTGCGTTTATAATTTATAATAAGCATGCCTCATTTATTTGTTTACTTTTCATATTTGCCATAATTTTGTTTAATTAAATAAATTAGTGAGAACCACAATGGAAAATATGATGTGTAATGCAATACGCATCACGATAATTATCAACCCAAAAACAATGGCAAAAGCTACCCAATGTTCGCTGTCTTCACATGGCAATACAAGGAATAATTCAGAACCCAAGGATGCAGCTGAAGATGTCTCCCTTAACCGTTACCGTTACACACTTCACGATACAAATCTAATATCCTCTGCGAGGGTATAGAAAAACTCACACACACCATTGACAAAATGCGATCGGGTGGTGAGTTTTCATTGGTCGCTTGTCGCATACCCTATATATATATATATTGTGCAGATACACACACACACACACATGTACATATGTTCATTACTTTTTGGGCATTAATATGACATTATTGTATAGGGTTAAATCACTCTTACAGCACCGAGTGGTTGCAGGCAGCCAGCCCTTTGCCGCCATTGAATCCAACTGCTTCATTTTTTCATGCTTCGCAATTGGAATTTCAATTCGAGTATTTGCCTGTCTGTCTCTGTGTGTGTGTGTGTGTGTGTGTGTGTGTTTAGTTGAATGGTTCGATGATTATTGAAATTAAAAGAAAAAAAGAAAAAATTACCAGCGACAATTGTCGGATTTTGATTGCGTTCCGCTTTCAATCAGAGCCAGAGACAGAGACAATGCAACATGATTTGCCTTTTGTTGCAAGTGCGCATCAGCCCCACTGGGGGTGGCGGTGTCCTTTCTCCTGTGAATGTATATATATACACATATTTACATATGTGCTTTTGTTGTTGTTATCAAAGCTGGAACATCATCATCATCAGCAGCAGCATCATCATCATCACATCAGGTGGGACAAGCTCTAACCGCACTCCTTACTCCTTACTGCCTGCTCCCCACTGCCACCCAGTCGTAGTCACTTAGTCAGTCAACTGTTCTGTGTGTGGTATTATTGCCGTTACTTTTGTTGCTGCTATTCCCAATCCCAATCCCAATCCCATTCCCATTCCCAATCCCAGTCCCCAGTTCTGGTTGTTGTTTTTGCCAGATTGCGTTTGCTTACAAAAACGAAATAAAGATGGTGTTGGCGATAGCCGACGGACAGGCGGACTGACGGACTGACAGACGGACCCATTGGGTGACGGAAGTGACGATGGAGCCAAGGGGCAGCTATGGCTCCGGTGCCGGTGCCTGTGCCAGTGCCGGTTGTGGCCACGGCCGACAAAAGCCGTAAAAATTGCGGATTACAATCGCGGATTTCCATCGCACAATTGTTTATTATTGCTGCCGTCGTTTCTCCCTGCCTTTTTATATCAAGCCGCTGCCTTTTGGGCCACTCCCGCCCTCTTTGCCGCCTCCAGCCGGCCATCAGAGACGGACACGGCAACGGCGACGGCGACGGCGACGGATGCGATGACGATTCATTTCTTACTCCATTTGCTGTGCATTTTTTACATATTATATATTTTATTTCGTGCTTCTGCTTTTTATTTATATTCCACACGAGAAAACTTTTGTGTTTTTTTTTTGTTGTTGTTCGTGCGCCTTTTGCATGTCGCAATTGCTGTTGTGCTCGTCCCCCTCATTAGCCTCCCCCCTCGTTCTGACTGTGCTCCCACTCCCACTCTTAAGACCACTTCACTGCTCCACTTTCTTGCTCTTGCTCTCGCTCTCTCCTCTTCTCAATCTAGTTCTCGGTCTCTCTCCCTCTCTGTCTATCCCTCTATTTCGCCCTTTGGCCCGTTTGCACTGTATTATATCTTATTTGTTTGTTTTGTTTTTGTGTATGTTTTTTCATTTCTATTTTTCTTCATTTTTTTTTTTGCTTTTTTTTGCTTTGCTCCTTCCACAAGAGATTCTCAAATTTGCTAATTTGTGAACTTTTGTGTGCGCATTACAATTCGTTGTTCTCTTCTCTTCTCTTCTTCTCTTCTCTTTTATTCTGTTCTGTTCTGTTTAGTTTAGTTCTGTTCCGTTCTGCTTTGGTTGGCATTTTGGTGTTTCGCATTGGGAATTCGAACGGCCGCGCGACCTTTTCGCGGGGGTCGCCGGCTCGCAGATCCTTACCGTTTTTTTATTTTATTTCTTTTTTATGTGTTGCTCCTTCTGCCTTACGTTTCTTGACTACATTAAGCAGCTCAAATGTTTGTTGTTGTTGTGTTTGCTTGACTGTGGATGGGGGCAACGCTTGCCTCAATTCAATTTAAGACGATAACATCTTAATTTGTACCAATAAATACTTGGGTCGTCGTTTTCACAGCTACCTTGTCAGCATAATTTCGTTAATCATTGATATGCCATCCATCCCCGAGCACTTCGCTGCAATTACACTAAATATGCTTATAAATAAACACATAAATAAATACACAAATCCATACAAATATACCATATTAATTGGGAGCATGCTGAAATAGTATATCGCATAGACATTAATATTATATGTATTACTTCAAACATTCAAGCATATTTCTTGGAATATTATTTAGAACTAGCTTTTTATGAGTGGGAAAGGTGTGTCAATGCCAGCCAAATGGCTTGGCAACACCTGTTGGCCATATAACAACAACACAATTGACTTTTACATCTAGATCTTGAGTATTCTATTCCAATGTAAGCTTTTGGTATATGTTTGAGATATGTTTGAAAAAATAAGTATAACACTCCAGTCGGGCGTAACTGACTACAAAATACAGTGTAATATCACAGCTGATTACAAGACAAATACATCGTAGATTCTTTAATTTATAATTAACTTAAAATAGACGCTCTTCTTGCTACAACCCATTCATAAAGAATAAAACTGAATAATGAAGCCGTGTAAAAGTATCCCTGATCCTGCATCCCTGATTCTGATGAAGACGATATATATTATTGACCAGGATATAGTATTGACCAGTGATATTAAAATACCGACCATTAATAGACCCTACTCACCCTACAAATTGAGAATTGTGAGCGATATGTGATTTTATCGATTTGCATTTATCGATTTTGCAGCAACCCAATTTGAAAACTTTGTTTAACGTGCAAATAGGCGAATACACACATATATTCAAAGCCTCCAAGATTTCTAGCTTCAAGTCTTTACCATCAAAACAATGAATGTGCTTTTTACTGCTTTCATATTTCTTAGGCGATTTTATGATTAATATTATGTCAAGGCTTACATACACATACACATATACATATCCATATACATTTACGATTACATAATTGGATAGATAAATATTTATAATTTTGGTTTTTATAGTTTGCAAGAAATTATATATCAAATATGAAGTGTCTAGTTTAGTTAGACTTCTAGCGATGTTGATCGAGAATATATATATACGGAGACATCTGGTCAGCAAAATGGTTATATGGAAATTATATGGTATGCTCCGATTCGCACGAAATGTTTTTAGTTCCATTGTACGATTATCAAAATTGAATCATATACATTCAATTGTCGCCCTTTATATATATGTATATATATATCATATATATGACAACAATTAAAGGAACATCCTGTAAAGCTCTCAAATAAGTTGTGTTAAAGGACATCAGATTTGAATATAATTATAGAAATAAATAAGAGATTAACATTATATTATGATGCAGAAGGCAGGAAGAGGTGGAATATAACCAAGATCATGTCTGCGTTAGATATGGTGTTAGATTTTTGTCAAATCTGAAGGACCTCGATATACCTCGAAGTACAAATCGAAGAGATTCAAATATTTCATACAATTTTAGGGACAAAGTTACCAAACTGGAAGAATCCTCCCAAGTTTTTTAACAAAATTTCAACATTTTTAAGTGGTTAAGAATGGGTATCAGACGAAAGCAGCTCAAATCAAGTATTAAATTATAATCCAATAGTCCTGTGAGTATGTATCTGCATCTGTCCGTCAGTAAAACTAAAGACACTAAATGTGAAATATATGTTTAATTCTCATATACCCCACGCAGATTAAATTTACTTTGTTTTATTGACAAATTCATCGATTTGTCCCCAGAAGGGGGGGTGAGGGGGAGGGGGAGCGATATCACAGATAGGAACAGAAAATGAGGCAAGTATAAGTATATGAAAAAATATGAGAAGAAGAGAAACGAAATGCGCATTAATTAAAATGTGAAACCTAATAAATTTAAATTACAACTTTCAATAAAAACTTTTTATCGCCCGCCTTTCACGTCTAGTCCTCAACCTGTCTCGGTCTCCATCTCCAGCTCGGCAGATGCTTGAGCCGCTGCTACTTCTGGCTCTGCCATAGGGAAGATGAGGCAAGGTCTGAAAACTTTCATGCGCTGAATTATTTAATGAGCATGAAAATTGCGGAGCAGCTAAAAAAAAAAAAAAAAAACCAAAAAGCAAAAAAAAAAAAAAATCCAAAAATTATAAAACGACAACAAGAGCAGTAACTGAACAGAGCGCGGCAAGCGCTGAACCATAATTTGGTCTTATTCCAGTTCAACCCCGAAAAAGGGCTGAATAAAAACATAGCGCGACAAATAGATAACCTCAGGTAAAAATTAATAAACATCCTTTCGTCCGTATGTCCCTCGGCAGACATTGAATGGAAACTGAAACTGCCGCAGGAGGCAAAAAAGTGGCCAGCCAGCAGAGCAGTGGAGATGCCGAAACAACAACAACAACAACCAAACAACAAAACAACAAAGCCCAGAAACACAGAGCAGTTTGCGAAGGAGTCTCGGATGGAGTTGTTTTCTGGGGGTTCGCACCATAACCATAACCAACAACAACAATTGCGGTGCGACGGTTGTTTTTCTTGTAATCAAAAGCGTTTTCATTGTTTAACAATTAAATTGCTGGAAAAGGCATCATTAGCAGTCGCCAGTCACAAGTCGCGAGTCGCGAGTTGCAAGTCGCAGTCGGCAGTGCCAAATCCTGATGGAGTGTTCACTTGAAAGCCTTAAGAATCAGCCTGAAGTTTGCCTTCTCACTGGCTGCTTTCGAGAACAAAGAAAACTACCAAGCCAAAGTAAATGAAAACATCGCTGGAATACCCCACGGTAATGGGTCGCCCATTAATATAACAAGCAACAAGCGCCTGGCCTGGCTAGGCCAGCACCAAATCGAATACGAGCCAGAACCAGAACCAGAACCAGAGCCAAAAACAGGGCCAGGACATCCACATCCACATCCACATCCACATGCACAGCCACAGCCACAGCAACAGCAACAGCGCCAAAAGCAGAACCAGAGCAAAATTCACTTTCTGGCAGACGAGAACCCATTTCCAACTGCCTCGGCAGACAACGTAGACAAGGCGTCTAAGACGGTGGGTGGGGAGCGGGCTTTGGGGGGTATGGGGGGAATGGGGTATGGGGAATGGGGTGTGTACGCATTACAGGGAATAAATTTGAAAGGTGGAGAAATTATGAGCATGCTATGCAGCTTCAATTTGGCCGACCTTCTGGCTAAACTTTTGTGCAAACAGTTGTTTAAATATCCAGCAAACACGAAAAGGTTAAATTCATAATATGGCCAAATTAGATACAGCGGGCGGCACGGTCATAGAATAACATAATAGAAAATGCCGTTACCCCTTTGTCCTTGCATGCCCCGACTCCTTTTCCTTTTCCTGCCCCCTTCCCGTTCTCGTTATCCTGCTCGCTCTCTCATTGTCGTTCTCGTTGTTAGCGTTGTCCTCGTTGTTGTTCTTACTGTTGTCGTGGTCGTTGTCGTCCGCCTCCGCCTCCGCCTCCATCCATCTGCTAATGAATTCCCCAAAGGAAATTTTCATGAATTCGCTTACAAATTTTATAACGTTTTCTTGCGCTTCCCCCTCTCTCTCTCTCTCCTCTCTCTCTCTCTCTCTCTCTCTCCGTCGACTATTGCCTCTACTCCTTTTCGCTCGCTTGCCCTTTCTCTCACTCTCACTCTCCCTCCCTCTCACTCTCCCTATGCAGTCAACAGCCTGTCTCTCTTCCCATTCGAATTAGCTCAAGTTGGAGCCTTATCAGAATTCAGCCACTGCATTTCCCTTGGATTTCTGAACAATGAATGAAAGCCTTTGTTCTTATTATTATATATTATGGCATCATGATCTTTTTTAGTTAGTCCATCAAGTGCTAGTTCATAAGTCGAGCTCACATCGTGGAATAGTGCAGAAAAACAATAGTTCAACGTTGGTAAGAATTATATGCATATATCCCATTTATGATATTTCCCGAATGATTTATGCTATTTATGATGATTTATGAATATTGTCTGAATGCAAATCGGTGGCTTGAAGATCTTGAATTATTCTTTGTCTCGTCGCTCTGAAGATATCTGAAGATCTTAAATCGCACAATAGATACAAAGATGTTCCATTTAATTTATGGAATATCGCAAAATGTTATCATTAGTTGGAATGCCCAACTAATTTTATTATAACAAAGTTTGTTAGTAAATAAAATAATTTAAATATATCATTTGTATTTCAAAATTCTCTCCTTTGATAATTTCAAAATTTTCGAGACTAGAATATTTGATTTATTTTCTCCATGAGGAAACTATTTACCAAAAAGCGAGTTGAATCTAGACTAAATGTAAAGATTTTGTTGAACAAAGCCGTACAAAATATATAAAAGACATCGAGGCGACAAAAAGTGGCTTAAGATATTTGGTAGCATATCATTGATCATTGAGTACGAGAGGATGAGGTCCAACGATATAATCTTTCTTTCTTAAAGGAGACTTGAGCTTCCGCACTCATTTTATTTATGAAACATAATGAGAAATTGCAAAAAATATATATTTTTAATTTGTTAAAAATAATATGATTAAAGAAAGGAGGCAAAGTTTATAATTAACTTATGTAGCAACAACAACAACCAACAAGAAGAAGCAGTAAATATTGAAAATTGTAATTCCTTTAGTTTTCGCGATAGAAAATCGCCATTAAATGAAAATCGTCTTAAGACTGAAAGCTTTTCTTACTTTGAGATATAATTTATAAATAATATAAAAAAATATAACTAAAAATTAAGGCTTTACCCAAATCGACAATCCAAAAAATATTGTTTGTATTTAATTTTCAAATATGTTTTCTCTTGTTACGATATACATTAGTGGTAAGTCTCTGCTCCGAATTGTCGTAGAATCTTAAGTATATTCAATTTAATAAGCTATCTAAAATATATTAATAAAACAAAGTAACGCTAATTTTAGAGATCAGTTTTTTTATGAACAAAAAAAAACACGGGAAACTGCACCGTTTTTTCTAAATTGTATTGCAATAAAGAAAAGAAAAACTCTGATTTTTAGAAAAATACTTTCTGAATATTGAGGTGAGTTTTCCTTGGCGTCGAAAGGCGAAAACTGTCCGAGCAAGCAAATGGCGGAGACTCTCCCGTCAACGTCATTGTGGAGAATCTTGGCCTTGGAATCTCGGCTTGGCCAGCTCTCTGCTAACTGCCATCTACTCTGCGCCTATGCAAACATTATTTCTGTTGCCACAGGCAACTTTTCAGCTAGCGTTTCCCCGTTCCCCGTTCCCCGGCCTATGTTGATCTCGAAAAAATGCATTTGACAGATTTGTTGGATCAAATTGGAAAAGCAAACGAGCGAAACGAGAAACCGAATACAATACTCCAAATGGGAATGCGTATTATACGGAATACGTTACGAGATAATAAAACACAAAACTCCATTTTGTATTACGCTGACGATATTAATCCCCTAAAGTGGACTTGATTTTATTTACCAAGGACTCGTGCACAAATACATGCATAAATCTGTGCTTCTATTTATATATTTGTGGATATAATGAACCAACACACACACACACACACACGTGCACTTAAGGACCTACGTAAAATTGGCAGTTGACGACCACACATCAAGTAATAATTATGAATTTTTGGGGTAGGTTTTGAACATGCCCCGCTCGGAGTGAGAGAGTATAATAATTGGCCATAGGTCGGCCCAACTATTAAGGACATTAAAGGTTGCACCCTCACTTTCTCACACAGATACTTGTGTGTGTGCGTGTGCGTGTGCGTGTGTGTGTGTGTGTGTGTTGATAGATAGATGCGTCTCTTATATTAAATGCAGTCTCAGAACAGTCTAATGAAAGATCGCACAGCTTTCGACTCACATCTCCCACTAATGATGGACGGAACAACCCCGTTTTCATTCCCATTGTTCGAGGACAACGTGTTGCTGTTGTCTATGTGGCGATGCTACTATCAAGGGATTATTTGTGTGGTTTACAGTTTTTAATTATGCACCGCGACATGAATGCAGAGCAACAGCAAAGCCAAAGGCAAAGGCAATAGCAGAGCAGAGCAGAGCAGAGCAGAGCAGAGCAGAGCAGAACAAATAAGACCCACAAGATGAACAACATTTTAGGGGTGAACTGAAGTGGTGGCTCACACAAGCCAAATGGAATGCATCCTTCATCCTTCATCCCAGTATAGTATTTTCATTACATACATATATATATATATATATGTATATATATGTTTATATATACATATACTTGTCAGTATATACAGGGTATGCATATGTATTTGTGAGTTGGTACGTACAAAATGAAGGACGTTTCACTATCTAGAAATGTGTGAAGTTCGTGCTTGGGTCCAGAGTCCGGAGTCAGGATTTGCTGTTGCACATGGGCATTTTGGCATTTTGAGCTGTAACTGGAGCCAACGAAATGCACAAGTGCCATCGACTAAAGCATATTTGAGTCCTGAGACAAGCAGACAGACTACGACAGATTGCGAATGCGATATTCGCATCTAACCCTTGATATACAAACATGCATAGGCAAGTGGGAGTTGCAATTAGTGTTTGGATCTGGAGTCGGAGCTGAAGTTGACCAAATGACAGACAGATGTAACCATAGACAGCAACTAGTCGTGAGACTGAAGGGATTCGCATCAAAGAACTCTCTGTCAATCTCAGAGCAGCCCTTTCATTCACCGGCCGCAGCTGCCAACAAGACTTGATGTTATTTGCCAAACTCAAAACTGGCCAATTTCAAATGCGAGCAATGGAAAAGGTGACTTACTCGCATACAGCCAAGAAAACGGTGATCAAAGTCTGTGTAAATTATACAGCTACAAAGATTGAATCGCTTTTCTTCTGAAAATGTGAGTTCCTCGCAAAGAAATGCAAAGAAATTAAGTATTAATTGGGATTTCGGGTAACGTTCGCCATCCCAAAAGCTACGGACTTGTAATTTGGAGCCTTGGATATACACGTTCAAGTCTGCTTCAGATCAAGTGTTAAGGTTTTTTGTTAACACGCCCACCGTGGCTCTGGCAACCCACAATTTGAAAGTCACCCGAGTCCCCATCAGAAATCGGCTTCAACATTTTCTAGCCCCAAGCCAATGAGTTTTGAGCTGGAGTCCCAACAAACTGATGTTAATGTAGGAAGAGTGACAACCTCTGCCAATCTCTAGCTTCGAGACTGTGGCGTTTGTGTGGGCGTGGCCATAAAATGCATTCCACAATCTTTTTAGCAGCTAACTGGCAATATATTTCCCAGCTTTTGTTCCAGTATTATTCAAATTGCAGGTAATTGTATATATAATATATACAAAGATGTGCATATCTGTGGAAAATTTAGACTTTAGCGTTTCTTTGGACTTAGTTCGCTGCTTGCTGAGTAAGTGGGCGTGGCCAAGGACATATTTTGCCTGATATTTTTGGGTGACTACGATACACATGAGGAAATTGGATTTTCCTCATATAAATTTCTTATATTGTGAACCGAATTGAATCCGATGGATTCAAGGAATTCAATTAAAAGCATCCAATTTAAATTGAATAATGACATTTCTTTAAGACTGTCGAAAATCACAGAAAAGGAACAATACCAGCAATTCACGAATATTAATTTGTTTTCAAACTGTTATATTAATGGAGGTGGGCGGAATGAGCATTTGTAGACACCCTGAAGGTGGAGCTAGGAGCAACTGCTGGGTGCAGCTGGGCACTTATTTGATGCATAAAGATTCACTGAGAATTAATAAAAACCAAAATAAAATGTAATTTTATAAGGCAAAGTGAATAAAATGAATCGGTGATAGATGTGAATATATTATTATAATTAGGCTTAAGAAGGTGAAAATATAAAGGCTAAATACACAAAGCAATTTTATAAAATTCCAAGACATTAACTGATATTGCCGGAAGTTACTGTTTTATAGGAAATAGATTTATTGGCTCTTTTGATGAGAGTTCCCAAACCATTTTGGAAAATGATCTGTGGTCTTTGAGCTTTGATCGTGCTGTCTTGTGACTGTACTATATTATATTATTTATTATTATATTATCTATATATACTGTATTTATTGAAATATTAAATTGAATTTTTAATGTAATTTAATTTGTGTTTTAATTCTTATATTTCTCTGTGTCGACTGATATTAGTTGGCATTAAATAAATAAATACCAAAATAAAATGTTAAATAGAATCGATCGTTCAGTGGCTGGCTGTGGTCGCCTCCCGGAATGCCCTTAGATGTGGCATCGACTATGGCTGCGAAACCCAAGATGGAGATCGACAGTCGATATTGTTCAAGGATCAGCACTCGTAACAATGCCCACTTACGCCATAATTACATCTGACAGGCAGACGCGGGCAATGGCATCAATAATGGGCAATAACAACAACAACGTTGATCAAAATAAATACGTTCTTTTTGTTGGAAGAGTAGGTATCTGTCTCTCTGGTAACTGGGATTATGCATTATGGCATTGTGCGCCTTTCCCTCTATATTGGGATCAAATCTCAGTTGTTGTTCAATGTGGCCGAATATTATGATTGCATATTCCTGCAGATGTTTGATATAGATTAAGTCAGCAGCAATGCCTCGCAAAATATGGCCCCGTCTCGATCTCATGTTATTCCGCTGCCAAACAATAGACACCAGCAGCAGTTTCCACGAGGGGATTAGCAAACATCTTCCATGTTATCTACGATAAATCATTGTCCAAAATCGCCCACCCACACCAGTTGACCACGAACTTGGAGCACGGAATTGGTAATGTATTTTTGAGTTCAATGGTTTCATTAATATGTGAATATGTTTAGTTGGATGTCCTTTCTTCTAAAAATCAAAAACAAATCGAAAAAAGTACTCGAATTTTATGGTGATTGGTTCGATTGCCAGGTTCATCTGGGGACAACTCGGGAGACAACTACTAGTTGAGCTCATTTAAAATCCAAGTTTATATTGAAGGCAAATAAGTCTACTTGATTCAAGTGCAATATTTTTATAATAGTTATGCATATGAAAATATTCGCTGAGAATGAGCTGAACTGCTTTATTGAGTTCAATTGGATATCCTTCCTAGATAGAGGATTTTTATTTCAACTTGATGGAACTTGGTATGCATATGGTCCATATAACATTCGATCTGTGTATCAACATTTAAATGCCAATGGATTAACTCATCTTTCTTTCTTTATGCGAATCATTCAAGTCAATATGCTTTTGTAGAACAAATACTAATAATATATTTACAATAATAATATTATTATTAATAGAAATATTTTATTTTTCCAGTAAATGTAAGTAGTTTAAATCCTATGTGACAAATATGTTAACGTTTTCTTTATTCCTTATAGTAAAACGCATTGTAAAAATTGAGTATGCTATAGTCAAAAATTCTAGACTAGGATATATGTATCCCGTCCTCAACTGTTGCAATACAATCAATTAAATCGACTAGTTTACTAACCAAATGTTGGCTCAAATGATTTTACATGCTCAAATGTAAGGCTTATGCGAATACCGGGCAACATCGAGTTGACTAATATAATTTGATTGTGAGAGGCACAGTTAGTTAAAGGTCACTCAATAAAGGCAGCAACTGTTTTCACTCACAAGCCGAAAGCTGAGCCAAGTAATAATGCTCTGGGCGAAAGATCTCTGCTAGGAAATAGCCGCCAGAAAATGCTTCCAGCTGTGCAAGTTGTTGGTGAGGTGGCTTGAACTGAGATACATTGAAAATTGGCAAGTGAACAGTTTACTGCCAGGTACAAATATAAATGTGAAGTACGTGCATACTTTGTATTGCTTTTTATTTGATTATTTCAGCTTTGGAATAAGTTTGTTAGCCATTCACATTAAATCAAATGAAAGCAGCTATTTAATTTATTTAAATTACAAATTAAAATCAAAGCTACAAATTAAAGCAGAATAATTCCATTCAAATGTAAAATAAATACTATCTAATATAATAGAGTAAATTAAAGTATATTTGAAACTAAAATCGAAAATAGTCCAAGATTTGTTGCAAGGAACAACAAAGGAATGGATGGTGTTAGATGTTGCGTATATCATATCAATCATAATCAAATTCATATCTTTAAAAAAAACACCGAAAAGCTCCGTGAGCAAAAATGCAGAATATAAACGCAACCAGCTCAAGCAGAACTAGTTCATTATGTGTTTTGCCCTGATTATGAGCCCATAAAACTATGTATGTACACACACACACACACTCGCACACACACACACACACACACACACTCGCACACACACTCGCATATGTATTTTGTGATACTGTTAAGGACTTGCACAATGCAGCGTATTATCGAGATCCTGTTTGCGCTGTCTGAACTCTTGTGCAAGCCGAGGCCGTTTTATTGTCCTCGGGGTTTGTTTTTAGTTTTTGGGTGCTTCGCGTTCGCGTTCGCGTTTTTTTATTGAGCTTCCTTCGGCAGACCTTGCCCAATTCCAATTCCATTTGGAAGCAGCAGCAGCGGCATCGCCGCTTGAAGTACATTTATCTGGCTTGTCTTGTGGTCTGTCCTGTTCAGTCCTGTGCCGTGCTGTCCTCGTCCAGGTCTGACAATCGTTCACGCTGCATCCGCTCGAGCTCCTTACCTGGGTGTTCATACACCCTGTACATGCACACACATCTGCATATATATATATATATATATATATATATATATATATATATTATTGAGTCGGCCATTATGAAATGTCAGACGACATGCTAAAAACCCTTTTCGAGCAAATTTTATCACCCGGTTAGAAAAGTTCTCATGAAGCCATTGTAACCCTTTCACTTAATTATTGGGCACATTATGTGCCATATTCATGGCAACGCGATGCCCGACTATGGCAGAGGGGCAACGCGTGACGGGCTGTTGTTGAACAACAATGGAAACTAGCAGCTAGTATGTGCATGCACGTATATATATATATATATATATATATATATATATGTATATTTATATGAGCACCCCGAAATCATCAGTCGTCTCGGCTCGCGTGGCCGCACAGATTTTACGCATTCATTGAGAAAATTTGAAGGGCGCTGAGCGATAATTGCACCACCAACTCAGGCAGGGCAACTGTGCAGCAGAGAACGGTGAGTGCTAGTGTGAGTACCCGTCCACCCGTCCACCCGTCTACCCATTTACCCATTTACCCATTAACATAACCGATTCCTCATTGCCCATTGCGAAAGCCGCGCTTCTGCCCCGTTCTCGGGTTTGCGTGACCCAGCGGCCAATACAGATGGGTTTTCATTTTTTGATGGCTCTCTCTGCTTACGCCGCATATATCAGGCACCCACAAAACACCCATAAATACACCCATACATCCGTACACACCAACATACATACACGCACATCATCCGTGTAAACAAATCTCATCCATTTTGGATGATGGCCATGAGTTTGACATTGATGCAAAGTCGCTGGATGCTGACAAGGAATTATGATTTTCAGTCGCAGCTTAAGCAACTCTTTAACCATCCAGCTGCAAAATCAATATTTGGCCTTAAGAGTCCAAACCAGCTTGAATTAGACAACCTACCCCCAAATTAAACTTTTTGCGCTAAGTGAAATCGAAACCATTCTGGATTCTGAATTCGAAATTACACACAGCAAATCCCAATCTGCAATAGATGTAGCTTTAACATGTATACGTTTAATTGTTTTTTAACATCAACTATAAGATATTTATATGCAAAATAATATTACGTTTAAAAATACGAATTATATCGGAACGATTATCTTATTTTTGCAAGTTGGGTTTGCAATTTTTTAATTTAATATCAATCTCAAAGCTGAGCACATGTTGAAGTCTGCAGATCTCTCGATTGGAATATATTCAATTAAAATAGCTGATTAACTTTAATTTTTTTGTTTTTTAATCAAATATATTTAGTGTTGAGCACAGATTTTGTTACTACATTTGCCGTGATAATACAGTTAATTGATTTTACTGAAGTTGCTTCAGTTACTAGTCACTAGCCATGATTTATTGATGAATAAACGTATATATTTAGTTGCTCGAATGCTGATTAAATGAAAAAGTATCTGTCTCAAGTTGTATATATATATTTGAGCTCGTTCTAAAATGTTTCTCTTGGAGTATTTGTAATTTGTATAAGCCAAATTGTGCATTTTTTATGATATAATTAAATTCGATAAATAAACAAAAATCAGAGGAAAAAAACTGATTCGCTCTCAGCCAAACGGGGCGTGGCCAGAGACTGTACAACGGCCTGCGACTGTTCCCAAAATGTAATTAAACGTGAGATGTTGTGACGCCTTTGTCTATGGCTGCTTTCTGGGGCTGTTGTTGATGCTGATGCTGAGGCTGAGGCTGAGGCTGGCTTCCCATGGCCTTTGCCGCTCTGTCTTTGCCTAGATGCCAGCTCGGGGCGAGGGCGGGCACAGGCCTAGGGGCACCAGCCAACATACACCATACACCATGCACCGTGCACCGTGCACCAAGCAACATGCACCAGTTCATTGGGTGTATCATAGGAAAACAACAAGAAGAACAACAATATTCTCCAAGTCGAAGATTACATACACTTGCAGAGAGCGGTGTCCAGCTGCTCACGTCCTCATTTCATTATCTATTCATATTGATATCAAAGCGAAAAAGTATAATGTATTTCATTTAGATATATGTATAAACACATTCATTTAAATAATTAAGCAAACACAATCAAACAAAATCGTAGAGACTGAGACTGAGAGAGATAGGAATAGAGCCAAACGTGGCTATATCTAAATCGGCTAGTGATGCTGATTAAGGTCGGAGACATCTCCATCAGTGCGTCGCACAGTTGACGGCAAAATGAGAATACCCACAAGGCAAGGGTATATATTTAATCGACGCGGAGCTGATGTTATTAATGGTTTTTTAATATCATTTGTGTCGGCGTAAATGGTATTTTTAAAATCTGAAACGATTTATTGAAACGAAGTCAAGCAGAATCGATGGCTCGAACTCGAATTCGGACTTCGACTCCGGCTCAGACTCAGACTCGAACTCGAACTTGGATTCGAAACGAAAAGCAATGTCCGGCATTGGTTCAAGCAATATAGTCAAGCTGTATGTACCAGTACAGATACAGATACAGATACAGATGCAGATACAGATACAGATACATACATATATACAAATAAATAGTGTAGTTGTAGCTGTGGCTGTGGCTATATCTGAGCTGTGCACTCCACAGGGCCTCGGCGGTCTCTCACTTGACGCTGGGCCAAGTGTGAAAAATGATTGATGGATTTCGATTTTGATTCGTGCAGTATTCACAAAGGGTGCCGTGTTTATAAAGAACTTCGACATCGACAAGGGGACAGCGGACAGCGGACAGCGGACAGGGGACAGCGGACAGGGGACGGCGGCGACAGCAACGACAATCGGCATAATAAGATAGCAATTATTTATCTCAACTGAATAAAGGCAATTTTTGATTAATGAAAGCATTTCGCTGCACACACACACAAAACAAAAAAAAAAGGCAGACTAAAAAAAAATCGAAAATAACAAAAAACAATATATATACACACACATATATATATATATATATATATATATATATAAATGTAGTGAAAGGAAAGAAACGAAAGTGTTGACTGCTAATAGAAGATTTTTTCATTTGTCCCTTAATAGCCACCTTTAGTTCCCAATCCGTCTCGCATTTGGGATTTGACTTGACGACCTTTTGATTGTGTAAACACCATCAACTCAAGAGACAAAACCAAATCAAATTTTGGCTGTCAATGGACAAAAGTTCAGGATGATTTGGAATGATTTTCAATGCAATATGTGTACTTAAGTACTGATTGACTTCAATCCGAAACAGTCTTAAGAAAATTGTACACTTTGCATATCTCAAAAGTTGGATTGGAATTTTATATAGAAGTACTGCTCAATTTATTAGAAATTTCTTTTGATTTTACGCGATAACTTTGCTAATTTTATTTATGTTTTTAGAACTAATTCCAAGTTTCCCATAAATGTAGCAGCATTCTACCCTTTAATATTTATCATATCTTTTTTTTTCATGCAATATGCGGGTAATAACCATGGTAAGGAATAGGCGAAGGATGCTCATCGGTCTGCTGACAGGACACTGTAGACTAAGAACTATCTGAACTGAGTATTTTTGGTGGCGAGAACGAGATGAGTCCTCAAAACAGCAGTCCTAGCAGATTGTGTCGCCTTGGCTAGGAAAGGATAATATATCCTGGGGGAATAACAGAGCTGGTAATATTAATAATAATAATAATAATAAAAAAATAACTTCGTCATTTAATTTAAATTATATTTTGTTTATTTATTTGTTGTAAATTGTGGTAGATAAATATATAAATAAATAAATAAATAAAAGGTTTCCTTTCCTGTGCAAAGCTTCAAATACCAGTTGCCCCTTGCCACCCACTTCCTGCAAGGACACAGCAAAATCTCGAAGGAAAAAAATAACTATTTCTTAATGAGTTGATTCACTGTATGCAACTGTAACTCCCAACTCATGTTTAACCAATTTGTTTGCATATATCTTGTTATTGTAATAGAAAACTGCTGGCAAAGAAAATTAGCCGTAAATCCAACTTTATTGTTGCATTTAACTGCTCTGCTCATAATGAATGCCATCGTAGCAATTTGGGGCTTTTCAAAATATTTTAATATTATTTAATTTGGCTTGATTTAATATTATATATTATTTATATTTCAATGAGCATCCTCTTTAACTGGTTCAGATGAGTTCTAACAGAGAAATGAGATCGTTAGCATATTTGCAGTAACTTAGCAGTGTCCACAGTTGGAATATATATATATATATATATATATATATTATATTATATATGAGATCATTTTACAATTGCTGTAAAAGAAGGCTCGTCTAGGACTACAAGGATGCCTGCATTTTCACAGCTGATAAATACTATGTCAAGTTATATTCACCAATTATTCACAAGTTGTGCAAACCGATTTCTGTTAAGCTGGTCATATTATAATTAATATTAAATACTCATGTTATGTGCGTGGTATCTGAGCACTTATAATCCATATTTAATATGGATTTTATTTTACAGAATAGATTTATTAGTTTTCATCAACTTAGGCAGCTCGTGAATTGCATTCATTGAACAAACGATTATGCTTAATATTATTTTTAAGATGACTAAATACTTTATTTTTTATTTATTTTTTATTTTTTGTTCAATTTTCAATAGATAGTTTTTGGATCTGAATTTAAGAAAAGGCACAAGAACTCCAAGAACCAACCAAAAATATAATACAAGTATTGATTTTGATGCCGATTCGCTGTTTCTCAGAGATATTGTGAACTGGCTCTTGAAATTGTGTAATTTGACATTTGGCTATTTAATTTTGTTTGTTGAACATTTGCTTAATGCAAAGAACTATTGGAAACTAACTAAATGATGCTAAATCATTTTTTATTTAATAGAAATATAAGTGAATATATAATTATAAATATGCTCAAGTCGAGTTAATGTAAAATGAATTGTTCACAAAAATAGTTAACTTAATTGATTATATATATTTTATATATATTACTCATCTGCCATTTGAAATCTGAGCGGAGTTAATTCCAAGTTCAATTTTGACAACTAGTTAAATAATTTGCTGAACTGAATAGTCTCAGTTTGATTGTAACTTTATGTAAAAAGATAAATGTTTCTTCTTATTTCCAGTGTTGGAAACATGGTCAAGATGGATTTTACACTGATCAATTCACTTGGACTATTTAAGAGGATTGAATACAATGGATAAAAAAGGAATGAATAACGAATAAAATAGGCAAGTGGAGTAAAGCATATATATTCTTGATCAGCCGACTCATTGACAGATATATGTGAAAAATAAAATGCTTAACTGGGACTTTGTGCACATTTTTCAGATTGTTCTGAATGCATTAAAGCAACTTTTTCCGAATGTTAAATAATCGTCGAAGTGTAAGTCGATTTACGCCCATTTACATAGATATTTCACAAAATTGTTGCATATAATAATAAAATTAATATACTGTATATATCCTGTGTATATATCAAATATATATCGCTGGTGACTTCCTTTAGAGCTCGTCTAATTTTTCCGGATCACGCTTAATAAACAATGATCAACGGTTTTATATTTTTAAGGACGAATTTTATTTATTTGACGATGAAATGAAACATAAAATTCAACTTAAAGTAACAATTTCAACTATTTAAAATGAGAAGTGAAGTGAAACTAATAATAAAATAAAGTAGATTATAAATCTGGGCTATTAAAATGGTTTAACATTTATTACAAGGATTGGGGAGAACCAGATCAGAAAAACCCTATCAGACCATAAATGATGCTGATTTAAAGACAATTAATATCGAAATTTAGTCGTCTTTTTGTAAGCATTTTGCTGAGAAAGTCTCTAAATTGAATCCATCCAATCTTAAAGTGTTTTCAGGGAGTCCGTCAAGGTGTCGCTGCCTTTTATGACACTTGGCTGCGGTCTTAATTTAATACATGAGCGAGAACAGAAACAGCAACTCTGTTGTAATACAAATGTAGTCACTTATGCAACATTTACACACACACACACACACACACATGTACGTTGAGATAGCTATCAAGTATACAGCTTTATATGTGTATCTATATAAATGTATATATATATATATATATATATATATATATGCAACTCAGCTGTGTATATACAGTGTACTACATATGTACGTAGAACAAAGCGTTTGTTTTATATAGTATATAAGCAGCGAGGCAAGGAAAAAATCAAAATAACATAAAAAGTAGCAGCAAGAAGAAGAAGAAGAAGAAGAAACAGCAGCAGCAGAAGCAGCAGCAGCAGAAGCAGCAGCAACAGCAGCAGCAGCAGCTGCAAAATCAGTTTCGTGGCAAGAAATGTGGTCGGGGTTGGGTGCCTTTGTCACCAGAGCGGTGCTCAAATACTATTGGTGCAGGAGACAGGAAAAATCGCCCCCATGTTAATGTGTCGTTTCATGTGACACCAATGGCACACACACACACACACACACACACACACACACACACACACACACATAGATTTGTGGCGCAATCGCATAGCCAGTAAAGCAGTAAAGTCGTCGCTGCCGTCGCTGTTTGCAGCCAGCGAGAGGTGTGCTCACCAACACACACACACACACACACACATAGAGAGGCACTCTCAAAAGGACACACACACAGTCACAGTCGGGCAGGCCATTCATTGGTGTTTACTAAAAAGAGACGGACACACACTCTCCGCTCTCCGCTCTCCACTCTTTGGACTTTGGTCTCCACACTCGGTTCTCAGTCGCTGCCGCCCCCTTCGTCTAAGCGCAGCGCAGTGGACAAGAAATCAAATGACAAAAATGTTGAAAAGAACGAGCAAAAAACGTTACAACAACAAAAACAACAACATTATTACGACAACCCCCCTCCCCCCACACACACACACACATACACACACACACACACACACAGCATATAATGAGACGAACACAAAGCGACGGCTATTTTGAAGCACTCAACAGCGCTGCTGCAGTCGGCGTCGCTGCCGTCGCTAGAGCACCAGCGACAATAAGCAGCGACAACGACGAATTGGCTGCCCATTGCCATTTCATTCGTACAAATGAGGGGGCCGACTCGCTTTAGCTCTGTCACACGCGGACTGGCTAATGGTGCGACACTCACACACACACACACACACACATACAGAAAGAGAGAGAGAGAGAGAGCGCAGTGGCGCTCTTTGGTTGGCGAGCGAGCAAATGACACAGCTGTGACGCTGTCGGTTGCGGAAGAGTGAGCCACAACTGAAAGGTGCGTGAGCATGCAGGTGTATGTGTGTCTGTGTGTGTCTATGTGTGTGAGTGGTCGTCGCTCGTTCGTTCGCTCGCTTGCTCGCTCGCTTGCTCGCTCAGTCAGCAAACACAAATACGTCGCATGTCAACCACTCGTCCACTGCGACGACAATGTGCGAGTGAGCCGGCAATGGCCGAAAAATATCCCTTGCGCTGCTCGCACGACCACAACTGCCCATGCCCATATGTGTATGCATGTACGTGTGTGTGCGTGTGTGTGTGTGTGTGTATGTGAGACGCCCACGCGACCAGCATTGAATTGCTCTCTTAATCTGTGCACTACTTGCATAAATGTCACAATTTGACAGCATATTAAATTAATTGTGAAAATGCAAACGGTAAACGTCAGTAACGGCGATTTACTGCTAATTAACATTTAAAAATAATAATAATAATAATGCAAGAGAGGAAACCAAAAAAAGAGGCAAAGAGAGAGAAGTGTGTTTCTCTTTGACTGTGCACTGCTTAACCGACTGCGAGTCGTACACTCGGCATGTGTAAGCTACACAAGTGCGACTGAGAGAGATGCACTTACCAATAGCGCTGTCGCATTTGCTTGCGTGCGTGTGTGTGTGTGTGTGTGTGATGACCCAACGACGACAACAATGTGACACAGACTAAACACACATGCATGTGTGTGTGTGTATACACATAAACTCCTACAACTACAACTACAACTACAACTGCAGGCCAATTCCAATAGCGCAAGAAGCAGCTTCGTTACTCGTCTCTCTGCTCTCACACACACACACACACACACAGACACACACACATACAGAGACGCATACAGAGACAGCGCTCGCTCGCTCGTTGGCTGGCTGCGTTTCAGGTAGACATTTGTGGGGCAGTTACGTTGAACTTGTCCGCTGCTGCGTGTCTGCCTCGCTGCTGCCTCGTTGCCGTCGCTGCGAGAGAAAAGTGTCACCCACCCCGCAGTCGCAGTCGCAGTCGCAGTCGCTCTGTGCGTGTGTGTCTCTCTGTGTGTGCGTTTTGTGTGTTGCTGCCGCTGGCTCTGCTCTTGTCGCTGTCGCTGTCGCATTTGTCGTCGCTGTCGTCGTCGTCGTCGTTACATTTTTTCTGCTCGCAGCCGCACGACAATCAGTGTCACCCACGACTTTCAAAGAAGTGGATCTCTTCTGGTGTTGCTGCTGCTGCCGCTTCTGCTGCTTCTGCTATTTGTCGCAGTCACAGTCACCGTCACAGTCACCGTCACAGTCACCGTCACCGTCACCGTCACAGTCACAGTCACCGTCACTCAAATAACTGTTACTTCGTTTTGCGCGTTTCCGTTTATTTGTGTGCGTGAAATTTGTTTAAATTGCCGTCGCGTTTGTGCCACAACAACAACAATAACAAATCGAAAGAAAAAAGAGAATATCCAAAATATCAGCAACACTTGCAACTTGAATAGAAACCAAATAAACTAAATTAAAAATCAGCAAAAGAGCAGAAAACCACTAAAAATATGTGCAGCTAATTGAAATTTTTTTGGTGACAACTTGAAACAAAAACCAACCCAACAAATCAACGACTACAAAATAATTGTGTTTATTAAACGGACACCAAATTGTAAGTAAATCTCAACATTTTATACGTTTTTTGTTTTTTTTTGTTTTTTTGTTTGCTGTTTACCGTCGGCATCGGGAGTGGCAAAAAAATACAATTATGTTTAACAAATTTCTGGCGAAAAACCGAAACTTGTAATAAAGATTTTGGTCGTTTTCAATGTTGCCTCAGATACAATTCAAGATACAAATGCGAAGCTCGGCACTAGCCCCGAGTAGAGACCAAGAGACCAAGCGACCAAGAGACCATAGATCAGCATCAGCATCAGCATCAGCATCAGCATCATTACCATCATCATTATTATCATTGTCAGCCTCTCTTCTCCGTTCATTGCTCCTCCAATTGTTGTTGCTGTTGCTGTTGCTGCTGCTGTTGCTGCTGCTGTTGCTGTTGCTATTGTTGTTGCTACGATGTTGCTGCTGGTGCTGCTGCTTGTCCGTCCGCTGCTTATTATAATGTGTACCAACAGCAGCAGCAGCAGCAGCAGCAACGATAAACGATAAACAGGAGTTGTTGTCGTTTCTCGTCAACTCTTGGAATTTGTGACTTTCAACATGCCGATAATAAAAAAAATACAAAACACAACAACAACAACAACAAAAACAAACAACACACATTCGACGCGCTGGCCATCAAAACTGTGATTGGTTTTTTCTTTTTTTTTCTTTTTTTTTTTTTTTTTTTTGCTCGTTGTTGCTTTCGTCTTTTAAGACGTTTAAGCCGTTTGACAAAAATAATTACCACATGTACACACACACACACACACACACACACACACACACACACACACACAGTTGCATTACACATTCGTTGTTGTTGTTGTTGTTGTTATAGTTACAATCATTTCTAATGAGCCCATGCCATAAAAAGAGTTTTGAACTAATCTTAAGCAGGCAGCGCAAATCGCAATAAATCAGCTTTCTATTCTTTGCTTTGCCCCACTGTGCACCAGCCAGCCAGCCAGTCAGCTTAGTTGCCAGTTATCTGCTTACCAGCACAGCAGTTAACAGTTCAAGCCTTGTCCGATCTTACTGACCAAATGTGCTCCTGTCCACTTTTGGGGCTGCCTCTCTTCAAATCAAATATTCATCTACAATTTGTACTATTTTATATATATATATATATATAAGGTGACTTTTCATGCTATTTTCATGCCTTCTTTCAGGCGTGTGTATATAGAAAATATACACTCAGCTAAAATTCGATACACTTTTGGCGCCAATTATTGAGCAAGTGCAATTTCTCAGGGTTTTCCTTTGCTCAAGTTCAGAATACAATTTTGGGAAAATGCTGTAAAAATATTGCCAGTTTTCAGGGTGTTTTTTCCATTAAAATTAGCTTTCTTGTTGTTGTCAATTGTTTATTAACACATTTTAGACGGCTGATAAACTCATCGAATTTATTCCCTGGCTCGGAAGTAGAATGACTTCCCACTGAGCAGATAACAGATCACAGATAACAGCTTAACTCGAATATAAAACACGACTTCTTTGTGCATTTCCAAAATGATTTTCATAACGCATTTCTCAATTATTTTCAACTTATTCTAAGAAATACAAAGAAAGCCACAAAGTTTTGCGATTGGCCTTTGCCATTTTTAGATATAGTTTTTTTTGTTGTATTCTTTGTAGTTTTAAGTTGTTCTTTTTTCTGAGTGTATGCAAGTGTTTGTCTCTGTGTGTGTGTGTGTGTGTGTGTGTGTGTGCATACTTATTTTGCTGTAATTTGCGCATGTGTTTGTTGCACACTTAAGATTATTTCCAAATGATAGCGAGAGAGATTAAGCCAGAGAGAGACAGAGAGAGAGAGAGAGAGGTATAGTGGCAAGGGTGGTGGCGTGAACATGTGGAGACCGCTAACAATTGTCCCCATCTCGGGTGTCCCCCGCCCGCCTCGCGGCACCTCGTCGCCGCAACAAATTTGTCCATCAATTTTGCGTCGCTCGTCAGTCACAATTACAGTAGCAAGCGGCAGGCGGGGCAAGCGGGGCAGGCGGTAAAAAAACACGGCAACAACAATAAAAAGCCACTTGGACTAGCTGCCGATCACCGCATGTTGCCATCGTCGATGTCGTCGTCATCATCTTTGCGGTTTTAATGGGGGCCCCAAACAGCCAAAAAAGCTGTAAAGATTTTGGCCAAGCAAATGGGTATAAATGTTCTAAAGGCGACAGACGACGGACGACGGACGACAGACGACAGACGACAGACGGTGGTTTCTAGTGGGACACATACATTTTTTTGTTGCTCTTTTTTTTTTTGTCGTATTCTTGAAAAGACAGCTTTTGGACTGGTCTAATCCATCGAGTCTAGTGTGTCATAGCAGATACCCAGCGAGTAGTTGCCCGCCCCTCTGCCTGCCCGCCCTCCAAGCCGCCGCCACTCATTAGCCAGTCTATTCGGGCAGCGTACAGTGGTGCAGGTGGTGCTAAAAAGAATATTCTGATTTAGTTTTCAGCTTAAGTAATGCAATCAGCTGTTCCAAATCAGTGCAAGCATTAATAACAGATCAGCCAGTTGGACTGCCACAGCTATATAATTGATCAAAGTTGATCTGTCGCGAACTGCATTCGCTATGTTTTCATAATGCATTTCATATTTGGATCGGACACACATTTTGAACCACTGTGCACATTTGCGCAGCGGATTTGATTTGAAATCTGTGATTGGAATGCTGGCTGCTGTCATCTGAACTGGTCCGGCTGCTGCCAGAGAGAGAGAGAGAGAGAGAGAGAGAGAGACAGAGAGAGACTGAGACTGGGGGACAAATGTTCAGCGATGATAACGCAAAAGTCGCAAAAACTTGAGCAACTTCTGCCACCCTCCAACAATTCACCCAACACACACCCAGCACACACAGCGAGACTTTATTGGTTTGTGATTAGAATTTTGCCTTGACCCGCAAGCCATTCAAGTCTCCCAATCCACAATCCGCAATCCCCTTTTCCGGCTCCCCGATAGACAGACTTGATTGACATCCTTGACAGTTGCCAGTTGCCGGTTGCCGGTTGCCAGTTGCCAGTTGACACCACTGGCGATTGATGCGAATAGTTTTTGGAGGGCCAATTGAGGACAAAATCAGCACGACACTTGTCTTGTCTTGTTGTTGTTGTTGTTGTTGTTTTTGCTTTGTTTTTGCTTTGTTTTTTGTTTGTGTTTTGTTTTTGTTTTTGCTTTTGCTTTTGCTTTTGCTTTGCAGTGTTGCATCGATGTTGCAGCGAGTGGGGAAAGTGTTTACACTGCCGACGGCAGGAATAAATGCTGAATTTGCATATTGTTTGTTGATCTCGTTGATGGCGTTGCATCTGGCAAATGTTTGTGCCACTAATCCCCAAATACCGTTGCCTATTTGTATCTAAAGATTGCGATCAAAAAGATACACTCGCATCTCGCAGATGTCGAATAATCGGCTCAGCTTGTTAGCTGGTTCATCGAATCGAACACTTAACATTTGTATATATATATATATATTGCTGGATATAGGTTTATTTTGTATATATCCACAGTCTGTAAACCAATTCAACTGTCAACTTACTTGCCTCATTTGCCAAGCAACTCCAAAGTGAACTTCTTTGTTGCCTTTATTTTGTAATAAAGATTTAATTCAATTTAATTTAAAAATAATAATTTAAAATAAGTTTGTATTTTTCAGAAATCTGTTTCTTAATAATCGCAAATATTTCTAAACAAACAAATAACAAATATTTGTAGAATTGTTGAGCATTTCTGAGTTGAAGAAAAACGTTTTATTTCTGGAAACAAGCACAACTTGTTTTCTGAGTGTTTGTGTGTATTCCAGTCACTTATCTGTTAGCAATGCGCCTGATCTCCGACAGAGTTGACAACTGTTCTCTCCATTTATAATTGCAGCACTCGAACCGAGGCCAGCGCCACAATGGAGCACATTATGAGCACGTTTATGTCGCCCGCCTATCTGCTGGGACACCCGCATGTCCATCCCCATGCCCACGCCCATCCACATGCCCATGCCCATCCACATGCCCATCCACATCCACATGCCCATGTCCATGCCCATTCGCCAGCCAGTTCACCGGACGCAAGTGGAACTGCAGCAACAAATGGAACGGGAACGGGAACTGGAACTGGAAGCGGTGGCGTGAACAAAGTGAACACAAATTCGCACTCAAACTCGAAGCCAAAGCGCTGGGGCTCGCCGCCGATCAACTTGGCCGGGCAATTCATCAATCCGGCGACGGGCAAGAAGCGCGTCCAGTGCTCGATCTGCTTCAAGACCTTCTGCGACAAGGGGGCGCTCAAGATCCACTTTTCGGCGGTGCATCTGCGGGAGATGCACAAGTGCACCGTCGACGGCTGCAACATGGTGTTCAGCTCGCGGCGTTCGCGCAATCGCCACAGCGCCAATCCCAATCCCAAGCTGCATTCGCCGCACATTCGCCGCAAGATATCGCCGCACGACGGACGCACCGCTCAGCAGTTTCCCGTGTTTCCGGCCGCTGCTGCCGCAGCCGCTGCGTTTCCGGGCCTGTTGCCGCCGTCGCATCCACACCATCCGCACCATCCTCATCATCCGCACCATCCGCATCATCCGCACCATCCGCATCATTATGGACCGGCGGCGGCTGCAGCGCATGCCATGTTCGCCGGCCAGTCTGGCTTGCATAATCTTGGCCTGCTCGCTGGCCGGGCGCACCACGAGCGCATCTTTGCGGATGCGGATGTGGATGCAGATGGCGATGCCGATGCCGATGCCGATGCGGATGCCGATGATGATGGTGTCTATGTGTATGTGGACATGCATGCGAATAGCTCCAGTCCAGCTAGTCAGGACTGCCACAGCGATGCGGAGGCGGATGCCGATGCGGATGCGGATGCGGATGTCGATGCGGAACTGCATTGCAGCCTGAGCCTGGCCAGCAATAGCATGAGTCACACCAGCTACGACGAGGAGATGCCCAGCGCCGAGCAGCCCCTCGACTTCAGTCTGCACAAGCGTCGCGAACCGGAATCGGAACCGGAACCGGAACGGGAACGGGAACCGGGCCGAGTAGAGTCAGCAGCAGCAGCCGAGTCAAAACTGGAGCTAGTCGAGTATCGCATGAAGCGTTCGCCAACTCCCTGCGCCGGCAGCGGCTTCTCCATGGATCGGCTGCTCGGCAAGCGGCGGCGCCACAACAGCTGCAACTCCACCAAATCCCAGCACTCGGCGGCAGCCGCAATCAAAATGGAACTGCAACTGGAGCTGGATGCCGATGGCGATGCCGATGGCGATGTCGATGGCGATGTCGATGGCGATAGTCGTGGCGAGCCGATGGGGCACAGCGATCACGCGGAGCACGCGCACGACTTGTCGACGCCGCAGAACAACCGAAAACACCTGCCGACCAGCTGCTGCTCGCCTCCAGTCGCCTGCTCGCCGGCAACCGCAATGAGCCCGAACTCCAACCACATGATTAGCGCCGGCTGCGGCGGCTCCAGTTCGGTTAATGTGCTGGCGCCATCGCCGCCCGGTTTGCTCTTCGGCATGGATCTGGAGGAGCAGCATCATTTCCGTTTGCTGCAGACACAAATGCTTGCGGCCGCTGCGGCTGCGGCGGCAGCCACAAGCAGCGCCGCACAGTCGCCGTCGGGCGCTGCCGTCGCTGCGCCGTGGAATCTGCTATCCGAGGTCTACCGCACCATGCTGCTCGGCAGCAGCAGCAGCAGCAGCAACAGCAGCATCAGCAGCGGCATCAGCGGCATTGGCAACTTGAAGGCGCCACAAGCGGCGCCAACGACGCCGCAGTCGGCGCAGTATAGCGACATGCCGCCCACCAATGCCGCCATCTCAGTCTAAGAGTCTGCCCCCAATTGGATGCCACACCGGATCCGCGTGCAGTTAGAAAATCTCTCAAATCTTGTATAAATTAGATGTTTCCCCCTCCCCCCTTTTTTTTTGTAATTGAAATCAAAATTGAATGTGTAAAAAGGATCTCGTTTCTAGATGGATCTGGATAGGGATTTTATCATATGAATAATATACAATGCTGGCTGACAGTTCCGAACTTAGCTTTTCAACTCGTACTTGTGTTATATACATATATAAAAATCGTTTTTTTTTTTTTCTCAACACAAACATACATATATAGTATATAGCAAATATATATATATCTATAAAAATCATTTTTTTTCCTAATCTAAGATATTGCGACATCAAAGTGTATAGTATTCAATCCGTTCCTCAATGAAACTTCAAGTGGGAAAGTATGTTTATGCATGTGTGTGTGTGTGTGTGTGTGTGTGTGTGTGTGTGTGTGCGTGTGTGCGTGTGTGTGTGTGTGTGAGTGTGCTTTACTCAGTCGATGCTAAACTCTTTCGGGCCACTGTGCGGCATGCAACGAAGTATTGATATTTATAAATATTATTAAAATAATATATTATGTAATTTTAAGTGCAACAATTTTTTTTCATAGCCAATAACTATTTGTATTTGTAACTAACTTTATATTGTATACTAGGTATATGTTAGTACTACTTTATACATATATACAAAACACACAAAAAAAAACAAAACAAAAATCAAAAAAAAAAAAAAACAGAACAAAAAAACTAAACACATAAAATTAAAACAAAAAAAAACATATCTCATTTGTTTCCGCCCCGTGTATTTACTGCTCCCCCGATCCCCTCAGTTTAAGATTACTAAATCTATCGATGTATACTAGAAATGTTATTGCTCTATCGAAAATCGAAAATCGACAAATTTGCTCCCTTAGCGATTCATTGTGTATTTGATAATGCTATTTGATTTGAACAATAAAACCAAACAAATTTTAAGAAACAATTAACACAAAATGTCTTCTCATTTATTTAATCATTTTATTACTATTATTATTATTATTATTATTAGCTTAATAGCAGATTCCCGCAATTTGAGGATGCTTTTCATTCGCACAGAATTTTATTCTTTTATTTGAGTAAATATTCCTCAAAACGCTGCAGTTTGAAAAGATGGCAAAAAACGTTGTTCATTTAAAAACTCATCTTTGGACAGATCGTTCCGATTTGAGACTCTGGCGATCCGGTCAACCTTAACATGTCAAAAGGACATCTATTTCAGGTGCTGATTTCAAGAAAGGGGCTGGCGATATTACACTTAACTGCTATCCGACTATTAAGAATAGCGGGATCCCAACTCTGGCCGTCATTTGCGTCTGCTTTGAGTTGACTTCACACACATCGATAAAAGCGAATGATAATCAGCTAATCAGCTTAAGATGAATCAGCTTTGTGATACCTGCTATATACTAGATAAGTACTTCCGATTCAACGGCTGCAATAACTAATAGAATCAGTCAAAATATGGGCAATTGCTTGCAAGGAAGAAAATTTTTAAGATTTGAGAAAATAGCACATTTTGATTATTTCAATAAAAATCGGATTTAGAAAAGAGCTAAAACTCATTTATAGAATTCGAACCATAAAAGATTACCAAAAAAAGAAAACACTTTATTTTCACTTGGTTTAAACATAAGATTTGGTATCCAAAAAACTTCAGAACATTTTTATAGTTTTTGTTTATGTATGAAAGGAAAATAAAAAGGAAAACTGGTTCGTCAAAATAAATCTTAATTTTCAAGTCAGAGTTTCAACAAGGTTTGTTTTACAGCAACGATATAGATGTACATATTTATATGTGTGTTGATTTTGTTGATCTATATAACCACATCATCATCATCGTCATCATCATCATCATCATCATCATCATCATCATCATCATCATCATCGTCACATCATCGTTATGGATAGGCATTTGAGGCCACTTATGTACAGATTACAAGCACGAACAACCAAAACACAGACACACATCTGAGATAGACAGACACTCAAATGCCATTCGAATAGAACATCTCCAAATGCCGAATTCAAAATGTTTTAATATAAGATATATATATATGGAATGGAGCTGTTGCTGGGATCCGTGACTGAAGGTGGACCGTGCATAGTTGCGTGAAACCGAACCCGCAAAATTGATATGAATGCGTGAACACTGTGAAAATGTCAAGTGCTGCCCCGAGGGGGAGGTTGGTGGCATGTCGGGAAAAATGAAATATAATAAAGGATATGTGAGCGAGCGAGCGAGACAGAGAGTGCGAAAGTGCAGGAGTGCGAGCGAGTCAGGCAATCCGTCAGTGGGTCTGTGGGTCTGCGCGTCAGCTAGACAGCTAAATGCTTGCCACATTATGAGATGATCCTTGGCAGCGTTGTCACTTGAGACACACACACGACACACACACACACACACACACACACACACACACACACATGGTGTTGGTGGTGGTGTGGTGCGGAGCATGACAACCACAACGACAGCACTGTGAAATGGCTGCCCTCTCATCTCTGGGGATCTATTTACTTTTAAGTTTTTTGAATTGGATGATGTCACGAGACTGGAGCCAGCAGCGGGCTCGGCGTGGCACTGCTGCTCTGCTCCGCCAGTGGGTGACTTTTGTGCTCAAGTGCTTTGCCTTGCCAATGCGACGGAACAAACGGAAAAGGTTTCGCTTCGTGCATCCCATTTTTTTCTACACATTTTGCTTTTCTTTCTTTTTTTTTATTTGTGGCCTTATGAAGTATTAGAAAAATTTACAAAGCGTTAAAAATTAACATTTCAAATGGGATTGCGATTGTGCTGAATGTGTGTGTATTTCGGGTGTGCGTGTGTGTGTGCGTGTGTGTGTGTGTGTGTGTGTGTGTCTGTTTCGTCGCTGGGGGGATGCAAATGCGTTTATTTTTGGAGACAATTGAAAACCACTCGAGGGTTATTGAGATGTGACAGTCAAGTAGTCGGAGACGAACACGCAATCGTAGACGGAGACGGAGACGGAGATGCCGGAGCTGGGAGAGAGATAGAGAGAAAGAAAGAGATAGAGAGAGAGAGAGAGAGAGAGAGAGGCAGAGCGATTCGCAATGTTGCGGCACGTCGAGATAACTTGACGTTTGAAATAGGATCAACTGTTTTGCAATTTTGGCCAGCACGAATTCATTTGGCATCAGACACGGCTATGAATACATGCATGATGTATGTATGTGCCTATGTACGTATGTATGTATGTGGTAAACTCATTTACATACTTGCAGCTGCAGATACATCTAAACAATGTCCAGTGCCACAGCCAATGTGGCTTATGACAGCCGAATGACACTTGCAAAATCTTGCCACTCATCCATGGAATTTAGCCAGTGAACAGCTTCCATTGTGCATTCAACTTGGTTCAACTTGGTCAATGGGCATCAATTTAAAAAACTAGCATGCCAATTTCCATTTGTTTGAGAACATTTCAAAGTGCTGCATTTTGATCAGCTAAGAACTCTGTTGTTATCCACAAACTTCAAATATCAGAACATAATTGAAATCAAAAATGTTAATTTCGGTTCTTTTTCATAATTGGATTTGTTTTTACTAAGAAAATACTTAAAATATTTGACTTAATTAATAGTAAATTATGAAAGTATTTGTACGATTTGTGAATAATAGTAGAATGTGGCAAGTTGTATTTAAGCGTAATTCTTATATTAATTATACTCATTGCTGAATGACAATCGTGTCAATGAAAATGCATTTCCTGATGAATTTTATTAAGTTCATTAAGTTCCACATAGATGTTAAATTGGGCTCTTCTGATCGCATATAGCACAGACTTAATATTAAATAAGTTGGCATTGAAAATTTGAAAGTTCGAATTCCGAATTCCACTGTTTTTTGTGTTTTGTTTTTTATTTTTTGATGGTATCAGGTGCTTGAGTTAGGCTGACTTTTGTGTTGATTTATATAGTTTGTCATACTGGTTAATTTGGGGTCGCTAACTGGTTGCTAGACGCAACTGATAAGCTTCTGTTTAGTACTTCAGATGCATCATGAAATGCATTCAGATTTGGGTAATTGTCAATGCCAACAGCAACTGAAAATTATATAAAAAATAAATAAAAAAAAACAGAATCAGTCGAGGGACTAGATACGGTAGAAAGACATGAGACAACTTCGATTCCGAGTAAATAAATATACTTAATTTTAATGACACAGAAATTGCTGGTAAAGTGCTCGCTGATTGAATCTCGTTAGTTGCTCGTGTCGGAGTGCTAGTAGAGAGACTGGGAGACTGGGAGACGGGGGAAACTGGGCAACTGGAAGACTGGGAGAATACCAAGAAGCGGCACCGGTCGCTCGGAGTACTTGTGGCAATTAATTAGACATTTTAATTTACATTTCATGGGAGCAAAAAGCAGCCACAGGTGAGTTTATTCGACATATGTATTTCTCTGCACGCGTGTGTGTGTGTGTGTGTGTTGTGTGTGTGTGTGTGTGTGTGTGTGTGTGCTTCTAGAAGAAAACGAGCCACATTTGGACAAGTGGCAAAGTGGCAAGTGGCAAGTGCCATGCTAGAAGAGCGAAAAACGTTTTTTCTATTTTCAATTTGGTTTTTCCTCCATTATCCATCGATGACCCATTGCCCTAAATGCTTGCTGCACTATTTCAGTTTTCTCCGCAAATATCTTCAGTTATTCATTTAATTATTTTTGAAATGCTTATAACCATTATACCCAAGCTTAATATCAGTTGTGTAAAAATGCCTTACCCTTTTGGGCTTGATATATTCTAATCAAGATCTCTCGTCGCCAGCTCTATATAAAACTATATTTTTTGGCACACAATCTGAATGAATTTATGCAAGTGAATCCAGCGACACAAATATGATATATATACATACAAACATAATTGCGATCGGTGTCTGTTTCTCTGATATATCTTGAAGATCTTTTACATTTTCCAAAATTCATTGATTCAACTTGGGACAATCGGCTCAAAATTTCAACTTGGAATGCATATAAATACGTAGAAATATATATATGAGCAGGTGGATAGCAGCAACTGAAGAAGGTAGCTGAAGGGTATCAGCTAGTCGAGTAGTCCACCCACTCCAGTAACTAGTGCGATAACTAGCCCAGTTTTGACTGTTCGAGCTGCACTTCAATTTGATTGATGGCCCATTTAGCGGCTGGTTCAACTTCAGCTTCAGCTTCAGGTCTAAATACATTTGGCTTTAATATGCGAGAGGAGCGGACTTTAACACCTGTTGGCAGGCGACAGGTGATGCAGTATGTGCATGTAATCGTTGTGTGATTAAACAATTGATTAAGTTTTAATAAATTTGCAAAATCAATATTAAAAATTAAGTGCAGTAATTACTTAAATGGCTATTTGCTTGCCAGCCAAAATAAATATTTTTCGAACAAGCATTTAAACACCGCCGCTTGCTGCTCCTGCCGCTGTTATCCTCCAACTCCTGCTTCTTATCCAGTTCCGGTTGCTGCTGCTGTTGTTGCTGTTGTTGCTGCTGTTGTTGCTGCTGTTGTTGCTGCTGCTTCTTCTGCAACGCAACACAGCGCAACGGCCTCTGTGGATGCAAATGGCCGTGGGCGTGTGTGCATAAGCATAAATGTGTATGTAATCATACACACGCACACTCACACACACTCACACGCACACTCACACACACTCACACACACACACACATGCACACGCACACGCACAGTGCAAAACAGGCAGCATAAATTTACCTGCTGCTGCATTATATAAATATTTACGTAATATACATAAAATGCGTAACGCCTGTTGTCAACAACATAATTAACAACAACAGCAACAACAGCAGCAACAGCAACACTAAGCAGCCAATGGCAGAGCTCAATCGGACAGAGGCGATGGCGACAGCCAACTTCTCCACTTGTCCAGTTGTCCACTTGTCCAGTTGTTCAGGCACAGTGCGTTCTTTAACGACAGGCTGCACAGCGATAGGTGTTGGACGGCGACAAACCACGGTTTCAGTTCCAGTTTCAGTTTCCGCTTCTGCCCAACACAACACACAAACGATTTGCATGGATGTTTACATGCCTGTACATACATACATACATACATACATACATACATACATACAAACATACTCATTTAAGTAGAGGGCAGTTTTTTTATTTGCTTACTGTTCACTGTTATCTGTTGGCCAAAGGTAGGCGAGCATAGTTCCGTTAATGCGTCACTGAAACTGCACTGTTTGTGGTGCCACGCCGAATTTGGTGGCCGTCAAATCGATGCAACATTGATATACCTCGAAGTGAAATTCGATCAAATCCTAAAACATATTTGCCACAATCATTCAAAGGTAGACTTACAAATATCGACTGCAAGTCACTGCTGAGAAATCTCCCATGAATACCACTATCTGCGAGAGAAGAGAGAGAGAGAGAGAGAGTCACCGAATCGGAAAGGCCTATTATTGATATATGCGCTTATAGATAGCTTCAGCTATATCCCAGTCGCTTGGTCTTGCAGGGTATTAGCCTGTCGGTCACTTCCGACTGCAACGCTCTCGGTTGGTTCCTTTGTCATTAATTAAATTACATTGTGCAAATTGCAGGCAGCTTCCCCCTTTCGCGCTCTCTCTCTCTCCCTGCCTCTCTCTCTCTCTCTCTTCTCCTTCTCTCTCAAAGAGTGAACGTGTATTGGTAACAAGAACGGTACAATGTTACTATCATTCCTCATATTCAAATCAGATAGCAACACCAAACCCACCTCAGAGCTCGATTTGATGTTATTAATTCTAAACAACATTTGTCCAAAGTTTGAGCAAAACAATGTTGTGCTCCTTTGATAATAATGTTGCATCCTTTCCGCTAACAATACAGTAAATTAACTATAAGTTGAGACGTGTACAACCTGATTAGATATATTTTTTTTTCTTGCTAACCTCACTTTTCTTGTGTTACCAATCCTCTCAATATTGGAACAAGAAATCGTCTGAACTTTATTGAAATCCTTTGCCAAGCTCAACGTATTTTTTGTTTCGCTGTTGTCGACTTATCATCTGCCGATGATTATTCCCAAGAAGCGGCTCAAGGAGCCACGTTTCCTTACGGTTTCCGACAGTTTCTCGGTCTCGTTTCTCCTACATAATTAGCAGTACCATAAAAATGCAATTCCCAAATACGTAGCAGTTCCAACGACCCTGTCGGGCTGCTGGAACAGCTACCGGAGATTACTGGCTAAAAGGGAGGTCAATGCAAACAATCAGGCAATCAATTGACGTGTGAAACAACGTAGCGAGAAATGATAAAGGCCAGGTTAGTCAGGTAGTTAAATGCCAAAGGATGAAACCATATCCGGGCTAATCAGAAATTGAAACATGCAAATATTAATTGGCTTTACAGGGACTGTGAAGCAAATCAAATAAATTGTTATCTTTAAATTAAGCAATTAAAACAATTTGTTTCTCGAACTAATTAAGAAAGAGTGAAAGTCAGAGAAACAATTGTTTAAATTTAATTCAAAAAACAGGACGGCACTAAAAAAGAGAGAGAGACAGAGTGTGTGAGGGAGAGAGAGAGAGAGAGAGAGAGAAATAGAGAAAAAGACAAACAAAATAGAAGCAGCAGCAGAGAAGCAGTGAAAGGGTAATTTGGGCGACATGTTGTGAAAACATGCTACCGAATTGCAGTTAACAAACATGCGACAAAACCAACTCCCAACCATGCACCCCGATGGTTGATGGTTGTTGATGGTTGCGTTGCCTGTTTGTTCTGCGTTGCGTGTGTGTGTGGTGTGTGTGTGTGTGTGTGTGTGTGTGTGTAACAGGCCCGTTTCGGATCTGGATCTGGACAAGGTTGTGCGTGTCGGCAATGTTGTTTAATGTGATATCCCATAGTCATATCGTTATCGCAGCCGCGTAGCGCGGTGCGGTAGTGCAGTAGTTGCTACTCGGGAAAGAACTGGTCGGTCTGTCTGTCTGCCTGTTTGTCGGGGAAAAGGATCAGTTTTCAAGGAAAACATCGGCAAGTGCAATTAACACATCGCGGCTACAAAAGTGTTACGAGATCCAGAGTTCGGGGCATCCATCTAACAAAGTAAACACTTTGATAATGATAATGTGAATGTGAATGGTAAATGGTAAATTGTATATTGTAAATTGTGATCTGTGACTGCTGGCGGTGTCGTCTCTAGATGTCGTGTCTCATGTTGTTTCTCTTCTCTTCTCTTATTTTATTTTATTTTTTTTTGTTTTTCTCTTGGGGAATATCCCAGTTGAAGTGCGGCGCGGCACTTAAAGGATTTTTTGTTGGATTTCGGTGCCATTTAGATGTTGTTTTGTGTGTTGTATCAACATAAACACAACACAAGACACAGGGCAAAGACAACTACAAATTCGTGTCTAACAAACTAATAGATAAGTGCTAATTGGGTTTGCCAGAACGAAAGGCTGCAGTCAGCTGGTACTGTAATGGACACCCATCAGCACCCTGCCTTACACTGCCGGCTACTGTACTGAACTGTATACTGTACACTGTGCACTGTGCACAGTACTCTGTACACCACAGCGAAAATGAACCCATCGAGTGCTGCCACTGCCACTGCCAGTGCCCCTGCCACTGCCACTGCCATTGCCGTTCCCTTTGCCTCTGCCACTGGTGGTGGGGCACGTGGGTAGCTGTCCGATTGCCGGTTGAAGCTCAAGTTGTGTTTTTCCTGTTAGCGGCCACTTTATGCACTTTAGTCGCTGCAGGCCAGCAAAATTATTTTTTCTCTTTCATTCCGTTGTTGTGTGCTTGCTTTTTGCGTTTCAATTGAAATTGAATGCCATGAATATTGAGGCAAATCGACATCGACGAATGGCCGAGAGTCGAGAACGAGCCTGGAACGTTGCTTCTTTTTCTGCCGTTTTTAACAAACATAAAATCAATTACACAAGCTTCATTAAGCTTCCATGTGCAGGTGAATGTCTGTGTGGGTGTGTGTGCGCGTGTGTGTGCGGGTATGGGTGTGTGGGTGTGTGTGGTCGGCAGGTCGGTAAGGTCGAATGTTTGTTCAAGCAACGCCCGCAGCTGAATAGCAAATGCGTTCGGTAAACGGCGTATGATGAAAAAGGCCTCTGGCTCCCGATTGTCCTCTTGCCCCACTCTGCGCCCCTCCCTCGCCATGCTCGCTCACTGGGTTTACCGGTTGAACCTCAAACGAACGAATACGGCAGCAAAGTCGAGAACTCACTTAAATGACTCGAACTCGAACTCGAACTCGAACCCAAGTCCGACTTCAGCTTTAACCCCAACTCTGACATTGTCTCAGCTGATTGGCCTGCCTAAGGGTCCTGGCATATGTCAACGGCACGGAGCACGGAGCCAACCGACGCGTCGGCTAAATAATTGCGGTTATGGCCGCGACACAATTACTCCTTTGTAGCAGCCTCCCACTCCACCACCCTCACCCCGCGTCCTCAGCTCCCAGCTGCCAGCTCGCAGCTCCATCTGGTCTCATTGCCTGCACAGATGACTTCATTTTACTTAAGTGATTGATGCCAGTTGCAAAGTTTGATGTGGAGCATCTGAAGCTACCCACACCCACACACACACATACATCACTCATTACAGTCCTTGGAGATTTATGCAAATTTAGTATTGCCGTAAATAAACAAAGACTTCAACTGGAGACTTTATTTGTTTGCAAACTAGTTTAGATATAGTCCACACCAATGCATCTGTATATGGACAACCGCTTTGAGCTAGACTACATTAAAAGAAACTAAATAGGTTTGTTGAGATGTTGAATGCGACAAGGATATAATAACAAAAGTGTTATATAATGGTTAGCCAAGCAGTCACCGACTTTCTTACACAAACACAATTGTGTTCTCGTACTTGGCATAATAGATGGATTCTTAAGGCTGCCAGCCGGTGCAGCATTTTTTATTTACATTTATTTTTCTAACTCTGAACCAAACCGTAAACTGTCTGCAAATATCGCGAAACTCTAGCAATAATAATAGAAGCACCACAAAATAATCATTTCGCTTTAAATTAATTCCAAACACAAAAAGTATGATATTTTTTAATTAAAGCTTCAATATCGACGTGTTATCGATTACCAGCACCTCTTTCGCATCAGAGTACAATAAATCCCTGTAATAAAAGCACTTAATTGTCGAATCGAACAGTTATCGATATACATAGTTCGATTACAGTTGCAATCATCAATATTCATAATAATTTAGTTATTTATTTATTTATTTAATATCAGTCGAAACAACATCGACAAAAGATACAAAAAAGTATTAAGTAATTTAAAAGAAGTTACAAATAAAATGTAATATTTCAATTGAAATTTAAAGAAATATTTATGATTTAATTGGAAAATGTGTGCATTTAATTTCGTTGCATGGATTGGGGAAAACCCAGAATTATGAATTAGTTAAGTTGCCCAGATATCTGAGAGAATGCTTGCAAAAATCTGGGACAAACATAGTCAATTGGACTTGGCAAATAATTATCTAACTCGGTTATTTATATCCACTCGTAAATTATTTCAATCAATATGCACTTAAGTATTGGAGCGTCTATAGCTTAAATCAAATGCTTTGCGGTGTGGTGCGGTGCGGCGCGGTGGTGCTACTGTGGCTACTGAGGGGGTGGGGCCTGGTAATCGGTTTGTGTTCCGAGTCAGCTGCTGCTGCTGCTGGTTAACTTGTAAAGTGAAATGCTCGGCCCACAAATATTTGACTGGGCAACCGCGCAAACAAAGTTTTTCTAGGCACAAGTTATATTTTTAGTTTTGTGGCATTCGCATTGGACTTCTGTGTGGATCAGCAAACCCGCTGGGGCTGACAGTTGGAAAGGACAGGTCAGGTGGTGGGGGTGGGGTGGGTGCGGATTGTTTGGTGGGTTAGTATGGCGAGTGTTTACCCATTTACTTGTCTTTATTGACAACGACGACTTCAGCGATGAAATGTAAGCAACATCAAAGCCAAATACTCTCTCCTTTACTATCCTTGGCTTTTCATTTGGCTTCTCCTGCTCAGCTGCCGGTTGTTTGGTTTTTGGTTGTTTCCAATGTTTGCACATCCCCAGCCACAGCCCTACCACCACCATCCCCACCCAGGACCACCGCGACCCCTTACAAAATGTTTGCGACGAATGCGACAAGAGTGGCCCAAGCCGAGGAGTGCGAGTGAAAATCCCTTTTGACGTGCGCGCATTATAAAAATCAATGAATTAACATTTACATGCAAAAGTATTTGACCACAAAAAAGAAACAAATGTACAACGGACAACTGTTGTACGACCTCTGCCCATTTGTATACACGGTGTATCTGTATGTTTTGGGGGCGTCAACCGGCGCACCCATCCACCCATCCATCCATGCCATCCCATCGCATCCCATCCCATCCCATCCCTGTGCATCCCTTGTATGCATACACTTGATTACTGGTGTCTTTACCCCAGCCGTCCCATTGAATATTTGCTTTTATGTGAGTGTTTTTTCCTTTGCTTTCTTTTTATTTTTTGCTTGGATGTGGCAACATTAAAGTCCGAGGGTATTCGGCATCGAGTATGTTCAAATCACTCAACGGCTAGGCGGGTGGAGGAGGGCGGCATTACCGTAGGTTAGGTGGGGGAAGGTCGAATGTGAAGGGATCTTAGGGCCAGACGACAAAGCAGGCCTATGCAAAATCATTTATATTACAAATTTAATCATCCTAAACAGTTTCCCCCAACCAGCAATTGATTCATTTCAGTGCCTTTCAATTGGCTTTTAACCGATTAGCAGCACAGTTACCAATCTTTCCAGCAGCCGCTCCCACCAGCCACGTTACCTGCTCAGTCCGCATTTGAACCCTTTCGTTATTTCCCATACCACTTCATTAACATAAAACGGCAATATTTGACAGCACTCAAAGCCCATGCAATGCAAAAACATTCAGGTTCCATATGCCCGATATGACCAGTAGGAATGCAATAACGATGCTGCCTGTCCATATGCTTCTAATGCGTTAAATGTGCTGAGCTGTGCCCAGCCGATCCCAAAAGGATTATGCATTTCACTTATTTATTATCTTGTCTTTTAAACTCTAGATTAACTTCCCATTGTTCAATGGACGCTCTCCGGACGCAGTTCAGTTTTAATTCTTTAATTCTTCTGACGACATTGAAGAATCGAACTTGAATATTGATGGGTTTGGATAATTTCCATAGGCAAATCATTGATAACATCCCAAATCATAAATCAATCATAGTCATAAAGAAATTTTCCAAAGTCTAGTTTAGTATTTATATTTCTGTGTAATGAAAAGAACACATTTAAAGTAAATTAAAGTACCAATCATGTTGTTAATAGGTATTCAAATATTTTGTAGCCAATTGTTGTGAATAGACATTAAGCTTAGAACTGGCTGCCATAATGGCAAAGGCCATGGAGTAACACGAACTGAAAGCAATTTGGCCAAAGGATCAGCATCAGAGCATCGACGGTGTTCAGATTAGATCGACTCAAAGCGACAATGGAACGTGCTGTGTTCGCTGCTGATAAGAGCATCTTCTCTCGGATATGGATAAACATCGCACTGGACCTGGTTCTGGTTCTGGTTGTGGTACTGGTACTGGGACTGGTACTGGTACTGGCATTGGCCAAATCACAGGGCCATGCACAGAGAGCTGGGCGGCTGTCAAAGACAAAGTGTCTGGCATAATGCTCATGGGCAGCTTGAAAGCTGAAACGAGTACGCTAATGCAGAATGGAGACGGAGGCTGGAGAACCGAGAACGGAGAACGGGAGAACGGAGAACGGGAGAACGGAGCGGCTGCGTTTCCTGCTTGTAAAGTTGGCCCCTTAATCTCGCTTTCAGCACGTATATCGAGGAGCCGACGCGATGCGATATGTTTGCTGGCGGTCGCAATGCTTTGCAGTAGTTTTACATACAATGCCATGCAGCAGCAGCAGCAACAGCAACAGCAACAGCAGCAACAGCAACAGCAACAGCTACCGCCTGGGACTTGAGAGATTGGAGAGGACTGGGAGTTGTGGCTGAATCAGTTGCTGGGCAGCAGCAGTTGCTGTTGTTGCTGATCGCATGCGATTGCGATCGGCGCGGTAACAAAGCGATAATGCGAAAATCGTGTAATCCATTAGCGTAACTTTTTGCAAATTTGTGACAATGACAATATTAAGATAACACATACAATACACCAAAGCGCTTAGCTTAACTCGGCTTGCAGAATATCAAGCTCAGAGCTGCTTGGTCTCTCTGTCCGTCTCTCTGTCTCTGGCTGTCTTTAGGCCAATTGCCCTGCCCATTGTTTGCCCAATGAGCTGCCTGTGCCAAATTAATTTGTCGCCGCACTTAGCCAAAATCCCGGCCATCGAGTCTGGTGGTCTCTTTTTTCACTTCCAAAGTTTCTGTCTCCGTCTCCGTCTCCGTCTCCATCTCTGTCTTGGTTTGCGGATCGCGGTTCGCGGCTGACTTCATCAGAAAGATGTCAAACTGGAAATTGTGCTGCAGCAGCAACAGCAGCAGCAGCAGCAGCAAATGTTGCAGCTCCAGGCTTAGAGTTAAAGTTCTGCATATGCATTTAATTGAAGATGCGTGCGCGCATACTTAAATCGCGCAAACAGCACTTTGATCTTAAAAGAAGTGACGTTTAGTGGTAGTTTTATGGCGATAATGATCTTTCGAATGGGACAGTGATGCCATTTATTATGCAGCGATTATCGGCTGAGCATCTTCAGCTCCTCCTCACTCAACCCATAAGCACAACGAAGTCCCAACGTGACAACGAATGCGTTGCACGGATTGTGACACTAGTCTTTGGCCATAAATATATATACAATATTGCATCCAAAATGTGTTACACAACTGGCTTAGAGCTAAGCACATCTCAAAGACACTGAAAACGCAGCGTTGGATGCGATGGAGGTATTCTGTATAATCTGTAAAATGTACAGATTTCCATAGTCTTTATCATGAAATCAATGTCAATCATTAAGAACTACATTTTAAACGTTGTGTTTGGGCATCTTAACTAATTCTTACTAACTATTTTTTTATTCAGATTGAGTTTTTCTTCGGGTTTCTCCAATCCATGCAACAAGTGTTGGATAATTTTGCATTTAAACAGCCCTGGAAATCTTAAAAGTCATTTCTTACTTTTCTAATTTAAACTTAAATATTACATTTTATATGTAATATGTAATAAATATAAGTATGTCTATAGAATATAAGAAATCTATAGAAAACCAGCATCCTGAAATTTAGACATCATTTTTTTTTTAATTTTGTAAGCATCTGAAACAAGGAAATGCAAGATTTGCTGATTTCTAGAAACCTTCAATTTTAGAAATTTATTTTCAGAATTGTAAGCTGAGGAACCCTTGGCGCCAAAAGTATGGCGAATTTCTAAAGTGATGGGGTACTTTTTTTCTGAGTGTGGTCCTGCAGGCAAATGCTTTAAGACTGAGACCATTTGGGTAGCCAAAGTAGATGTATGCTCAGGTCTGCCTACATTAAAAATATATCTGACAACGCTGTTAAAAGAAACTTTCAGTTTATGTTGGGATCCTGCATCACAGTTTGTGATTATATTGCATTGTAAACATGAGCAAGATTTTACGACATATTAAAATTGTGTTAACTTTGACTGGCAGGTGAATAGCTTGACCCAAATGGCATAGTTATTACGAAATTGGTAGTCAAGAAGCGGCTAACACTTGCCATCTCTTCCCTCCCTTGTCCCCATTCACTTGAATCATTAATCTTTAAATGAGCAGCGATCGGTCGAGGGTATTGCCCTTGTCAATTACTCAGTTGTTTGGGGCTCTGTCTGCCGGCAGTATTTTACCCATCGGCTGTTGTTATGATTTGTCACCTTTTAATTTTTAGATGGCAGCAAATGTAAACTATTGTCGCCCGCGATGTAAACACATTGCCAACAAAGAAAACAAATACCAATGTCCCAGTCCCACTCCCTCTCCCAATCCTAGTCCCAGTCCCCATCCCCGTCCCCGTCTTCAGTGCCATTCCCAGTTCCAGTCTACACGCGTCATGTCGCTGTCGTCGATGTCTTCGTTGTCAGCGTCATCATTGTAGCCAGTTCCGTTCCGTACCTTTCAGTTCGGTTCGGTCCGGTTCGATTCGGTTCGGTTCCGTATGGTTCCCGACAAGTGCTCGTTCGAGTCGAAGGCTGTATCACCTGCCTGTTGCTGTTACGTGTAGGGGAGCTGATATTTATTGATATTTTATGCTTGGCTTAGCAAATACAACTAGAAAGTTTTTCTTGCCGTTGTCATGAAATAAATCGAAATTCGATTTCGACAAAAAATTCCTAGAAAATAAGTGTTTTTCGCTATTTTTAGGAATATTTTTCATTATTAAAAAATCAATTTCGAGTGCTTCAGAGGCCGCGGGTCACTCAACTCTAAGACAAAGGGTCACCAGTCTCGAATCTATATATGAAATGTTTGTTTATGTCGAATCTTAAAATATTGTTATTCAATAGTAAATACAATCGCATATAAAAACATCTTTGTACTTAAAAATCATGTTTCTCAATTTGTACAAATCTACATTTTAAATAATAAAACACAGACCCTGGAGTCTTATAAAGAGAATTACTTAATAAAAAGACGAGATGCCCTTGGTGATTTTTTAAAATTTATCTCGATTGGTTTTTTTCTCGTTTTTCTTTCTTTTTTTTTTGAGTGTAGTTGCAGCATCTGGGGCTGTGGAACTTCGCTCATCACCGAAGAAGTTGAACACTGAATGTTGAACACACAAACCCACATCAAATAACAGTTTACAACACCACAGCATGCCACTGCCACACATTTCCTTCTGCCTTGCGCCTGTACACAAATTTAGAGACTTCTGCCTAGAGTTGGCCGCGTGAGGCGAGTCGTGAGGCGGAAATAGTACGCCCTTTTCCGATATTCAAAAATAAATAATAAATAATAATAAATAACGGTCATCGCGAATCTCTCGTTAACCAAATATGTTGCACATATTTTCAATATTCTTCATAGTTTTCTACTTTATTGTGAAGACAGAAAAGACCCAAGACGAAATCGTCTTTAATTTTAGGACTAGCAATATATTTATATATATTTAAATATTTGCTTTTAATATTCAGGAAATTAGTGAAACATTTTATATTTTCGCCCTTCATTGATGACGAACAGCGACACACACACACACACACACGCACACACACGTACATACATATGTACATATGTGTATCGTATTTTTAGCTAGTGTTGATGTCTTCAATTAAAGAACCGCGGATGCTGCCAACAGCAATTAGATTGCGGTGCGTTTAGGCTAGTGCGAGTGCGAGGCGATGTGCGATGGGCTGCCGGCAAGTGAGTGGTGGTGCGGTATTGGAATTGGAATCGGTCTAGTGGCGGGGAGGGAAGTGGAGCGAACTGCTGCTAGCAGTGCAAGGTGTTGCCGTTGTTGTTGTTGCCGTTGTTGTTGTCGTTGTCGTTGTCGCTGTTGTCGTCGCCACCTCGAAAAATTAGTTGTCAATTGGCTTTTGAGCAATTCGTGTGACAGACGGCTTTTACCAGGGTGTAAAAGTGAGAGTGTCGCCACGTCGTTGTCATTGTCGTTGTCGTTGTCATTGTCGTCATTGGTGTTATTGTTGCTGTTGCCGTTGCCGTTGCTGTCGCCGTTGCTGTCATTGTCGATGCTGTGAATCATTAACATTTGACTTAGTATTTGCTCTTGTTAATAACTTACAAATTTATGATTTTGCTCTTGCCTGCTTAATGTGTTTCATATTTTTGTATACTCTTGCAGAGGGCATATATACTATATTGTGTTGCTCTGCGATCTCATTGGGTATATATATTCTGGATATGTTTCTATACATCTTTGCAAAGAAGATATGCGTATTTTTGATGCAGATTACAATAACATATAGTGGCCATAACAACAATCGATCGAATTATGGGAATTGTTAACATCATGTTGCGGCCAAGGGAATGCCAGGGTATGTCAGTTTCGGTGTGCCTAGGATAGCTGTAATTTCTTGTTTGTTTATATTTTTCTGTCAGAGTCGCCGCACATGGCCCACTGTTTTGGCCCCTTGATGACGACGCGGGCGACAGAAGCAGCAACCAGCAAAGCGGGTGGCGGGTGGCGGTTGGCTGGTGGCTGGTAGCTGGTGGCTCGTGATCGTGCTCGCGGTCGCGGTCCACATACATGTGCTTCCCTTGTCAATATAATTGATAATACGAATTTTCCATTAGTCGCATTCTCCGATTTTAGACGCGTCGTTTTCATAACAGCTCACACTCTCCCGGATCTCCGCCGCCCAGTCCACCCCCCCTTCTCGATTGGGTGCAGCACATTTATAATGCATGCGCTCGCATTTCCCTTCTATCTGTGTCTGTCCACGAGCCGGAGTTTTCACTATGTATTCGAATTTTGAAAGTATTCATGGGGACCACCAATTGTGAAATTTCGATCCGTTCGCGCGACTTCTTAAATAAATAAATACATTTACATACATGGACACATATACACATATACATTCTGAAATAAACCTTGCCATGCATTTTTGAAATTTTAGAAATTTGCCACACTTTTAACCCTATTATTGAGAAGGTATATTTCTAAAAATCAGGGTTTGTCCTTTCCCAATTTCAAGCAGCAAATTTGTCAACTTTTAGACAGAAATATGTTCAAACTAAACTCTAGCATCGCATTCGAGAGAACAAATTTCTATACTATTTAATAAATTTTAAAATGGATTTTCTTCTAAGAATCAGTGCTTGGATTTCTACTCTTTAGAAATGCATTTTTTAATACAAACGTTAAAAAAAAAACACCTTTCTAATATTTAAAGTTTTTTCTCCATTTCTTTTTTCAGAGTGTACCAATGTGCATTACGCATATGTATGGTCAGTGAGAAATGCGTGTGGTTTCCGTTTTTATAGTAGCTCTCGCCATATAAATTCTCCGACTATAAGTAGTTGCAAAAACACACAGTCTCCGATTCTCGGTACTCCATGGAGAAGCGAGAACTGTTGATTGTTGCGGCTGTGTTGCAATTCAACTGCAACACGATCAGCCAAAATTAAGCATACTAGAAGGCATGCCAGTGGCAGGCATTTGATATGATGTGATTGAAATGATTTGGGTACCATTTGTCCTGTGTTTGAGTAACAAATTGTCATTAGTCTGATCGGACTGTGGTAACAGATTTTTAGCACCCTTCGAGATGATGCGTTACTAGCGTTGACTGTACATACAAACATACCTGCATATTTATATATAGCACATGAAATAAAAATCGGAAACAAAAGTATTTACAATTCCATACGTATGAAATGTGTTTACATGATATTTTATGTGAAAATATGTATACCTCAAAGAACATACTTTGGCAACACATGCCGCTAACTTCGGGGTGCAATGCAGCCCAGTCCATATACAAACGCACACACACACACACACACACACACAGACACACAAATATACACCATACTTATTAGTCGGAATGTACTCTGTAGGATTCCGAACAGTTCATGAGGGTATCTTCATCTTCATCTCCATCTACATCTCCATCTTCGGCTCCGACTCCGACTCCGACTTCGACTACGTCTCAGATTCCTTGTTTCCTTTGCACGGTGGTCTCTTCAGTCCATTGAACGATGCGGTCCATCATAAAACTGGACGACGCAAGTAGCAAGCCGCAGTCTCCTAATCTCTGACATTACAATACAGCGGGCAGTGAGCACTCTGGAGCGTGACTTTCCCAGAACATTGGCGTCATATTAACAAATGTCGATATACACACATTCACTTCTAGTCACGAACCCCAATCTATTGTTGGATTATTTTTAGATTTCCGGAACATAATACTATTGCTTGGGCCCGTCTCACATGATGCGTGCTTGCAATTTGCAATAATACTTTGTATCTTTTGCTGTTAATCAAGTTTTTACTTTCATTTTCTTCTACTCTGATGGCGAAGACTGAACTGGGTATCGCTTTGTTCATCATGTTGTGGGTCCGTATTAGTGCAACACATATTGTGAGGCCCCTAAAACTAGAGATATCAACATTCAATACATTTTCATTCATATCTGCGTTTATCATAGTGCCAAATGGGGCGTTCGTAATTCTCACAATCTTAAAAGTAGGGTCACCAAATTCTCACCTGTTTCCACTGGTGCTCTGAGTGTAGTAACATTTGTATAACATTTTAATATTTTATAAATAAGCAATTTAAATTATACAAACTAGGAACAATGTTAAACTGACTTAGAATTTTACCAGTAATAATATCGAATAAATTATCTTGGGGTATTAAAAATGAAAAAACCAGGGAAAAAATCAATCAGACAGATACAAAAAGTAAAGCGTTAAGAAGAGTGAGAATGATAAAGAGAAGGGAAAGGAGAAATTCACCATAGTTAACCACGGTCGAGAATTCCCAGAGATTTGTTAACATTGAACATTTATTTTAAAGGAAGAGATTGTGCCTTAGAGAAAGTGTGACACAAGGCATTTTTTGTACAGATTTTTCGGTTATTCTCGGCGAGCATTTTGTCTGTGCGAAGCTACTATTTGGGTCCATAAAACGGTGGTCGTAAATGGATGCCGTACGGATAAAGAAAGAGAGAGTGAGAGAGAACACATACATATATATGTATGTATGTTTAGAGCTGTAGCTCCTCTAGACTCGGAAATCGGGCAGGAGGAACTGATGCCGATGCTGCTGACGTTGACTTGTAGCGCGTGTATATTAAATATTTGACTGGCATTTTGACAAAGTGAAAATATATTAAACTTCTAAATAGTGTTGACAAAGATGTACGAGAGTGTGACAGACATGACAAATAGTTTAACCAAAGCTCCCCGCCTCAGCCCATTTCTCAACAAACAGCCAGCCCCGACCGACCGCCCACCCACTCGCACACACACACACTCGCACACACACACACACTCGCACACATTGTCGCTTTGACAGCAGCAATTTAAAGTGATGCCAGTGACTGGGTCCCGGTGTGGGTCTGGTCTAGGTCTCTACCGGTTGCCGGGAGTCGGGGCTATTTGCTGGTGTCACAAAGTGGCGTGAGATTTGGGAATGAGGCGCCACCAGTTGAAAAACTCCCCATTATTTGTCAGCCTCAATTTGAACATCATTAAATGAGTTAATGCAATTTAAAACTCTCGACATCTGTACTCATATCTATCCGCATATATTTTACCATATTGGGGTTGATGTTCCCCTGTGTGTGTGTGTGTGTGTGTGTATTTGTGTATCTGTGTGTGTAGTTCGTATTCATTGTTTCGCCAATATGTGTGCTGTATCTCTAAGTGTAACTGCTGCCATATTTTGATACCATTTTTTGTGACATTTATACAATTGTATTTACAATTTCTTTTCCGCTGTCTCTGTGGTTGTTCTGCTTGTTTTACACCAGGAACTGCTGTTCAATGTATTGTTCCTGTTGCCCCCCTGCCCACCCCTCCTCCGTCCCAGTCCGCAAACGTTTCGCTGGCATCCGTCTATTTAGCTGGGGTTGATTGCAGAGGGTGGCTGGCAGCTGAAGTCAAGTTCGCATCATTCTTTAGAACGTTTAAGAATCAATTTCGACACAATACGCTCGACAAGTAGAACAAGAGCCTTCCCTTAACCCTTGGGCTGTGCCCCATAATGCCCAAATACCATTGGATCCCATTGTGAGGATTTACCTGCGTGCTGCTTCAGCTGATGATGGTGCTACTACCGTTATTGTTATTGCAACCGCACTTGGGGCATTGACATTGGAACCCTTGGCGACCTTGCCTACACTCAGACAAACCACGCGCTGAATTTTGGAAATCCGCCAAGACCACCTCGCCTTATTATTAAAAAAAAAAAGCATATTTCTAATAACTTTTGTTCATTTTCATTTCAGGGTAAATTTGTCTCAGACTTACAAAAAAATGATCGAATTCTCCGATTGTTTTTTCATCTGTGTAACAGAAAATCACTCAAACATTATCTTTTTGTTGCTTATATTATTAATTAATAAGCATAAGCATTTGGAGATTTCACAAATACAATTCGCGAGTAGAGCGACTTCCCACTGAGCTAGTTTGCCTCTAACTTCAACTATGAAAAACGCTTAAGTAATTTTCATTTCTTGTTGCTGAATTTTAAAAATGTTTTATTTTTTCTAAAAATTCAGAAATTCATTTCTTAAGATAAGAAAATATTTTAATTACAAATATAAAAAAACACCATATTTTTCAGATTTCTATTTTTAATACATTTGTTTCTTATATCTGTAAATTATTTCTGAAAACAAGAATAATTTTCTTTCCTTCAAGGCGATACTAATTTTATGGTAATATTCTAAAATTCAGGAAGAATTATTTTTTCTGATTAAACAAAAAAACTGTTGGCTGTTGACAGCTGGCTGGATGTGGAACTCAACTCCGATTTAACATTTTGATTGTATCAAGTGTAACGAAGTTAACAGCTTGATTAGCTGCAATTAAAAAGAATGAAAATATGCACAGACCTATCCCATTGTATGCTGGTATTGGTGACCGACCGCCCATGTCAACTGCTGTGTGTGTGTGTGTGCCCTGTGTGTGTGTGTGTGTGTGTACGTAAGCATGTATATGAAGTGCGTGGTTCGTTGTTTCGCTGGCTGTTGTTGTTGTTGTTGCTGTTGTGTGGTGGTGGCGTGGTGGTGTGGTGGGTGTCGTGTATGCAAATGTTTGACAGTGTCGCTTTATTGTTCCGCTTCGTTCCATATGGTTTAGCACTCGCCAAGCAGCCAAGTGTCAAGAACCACTTGCTGCTGTTGCTACTGCTACTGCTGCGACTGCTGCGACTGCTGTTGCTGTTGTTGCTGCTGTTGCTGCTACGCTGCTTAGTTGTGGAAAGTCACGCTGCCATATTGCGTGTTTTGATTGATGGATAAGCGCGGTATTTGTTTTGCAAACACTTGACAGGCGGCTTGATTAAAAAACTTCACTGCTCACATGGGACTTGTCGCTGGCGCTGCTGGTGCTGCTGCTGGTGCTGGTGCTGGTGCTTGCTGCTGTTCCTGCCTCTGCTGTTCATTTTTACTGGCTAAACGGTACCGTCCTCGATGACATGTTCGGGCGTGTCTCCGGCAACAGTCCCACCCCCACCAACTTGCCCTTGCCAACCTGCACAATTACCAGAGGCGGGCAGACACAATTTACATGACGCTTACGACGGCGTGTCCTGATTTGTTGTCCCTATTTATTTCACGACCTTTGTTGAACATGCAAATTACCATAAATGAAATTGTCGAAACTGTGCCGTCGCCGTCACCGTCGCCGTCGTCGTCGCACAATCTTTCATCCTGTCAGATATGTCATCACAACTTGGAGAGAGGAGCAGCAAATGAAAGTCATGCGTTGATTAATCGAAAATTCATAAACGCAGAGCAATCTAATAGAGAATAGAGAATGCCGCTAAAAGTCTATCCACACGAATCTGTGTCTGTATGTGTGTCTATATATATATATTGTCTTGGTGGAAAAGTTTATGCTCTGTAATGGAGGCACAGAGGCACTGTCTATTTGTGAGTTTATTTTCGGACACTTTTCATTTTGCCAATTGAGCGATTTCCCAGGGGTTCCAGCAGGGATGGGAAAATCATATTCATATTCATAATCCTATTCATAGTGATGGACTTAATGCCCATAAGCAATAACACGGCTCTATTTATTGGGCATGTTATAAATAAGTTAATAGATCAAATGAAAACAGTTTCTTGTAGCCACTAAAATCTTAACCGATTGCGTATTGCTACGAGTATTGCCAGTTTTATGTCAGCTGCAAATGTTCTCCGTAATCTTCATGAGAAATTTAGTGTGTCCTTGCTGAACGTGGCCAATTTGTAAGCGGATTGTCGAGGCTGGTTACCATCCAACTTCCGAGTTTAGAGACTCTATCCTTGAGATTGTGGCAAATACACTTCTAAATATATCGAAACCTTAACCCTCGGCTGGGCGCAGATCGGCTACATTTGCCGAATGTTAAGCTTTTAGCTGGAAAAAGTTGAATTCATACCAAAGTGGTATTTTTTTGCAAGAAAGTTATCGATTTACTTAGATAATTTGTTAGCCGGTAATGATGGGTCTCTTGGGTTTCACATTTTTGATATGTGGCTCGCATTTGTTGGCAACATTATTGCGGCGAGTGAATTTCACGCCGTTATTTTGGATGGGTGTACGCAGTAACGATAACTGCATAATGGTTTATTTATCATGAACGGCTGGCTAATCAATATGAAGGCAGTTCAGAATGGGGTAAATGGAATGAAATGCAACCGAGAACCGGGTCACTCTAACCCACCCACAAATGTCCCCTGGCACTATAATACTTTGTATTTATTTAGCCTGAATAAAGATGTCATAAAAAACAAATTTCACTTTTATGTTTTGGCACGAGCAAGGCGGAAGAGATTCATGGCCCATTCGAATTGGCCTTTAGCATGCCGGGAAGGTGCGGTGGGGTTGGGTTAGGGCTGGGTGCTTTAAGTTACCAGCTACAATATACCGAGCTCGTATACCAGCTAAAAGCTACCGCCTTGATGATGCTACCACTGATGCCCAATTTGAAAAGGAGCGACTGCATGCAACATTACCATTAGCTGCCCAGGGGCCCTGGTTGTGTCCAAAGGACTTGACTACTCGCCCAATGCTCAAAGGGTTAACGTGTGCACATACATTTTTCAGCACAGCTTCAAGGGGGGTCCAATGGGGGTTAGAGTGTGTGATTCGCCTCCGCCCTGGGCCCAGATTCATGGGGGGTGGGTATGGAAGATACAGGATCGGAAGCGAGGGCTGCTGTTGCTTGTTATTGTTGTCACCCTTGTACCGAATGACTGAATGGATACATGGCATTACATTCGTTAGGCAACAGCCACAGGCGGGCACAGTTCTGGCGTGGACGGAGTGGCTGCTCCGGTCAATGGGTTGGGAAAGGGTTTAAATGATTTGTCGCCTTTTACGCGAGCGATTACCACATTATAGGATAAAACGTTTCTTATATTGGAAAACACTTTTGTTTATTGCACGATGCGCCACTTTTTGAGCAAATGTATTCCCAGTTGTGCGGCCCCAGGTTCTGGTGCCTGCCACGCCGTCCGGAAAGGGGGACGCAACCGGAATTAGGTATTCAGGCAAGGCCCGTGGCAAGCATTGCGACACATTCAAAGCTTTTCCCATCGGGTTCATAAATAATTCCAAAGCAGTTCTTACATAAACAACACCCAACAACAAACACAACAACAACATGCTCGCACTTGAAGCATGGAATTCAATTTGAGCCTCCTCCAACTTCTGCCCCCATCCGTGAGCTGGGCCCCTTTGAGTTCGTTAATGAGTTTCTACGCAATTTCGTTAGGAAGAATTATTAAAGACTCGACAATATTATTATGCAGCTCAGAGCAGATTGAAAGAGCTGAAGGAACGAGTCATACAATATGCATGCTGGTCTTATTACTGAATCTAGCTACCATCTACCCCCTTTGGCATGGCTTTATTAAATCCGGCATGACTAGCATAGGACTGCCTGCCAGCGAATTGTCAATGCAATAACCGGAGCTCGATTCGTGAGGCGCGACTTGTATCTGATTTGTCATTTGGCATCAAAAGAGGAATCATATTACACATGCAACACAGTGACAGTAGCTGCCAAAGTAGGAACACCAGGAGCGGTTACCGAATCGCGGAGGCAAGGCTGCTACAAATGGGACCACCGTCCAAGTGGAGCCTTTGAATGCAAAGATTAGATCGAGGGCAACAGCTATGAACGGCAGACTTGGGCCATTTCAACTAGTCGATTGTGTTTGTTACATGGTTTTTATTTTGCTTGACGAACTTGCTCAGTTGCCAAGCTTGCCAAGCACATCGTTTATTGTCATCAGTATTTACCGAAGCCCAGCGATTTGTCTAAATGTCTAAGCAAGTTTTTTTTAATATAGTTGACTCATTCCAAATTTTCTTACCTTTAGTTTAGTTAAGTGTATTTCAGCCTCTTGGCTTTAAAGTTTTTTGTTTCTTCGTTTTGGTCTCAGCTTACGTTAAAAAAAAATGGCTCAAAGGCACGACTTGTTGAATGTGGTTTTGGTGTGATTCCATCTCAAATCTGGCCCGATCAAAATGGTATAATGGGAGTAAGCAGTTTGCGGTGATTGTGTCTCGTCACCCATTTTGATACCCTTTCGATGTGATTTACTTTGCATTCACTCAAACTAGCTAAATTTAGGCATGTGTTTCACCCAAGCGGTCAGAGCATCGTGCATTCGACAAATCTTGCTCCCTTTTTTATTAGCTTGAACATCATCTGATAGCTGAACAGGGCTTGGAGTTAATGCTGCACTTCAATCATGTGGCAGCGGCTACTTTTGTTTTGCTGGCCAGCCACTGGGCTTTGAGTGTGGTTTTCGATCGAGCTGCGTCTCAGATTTCATAACGACCGACGCTGTAATGCTTCTCGAAGATTATGACAAAAAGCGACAATACCCATGATCATTTGTACAAATGAACCTCATATTATCTCATAATTTTACTTAAATATTTCAACTCGCAGTAAAGTTGCATCTTTTTTTTGTATTTGCAATCAAAAATAAGTAAAACCATTCGGAATGCTGTTGACAGTCGGACAAGAAGTTGGCCTTAATTCACATTGCAGTGGCAGTTATCCATTAAAAAAAAATTAAGCTTCTATACTAAATCCTCGACTTGTTCATAAAGATTGGGAAAACGGCTACATGGCTAAATCGACTCGGCTATTAATGATGATCAATAAAATATGTATACCTTATGTAGTCGGCCCCAAAAATGTCCAAGAATGATTTGATTTTGTTTAATGAATGTTGTTCAGAACTAGAGTTGACTAAATCAATGTTACCATGATTTATTGCACTGGAACATTACAAAGAACAATCAAATTCCAAATTCAGTTTGCTCATTTCAAAACTTCTCACTCCGAAGAAAGCGGCACAAAACGCAAAATCCCCGAATCTGATTTCTTTGTTTGCGTTTTTTTTTGTTTTTTTGTTTTTTTTTAGGGTTTTGTCAATTTGGCGTTTGGCTGAGTGAGGAGTGAGCAAGTAAAATTGTTGGCAGATTGACCACAGTTGGCACTTACGGTTACGAATGTCTGTGTGTGTAAGTATGAGTGCTGTGTGTGTGTGTGTGTGTGTGTGTATATTCTGGGGACAGCTGCTTGAAACAAATTGCTGATATGTCCAGAAGCGATGCCGCAAATTAGTGTGTTTTATACGTGTGCTTGCAGCAGAAACAAATTGAACACATTTCGTTTACATTGCGATGATCACCGGAAAACAAATGGTCGCCAAGTGCCAGGCAACGGAAGCTTTAACGGCCACACAGCACTGGACTGGGACTGAAAGTGGGGGCGGGAGGCGGGGTCGGCTGAAGACTGGACGAGTGAGAGTGCAAGGTGTCTTTTGTCTGTCGACTGTTGGCGCCAAGTCTATGTCCTGTGGCCTGTGGCCTGAGTTATGTGGAAATGGTCAGGCTCTCACACCAAATATAACAATGCACGTAAGTTATTTGTTATTTGTACAGTTTGTCCCCTCATCAGGCTGGCTGGGACATCAGATGTTATGGTCATAAACAAAAGTGTTTTAATAACAAGGTTAATGACAAGTGGAATTCCCGCAAAGAACTGGTAGCACCAGGAGCAGGAGCAGGAGCAGGAGCAGGAGCAGCAGCATTTGCAGGTCGTCAATGCTGGTACGTGAGACAAGTGTTTGGTTTTTGTCGTCTCAGGACGACCGTCGGTCAGTCACGAAGTCAACAAAGTCTGTATAACGTGCCTTGACACGCCGCAGGATGAAAGATGTTTGGTCTACATGTACATGTCCATGTCCATGTACGTATGGGCTGGGCACAAATCTGTCCGTCCATTGTGTGCTGCTCGTCGTCGTTGTGTTTTGCTTTGCGGTGGGGCTAACGAGATATCCGGAATGTCTAATAGTTATGGACTTGTATCAAAATTTAATTATGTCAAATATTTCACTTGTCAATGCAGCTGGGCTGCCATGAGTCAAAGTCAAAGTCAAAGTCCGAGTGCGAGTGCGAGTTGTCCAAGTTCGACTCCCGAGTCAGACAATGAGCAGCCACAGGCAATTGAGCTGGCACAGCTGCGCTTGCCCCGCCACACGCTCCAAACTTGGCCAACAACAACTAGCTGCCAAAGACAGAGAACTGGTTCGAGCTAAGAAGCTGCTGCTGCTGTTGTTGTTGCTATTGTAGCCACTTCATAGATTATTAAAGCGAAATGCTACACAAAAGCATATAATTCTTATTCTTTTATTGCAAGTATATTGCCTGCAAGTGTCCGACTGCTTCCAGCGGTGGTGGTGGTGGTGGTGGTGGTGTTGTTGGTGGTGGTGTTGTTGGTAGTATTTGTGATGGTGCGGACTTTGCTGCTGCTGCTGTTGCTGCTGTTGCTGCCTCTGCTGCTGCTGCAATCAATTCATGCATAAACCCTTATGACTTTATACGCTTCACGCTTTCCCCAACAAGAGGCCGCTGCACGGAACAACGGACCGTTGGACTTTTGGACCGTTAGACAGCCATCGGACACGAGAGCATGTTATGGCCAGTACAGAGCGTATGGCACAGTAATATTTTACCATAATGTAACGGAAAATAGCCAAGACGTGGTCATTTGAAATATTTCATTTTATTTCGCTACAGTTTTCACAATAGCAACAACAACAAAGACAAAGACACAATACAAAAAGGTATAGCGACAAACAGTAGCAACCGCAAACTCATCCAAAATTCCCTATATACATGTCTGTATCTTAGACTATGTACAAATATATGGTACATACATGTTTACTTGTGTATATAGGGTCACTTCCTCACAAGTGTCCAAGCTCTGATCCCAGTTTCACTTGATTTGCGACCAGCGATTGTATTGGAGTCTGCCACCACCATAGATGGGAAGAACTACAAAATGGGGGCTTCAAATGCATTCATTTATAGCCCATAGATTTAGTTACTGCACATCCATCAGTTCTACATTCTGCATTTCTAGCGAGAAATAGAAAAGTCTCTGAATTAATGCGAAAGGAAAACAGAAGAATAAATTCATTTTGTCAAAAATAGTATTTGTTTAATGCAATGAATGTGTCATCAGGTCAAAGTTTAAATACTGTTTCCATTTTCTTATTGTTGCTGATTATTCCTTAAAGTGGAAGAGGTTGTTCTGACAAATGCTTTCTTCTGCAACTTTAATATCCTTTTTTTGTATAAATTATCAACCTATTCAAGTTAGAGCTTGTAGTCGAGTATGTTTTTCATTAAGTATCGTTCTGGACATGGAAATTCACTTTGCTTGTTGCTGTTGTTTTACAACTTTAATTAAATTGCATTTCTTCAAAATTTTATACAAATTGGTTTGACCTCAACTGGCGATACTTGTTTTTGCCACAAAAGATATATCAAATGGAGGATACTTTAAAACTGAAGACTACGAAGAATACGTAGAAGAAGTGCTACTCTCTCTCTCTCTCTCTCTTTGCACATCCATAATTTGGATAATTTAGAAATTAATTTCTGTTTCTCGTCGCTTGACTCTTTGCATTTATCAAGCAGTTATAGATAGTTAAGGCGACAATCTTTCCATTATTGTTTAATTGCAGCTTATCTTATGGATATTAATAACTGAATAACCAGAGTTGAAATTAAGTCAGACAGCTTGAAAATGTTTGTCAATGCTTAGCAAAAAGACAAGAAATAATGAATGCATTAACAAATCCTTCGAAGTCAAGTTGTGTTCTTTGCTAAGGTGGAGAATTGTTTAAGTATGTATGTACATGCTTATATGTACATATAAGCATTGACTATTTAGTATATGAGTATATGCCACATACATGTATACTGTATAGGTATAGGTACATAAGAAAATTCAAAAGCGGAGCTCTGCGGTCGACTTTCAAGTAGCTACGTGATGTGAAAAAAAATTTTAAATTCAAGCAGTGGCATTTTGTTATTTTGGAATTGCGGGTCGCTCAAGGATTCAAATGCTAGCACGGACGGATACTCATATGTATGCCATTGATTCATGAGTGCATGGGTGTGGTCGATGTGTGTGTGTGTGTGTGTGTGTGTGTGTGTGTGTGTGTGTGTATAGTACGTGTGTGCGTGAGTGTGCATGTGTCCGATTTGAAATTATTGGCTGCTCCCACGGGTGTCGTAAGTATGGACGAAATGCTTGGTTCATGCATAGTTAGCCAGCAGTGGTTCTTCAGTTCCCTCCTGCTTCTGCTCCTGGTCCTGGTCCTTCTCCTGCTCTATCTCTTGCTCTTTCTCTTTCGCCTTGCGACTTGCGCCTTGCCCCTTTTCCAGTTCCAGTGTATTTTTTGGCTTTTCATTTATTGGATTGCTAGAGTGACCCCAGATTTTCATTATTGCCGCTTATAATAAATGTACACCAAAAAGTTATACATTTGAGTTTCGATGGCGGCAACAGCAGACAATAAATTCAATTAATTCGTTAAGGTAATCTTGAATAATTGTATGCAACATCTGCCTTAACATCTGCAACAACTACTCGATAATATAATTGTCTTAGATAAGTCTGTCTTATCTTATTATTATTGCCCTATTTTCAGTGGAACTATCTACTGCTGTAATCACATTTTCAATATTAACCAATCTTTGCTAATTCAATCTTACTTCACAGTTTCAGATATTTGCCTATTCTTTCTCTTGCTCTCTGATTATTGGTTGGGAAGTCATCCTGGTAAACTGAGCACAATCTCTCGGAATCTGTTGTGACAACTAGGTACAACCGATGCTACTGTTAGCCAGATCAGTATCGGTTCTTCATGCACTGCGATCTAGCTGGTCCCAATAATAATACATACATCAGTTGGGAATGTAAATTTTGTAAATTTTAAGCTTGTTAATTAAAGCGAACGCTTAAAGAACTGACGACTTTTAAGATTGGTTACCTAAGACTTGTATGAAATAAGTTTGCATTAAATAAATCATTTTTTATGTGCGCAATCAACGAAAACGAGCAGGTTGGCAAGTTGAGTCAGCTGTTATTGTATTTGATGGTTATGGTTTGTCTGACACTTGTAATTGTTGCTAGAAGCTTTGTTGTTGTTTTTGTTGTCATTGTCATTGTACTCGGCGATTTGGATTTAATGCTCTTTTCAGCTGCTTGTTGCCAGCTGCTTGTTGAAGACTTGAGTGCGGGGCAAGCATATCAAAAACCAAACTCTTGCAACGGTGACAATTTAGAGAATCGCCACACAACTCTTGACAGCGCTGACAGCTGACAGAATTAGCCTTGAACAACGAGGCTGGCTGTGACGCAGATATCGCTGTGGCATTCTTTCCATGTTGTCCCACACCTTGCCACGACCAGCTTGACACCTGACTCCTTCACTCGCACAACTCGTCAGCGCCAGCGCAACAATTTCTGATTGCTGATGCTGTTTGCTGTTGCTGCTGTTGCTGTTGTTGCTGTTGTTGCTGTCGTTGCTGTTGTTGTTGCCGTTACTGCTGCTGTCACAATGGAACGTTACTAATCGCGTTTCTGTCACAGAAATTAAACGACTACGCGTTTGACAGATAAATTGACACGATCAAGTGCGATACATGACCATTAAGTTGGATTAAGTAAAATGGCAACTTCTTCGTCTCGGCATCGGTCTCGGACTCGGACTCGGTCTCGCTGTGTTTGTTGTTGCTGTTGCTGTTGCTGTTGTCGTTGTCCGTCTCGTTCTCTGTCCCAGTTATTGCCTGGCTCTCAGTTACGGTCTGTGACTCGGCATGGGCTGGGTCTGGGTCTGGGTCTCATTCACTCACTCACTCACTCACTCACTCACACCCCCGAGCTGCCCAACAAATTCCGATTGCCCATTAAAACGGCATGTCAAAAGGCAAAAGCAACGCATTTGTTTCTAATTGAATGTCAACAATTTACTTATTGTCAAAGTCGACACCAAAGCCCTTCAAAGCCGCTGCGTAATCCCACCAATCAGATCTGCAAATGCCAAAAACTGTGGCATTAGTTACATTGGTATCACAAACATATTATTGACTCACACTCATTAGCCATAGCCAGATACCATTCACTATGGGAAGTTCAACACTCGGCAGTGGGCACATGTGCCCGGGTCCCTATGTTCAAGATCTCGGGACTATTCTACTCTAAATCGTTCGTTGATGCATGCACATATCTGATGTATTTCGTGTTTTCAATTCTCTGATACTGGCGACAATGCCAGTAGAAAGTTGATGGAAAATAGCCTTATTTTGTAGGACTATCTTTCAAGTTAGCTGAGTCGAGCTCTAAGATTGTGGAAGATGTAGTGTTTCGCGATTCGTGGCTAGAGCAGATGGAAGTGAGCATGAATAACAAATTAATTGTCCGACCTATGAAAGAATTGGCAAGTGTCGCTTTAAAGTTGTAGCATATAAATGGACTACATCGATTTGGTTTTGTAGTATGGCAGGGTCTAATCGATTATCTGAACGCTTTGTTTATCAAAGCTAAGGCGAGCAAAGGCCCTAAGGTATAACCTAATATTAAAGTATTCAAATGTAATCAAATACGATTTGGTTTATAAAAGTAGTCTTTAAAATGTAATGGGTATTTCCAAAAATATACATGCATCTATTGGGGAATTGGCGCCAACGTGTTCTTTTTAAAGACTAGTTTACAGTCTGCATTTTGAAATTCGTGGAGTAATTGGCGCTAAACCGCCTACAAATCATCACGAAAATGTGACGAAATAAAATAAACAAGCTGTCAAATGTCAAGACTATTCATAAACATTTGTCCCCGTCTTTTATACTTGTTTACCCGCGACCAACGCTCCCAACGCCTAACTATTTCTTTATGTGTTTCTATCTGCCAGCTGAGAGACAAACTGATTTTTATACCCTGAATCCATTAAAAATGTATAAATAGGGTATAATGAAGTTGTACAAACGAATGTTACAGGCCGAATGAAGCAACTCCGAAACCATAAACTATATAGACATAATCAATCTGAATCAACAGCCGAGTCCGTCGCGTCATGTATAACTATCGATATAAATGTATATCGATACAAATAAATGCCACCATTTCAAAGATATATGTTGCTTAATCATTAATAATAGTTTTTGTTTGAAAGAGGGTTCTAATTTATCTTTTGCTGATGCTTAGTCAATCTAATAGGTCCATGTATGTATACATGTATATATATATATATATAGCATGTTAGTAGGTACTAACTTATCCGTTATCGACGCTTCGTCGCGAACAGTGCACCCAAATGTATTAAGTTTAAATATAAGCATGAGTACGAGTATGAGTACGAGTATGAGTATGAGTATGAGTATATGAGTATGACTATTAGTATGGGTATGAGTGTGAGCGTGAATACATGCCCAGTTGCAGGGCATGTCTGTTGTTTCCCATGAGCCGTTTATTGTTTCTTGTTTCTTGTGTCTTGTGTCTCGTGTCTCGTGTCGAGTCACTGTTCTGTTGGTTAGGACAGATGCCGTTTGTAGCTTTAGTTTCCGAGTTGTCTCGCCGAGGTGAGCCACAGTCACGGGCGGAAGACAATGTGGCCACACGCACACATAAATGTGGGTGCCCTACCCAGATACGGCTGCAGCCACTGTCGGCTGAGGTGGGATAAACGGAGAGAGATACCTCGAGACACCCAGAAACCCACCCAGCACGCGCCCTTAAGGCTTACGGCGTAGTTGTTGCCATAATTCGTTACCTCTTCATCGTCGCAGACGTAAAAACATATAAAAGATAGAAATTTGTCCCAGGAGCTTTGAAAATTTACAATTTAATTTCGCAGATGGCTCGACTCGGCTGCCGTGATGGCATCGAGTTGACTTATTCCGTCTGTGTTTTGACTTTTGAAGACAGTCCCCTCTCCCCGAACCTGTCCCTAACTCTGTCCCCGTTCCTGTCTCTCTGTCTCTGTCTCTATCTGTGCCTCTGTCTGTGCCTGTGTCTGTGTCTGCATCTGTGTCTGTGTCGCTGTGTGGGTCGCCGTTTCTGTCAAGCATCCCACGTTCTGTATGCGAAGCTCATTCATATGCGAGAATATAGATTAAATTAGTTAAGAGCGCACTTTGACCTTAAGCACTCGGATTTTGACCAGCTTTATGGGCAATAACTGAAAATTGACTATGGCAATCACTTTGCAACGTTGTTTCACAGAACTTCGGCTCATTACGAGTATATCTTAGAAATGTAGCAAAAGTTGTGTGTATTTGTGTTCGTGTGTCCTGCTACATTTTGGTGTTCTCGCCTTTGATTGAAGACAAACTCATCGAGTTGCACATGTCGCAGTGTCACCGTCCATGCCAATAGAGTTGTCAATTCCGCTTTTTTCCCGCCAGATCGGCACGTTAGCGGGCTTTTTGTGCTCTAATTCCGAAACTAGAATATTATATTTAAGCAAATGACTTGATACTTGCAATACTCTTTCAAGTCTGCTGCAGACCAACTCAACTCAAAATGACAATACCTATATATATTACACAATTTTAAGGCTAGTTGGAATCTTGATTGCTGATAACATCCTTTCAAGATTGGTAAGAAAAACTTCTGCCCGGAATTCAAAAGGCTGTATCGTCCACAATTTAGGAGATACTATTTACCAAATATTAAGTGGGGATAACTGACAACCTTTTTAAGAAGTCGTGACACACATTTCGCATTGGGTTAAGTTGTACAGCAACGTTCTAAATGGCTTAAAAAATCATTTTATGGCTTTTTTTTATTAGAATTTAAAAATGTATGCAAAGCTTTTAATCAAAACGTAAATCTCCTTAAAGATTGACATACTTTTTATTTAGCATATTTAGCTGTGGCATTTTAGCCTTAAATAGCCTGCAACGAATGTGCCCTCAGTTTGCAAAAGCTTTAAATCAGTTCAATATCAGGAAAACTAAAGTTTAATGTAGAATGGAGCTGAATTACATTACAATGTTGATAAGATAATTGAAATATTTTCAAATTATTTTTTTCTGTTTCTTTTCCTGTTAAATATTCCAATAATTGTACCTTTAAAACAGCTTTAACCAGCTTTCCAAAAATTGGCAACACTGCACACAACGCCTTGGGCAGGGAAAAACAGTGTGAGACAGCAAGATACGAGGCTAATGGAAGGGGCGAGCTCGAGTCCTTGTTAAGTCCCTGACGTCGTTATCCGCTTAATTACGATAATCATTCATCAATGTGACATTTGCGTTTGACAGACCAAGCTGAATCACGAACATGATTAATTTTTCGCTCTTCCAAGTAAGGTCCACAGAGAAACATTTGAAGCTGCCAAAGTTACACAGCAAAACTATTCAATATCAGATATTTGATTGTTCGCCTTCTTGTTCTTGCATTAACTATGCAGGTCATTCAACTTACTAAGTAATTGAGAACTTATATGGGAACCCAATGACATTTACCTAATATTATATCGATAATAAGGAGCAGTCTCCTGTCTCGAGTGCCTCACCAAGGGGTGCCCCGCACTCAGCTATTAAGAAGAAGAAATGTCGTTGTTCATACAATAACTCATCTTTTGACTGATTGTTCCTATGACACCAATATGATATAGTTTCGCGATACGGCGGGTTCCGATATATCGATAGCCTACAGCAAAGAACCGAACAAGTTCGCATGGAAACACGGACACAGTTATATCGAGCCGAGTCGATTTGATGCTGATCAATAATATATATATATATATATATACTTAAAGGTGTCAATTATTACTAAAAAATGTCAACGGACAACGTACGTAAGGTACTTGTATGATTATATTAAAAGTAGATACAATAAAGATGTGAAATCTTACAAACACGGACTATCCCAGATTATACCCAGAATATACCAAGAAGTTCATGAAAATTGACGGAACTGTTTTCTTAGCTTATTTGGCTTGACAACTGTGGGAGTGTCAAGTGTAAAGTACTTGAGCCATTTCCGCTAAGCGACCGATCGAAGGAAAGAACAGACACTTCTCGGTTAATGATAGCGGAACGGTTCCAAATGCTCCAATGTTAGAAATGAAGTAACTTTTGCATCTAGCTATCAGATTGGAGTATTTGACGCGTATTTAAAACACAAATTGTTCTGCACATGAACACTTTCGACGAAAAGTTCCAGCTGCAATTTCAGCAGCTGCAATAATGCCTTCAATTCAACTAGCATATTAACTCAAAAACCACTTTAAGTTTTTGTAAGTATGTTTGTGTGTGTGTTTTATTTTTTCTATATAATACAAGTAAAGTGGAGAGAGTGTGAAAAGGGAGAGTGTATGGAAAGGACAGCCACTCCCGCGGAACCGCCGCGATTCGCCTTGTTGGCCGGTATATCTTGTTCCTTCAAAACCACTGCAAGCACAAACATTTTACATAGTTAAATTTATAAAAGTTGTACAATAACTACTTTATTCTATTATAGGATAGGAAAAAACACCATATTTTTGGGATTGTCGATTTAGTGCAAGCCTTTCTAATTTTAAGAAAAATGTTTTCTTATATTCTAAAGTGTTTCCTAAAAAAACAAAAAAAAACTGTCTCATTTTTAGAGCTACTTACTACATTTCAGGGCCTTTTTTCTGAGTGGGCGCTTGCGATAAACTGCCTGCTGCACTACGTTGTTCCTCCTGTGTTGTGCATCACTCTGCAGACGGAGACTGTGGTTTTTGCAGCCTTAATGCAGGCATGTTCCATGTATTTGCGTCTATGTGTGTGTGTGTGTGTGTGTGTGTGCGTGCTACTGTTTACTGCAACAATAACTATAGTTATACCTTGAGCTCAGGTTTCACAGTTGCACGCGAGTACGACGCACACACTGGGTGAACGCTTGAGCGAGCGCTGCCTCCGTAAGGTGTTTCGGGGGAGTCGCGGGTCCAAGTCCGAGTCGGAGTCGGAGTCCGAGTTTGCTGGTGACGGCGCCAACACGATTGCAACTGAAGAAGAACGGTGAATATTCGGCATAGTCGTAGCAACAATTGACCACCATAGGTATTGCACCGATTGCTGTTGGCGGGTAACGAGCAGCGGCAATGGCCACATACAGAATGCAACATGCCTCATGCTTCATGCAACATGTGTGTTGAGCAATAGGGCAACAGCCATCCGAAACAATCAAATGCAATCAATGTGCCAATCTTTCTCAAACTGATATTGCGCAATTGGCCCAATCTTGATCACAATGGAGTCCACAGTGTCAAGAGCGACTAGAATATATATGCAAGTAGATTCAAAAGTTTACTACGATTGTCCGATCTGCCCGATCGAAAGGTATTCTTAATATTATCAAGATTTTCTTTCATACAGTCAATATGCTTTCCTCGACTCGAAGAAATTAATGTTATCATTTATATTTTCCTAATAGACATCTATCATGCAAAAGGCAACAAGTGTGCTTTGTTTGTCTTTTGAAACATTTTAGATTTGGGAATCCAGTTTGGTTATTTTAACAGACAGCTGCCGTCTTTTGGGTCACACGAGACATCATCATCTTGTTAGCAATACGGCTTCTGATATACTTATTAAGCACATGGTAATAATTTAATGGAAATTGGCTGTCTTTTAATATGCAATAAACGACTTATTTAACACTTGCACCATGCAAATTGCGATATTAATTTAGGGAAAAGTTGAGCATGAGCCCAAAGCAAATGCAAGCACCACAGCCATTACCACACGTACAGGACCAGGACCCGGACAGGCTGATGAGACAACAGCCACGGCGTTTCGGTGGCGCTGGCTCAAAATTTACATATGCAAATCAGGAAGCCACCAAAACAATCGCGATGCCTTAGCACCAGTTCCAGTTCCAGTTTCAGTTTCAGTTTAAAAAAATACCCTTACAAATGCCAAATACCCTTGGGTTTTCAATCATTACTCAAATTATGATGGTTTAATTTGGCTGCTCTCCAAAACCGCGGTCATTAGCCAGGCCTCAGCCCCCTTGCAAGCCCGGGGGGCATTAATGCATAATGCGTAATGCAATGTTTGTTGAGAAATACACATCGCACAAAGGGGAAAATTTGTGGCAAACGAGCCAACGACAAGTCAAATAGCTTGTTGGCACCTCAATATATATTTTGTGTCCCTTTTCTTGATTGACGAACAGACTTAAATACAGCGGATGGAGTGAAGTAGAAAGCTAACGTCATTACTAATCTATAAAACATCCTCTGGCCAGAGATCTATATCCCTTTTTCGCTCAAAATACAACTGCTGCTTCAGATGACAAAATCGGTTGAAAAATATTGTACTCATTACAGCTAGTCTGTGTTTACCTGTAGGTAAACATGGCTAAATATCTTGAGATTAGAAGTTCTTTGGCCTGATGTGTTGATTCAAATCGGTAGCCTTGTTTTACCACATTTATCACATTTAAATAAAACTGTGAGAAACATTTATTTGTGACTTGAAGTTCGCTAAGCAGTTTTACTTATAATTCGAAATGATGATTTATCTGCCTTCATTTTAAAACTATTAAGTTATATAGCTAATTGGGGTCCGTTGACAAAAGCAGACAAAGCCAGCAAATCTACAAACGAGACCATAAACCCCTTAGGTCATTTTGGCCAAGACTAATAGGTATGTAAATGAAAGTCTGGCGACGGAAGTAGATTGTAGATACATGCATATATATGTAGATATATAAATGTGTGTATGTATGTGTGTGTGTGTGTTTGTGTGTATATATATGTGTATTGCACGTGTCTGTGAATGGAACTGGAACTGCGTTATAGTTACTGATTCATGAATATTTAAACGTCACATTTGGTCGCACTTTCCACGATGCTCATTAATAAGGCGAAGGCAAAAAAAAAACTTAAGAAAATGTAGCGATCATCGCTGCTTCGTTTGCCGTTTTCTGTTTCGTTTCTGGGGCACTGAACAAGTGCCCTCTCTATGCACACACACACACACACACACACACACACACTCAGTTGGATGTACAGATGCACAAGCATATGGACATGGACATGGCACGGTTGGACAACCGCCTGAGCCTGAGCCACAGAGAAGAGTTTTCTTTGTTTCGGACATGGCCACATGCATGTGGTGCATCTGTTGAATATCTGTGGGGCTTTTGCCGTTGCATTTCACCAGCACTTGGATATGCAAGATAGCAGCGAGCAGCGTCTCAGATATGAAGTTGGATTTAATTTCATGCCGCAGTAGTTCGCGCATTCGTTTTATGCCGCAACATTTCCAACTAAACGGTGACGGGGCGGCCAATGTCTTCTGCTGCGTCTTCTGTTTTTGTTTTTTATTTTTATTTTTTGCTTAGACTACACGCACAACATTCAGTCGCAACAACAGAGAGAGAGAGAGAGAGAGAGAGAGAGAGAGAGAGGAGAGAGGGAGGGATGAAGCGCGCATAAGCGACAATGTGTGCAAGTGAAAGGAGGCATTGAGCAGCATATTAACTTATTCATGAATACATAATCAGTGGAATTGAATGTACAAGTGGATGTGGCTGTGGCTGTGGCTGTGGATGTGGCTGTGGATGTGGATGTGGATGTGGACAAGGCGAGGCCGCAACGTGTATTACGAGCTAATGTTGTCAACCCCTGGGTAAATACAGTATCTATCTGGCAGTCTTAAGCCTGGCTAATGACCTTAACCGAAGACTCGACACAACTTTTGTCAACAAAGCCAAGTTCCCGTTCCAGTTCCACTTCCACTTCGCGATATAGTTTGCTGTGGCAGGTGCAGGCCTTGGCCTGGTCACGCTCAATAAATTCAGAAATATTAAGAAATTTCAGCTATTTATAAATATTTATTCATGAATAGCCCAAGATAATAGCTGACCATCAAAGAGCGCAGTGAGAGAGCACCTCTTCAACCATTAGCTAGCAATTGGATCTATCCACAATACTTGCTAGCATTAGCTCAGCCATACCCCTACCCCATTCCAGTCCCATCTCCAATCCCATTCCCATTCCCATTCCCATATAGCCGCAATGTTGAACAATACTCCTGAATGCGGTGTGCGCCTTTGGTTGCCTGACGTCATTAGGGTTTTTCGGGATTTGGAATTGCTTAGGAAATAAATCACTTACTTCGTTAAAGCATAATTGGACCTGAGTCGATGCCCGCATGCTGATCTAGCATGGAAGTCGACAGATACACATACATTTGTAGAGATACAGGTACAAAAGAAACCTGTACGTGATTGTTTGTACTTTTAAGAAAGCTTCGAGCACCCGCAACTGAGTACTTTCTTGTAATTTTTAATAATCTTCGATTCATTTATCTGGAAAGAACTATTCATTTGTTATCTTTCTTATGCACATACCTTATACATACAGAGCGTATTTGATTTTTGTCTTAGAATCGCTTAAGGAAACTGGCATACATAAGTATGACCAGAACTGATCATTCAATATTTCAATAAAGTTTAATTGAAACTTGACTTCTTAGATCAAAAACTTATATATGGCAATCACAATGTGTTACAATATTGGTTGAATGACTTAAATAATATGTTTATAGTCTGCATTTCTTATTCATTTATTTTCAATACGTACTTATCTCAACCAATTCGCGGAAATCATTCAAATACAGCATGTGTTTATAAACATCTGTGTCTAAAAAAAAAATAGCAAAAACAAATGATTAGTCCAATTCTGGCAAACAAAAACTAATTATCGGGTTGACGTCCGAAGGTTAAGCTAGGAATGGAATCTTGTTGATCTTCTCAGATGCTAACCTCATCTAACGCGTTGTTCAACTAACTATTATGTTAACGTTCCTTGTCCTTGTCCTGTTCAAACATCAAATTTAAAGGTATTTTCAAACAAGATTTAGGTGGCAAGCAATACCGTCGATGAACCCCACACAGTGCCAGAGCAGGTTTACCTGAACTGAAACCGTCTTGCTTCTGCTCCGTGTTTGCTAATTGACAGTCTCTACCGTGTGGAGACAGTTCCATCAAATGCCTAACGACACATCTGAGGGCGATAATTCAAATGAACTTTGCAAATTTTACACCGATCAAAAGCGGACGCAATCTAAAACTTTTCACACTTAAATTATCTGTAATAAATCGACGTCGAGCCAAGTTAACTACATTTGAAGGTGGCAATGGGTTGCTTGGTTAGTTCTCCTATCGCATAACTGGCCATATTATTTAATAGGTATGTAATTTCAAAGATAATTGTTCTCTTCAAACCGTAAATAAGAAATTAAAATATTTTATTATACTTTGAATATGAGTTCTTAATTGAGAAATAAATCGATCTAATTTTAATTTCAGCCAAATAGAAATTACAGTGGTATCTAGTATGAATTATTGCTGATCTTGATTAAAGACATAAATGGTATCGAAGCGAGTATTTGTTCTCGAGTGAAGGTTATATTGTATTCAAACTTAGGATAATTTATACATGATTCGATGTTGTTCCATTATTATAGTCATTTCTTATACTCATCAAAATAAAATAAATAAATTGATTTAACAATTTCCGCAACATAAAATTCATACATTCCATACTAGATTCAAGTAATGCCGATCTCAAAGTGATTGATTTGATTTAGACCAAAATTGTTTTATTTTTCGCTTATCAAAAATGATTTGCTTAGTATGTGTGAATATTAATAATGATTTTTGCAAATATTTTAATTTATTTCTGAGAATTAAATCTCAAATTTTGTTGAGACTGCATGAATTGTTTATTTTTAAGCCAGCGCCGCATCGTGGATCAAAATATTGATAACAAAAACCGTGCACTTCCGCTCTCTTGTCATCTAGCCTTTCCGCTCCCCTTTAGCTGGGTAGAGGTTGAGGTATTAACTTCGTCGAAGGACATTTTTAATTAGCGGACGAAAGCGGCTCGTTCTTTTAGATTGAAATGCGCTGTTGCAGGGGCCATAAACGCCCTCATGAATACCTCTCGGCTATGGATTGTTGTTGCTGTTGCTGTTGCTGTTGGTGGTGGTGCTGTTCCTCTGCCCGTGTTCCTTGCCTGTCGCAATCTGCATTGGGCGTCAACCGTGGCCACAGCTACGGCGACGACGACGACGACGACGACGACGACGGCTACGACGGCTACGACTGCTCTGACCCTGTGCGCTAGTCCAGCTCACAATTGTTGTCGTTGTCTTGGCCGCTGGTGTCTTTCGCATTCACTACATTCACATTCACATTCACATTCACCCCATCGGCAGCAGCAGCAGCAGCAGCAGCAACAGCAACAGCGTCGGCAGCTGATTCATTCCGCTACGCATTATTAATGCACATATTTTGATAATTGCCGGTTTGGGCAGTCAAACGTCTGCTTCCGCGGTAGGCGTTCTTTTTTCTTTGCTCTTTGACTTGAATTTGTTTTAGTTGGTTGTCCTCTTTCGGTTTCTACACGCACACACACACACACACACACACACACAGACACTGAGAGAGGTACACGCGTACACTGACTGACAGCACTCTTATAAGAGCCATAAGAGCCGCATATAAAGAACCAGCCCAAATGATTGCCCTTTTATGGTAACACCTTCACGTCGAGGGTCCCCTTGCAGCAACCAGGTAACAAGCAGCTAAAGTTTTATCTGTGCGATATGCAGCTATGTAATTTTCGCTCGATTTGCTGCTGTTTTTGTTGTTATTGTTGCTGTTGTTGTTGGCTATATATGTAGGCATTATGCAACTTTGCATAATGTCTGCATCACTTGAAATCTGTTGTATCTCATTTAAATCTCACAATCTCTGTCTGCCTCTCTGTCTCTCGCACACACCATGTCATTCTATCTCTATGTATCCAATATGGGCTCGCTCAATCGGTTACAGGCGCGCATTTACTTCCCATCCGTCAATCAAAATGAAAATGACCAAAAGATTAATCGTTTGTTTCGGAATTTTGTTTGATGTTTTATCGACACAAAGTCCCCCAGTTCACACATGCATGTATATTCATAGATACATACATATATTTGTACTTACATAAGCCATATACACATATACATATAAATATATATTATACATATTGACATATTTCAAATACATACGCATATCGGTCAGCTCTTGACTCAGTCGCTCAGTTGCCAACTCATGTGCCAGCCAATGACGATGATGATGATAATATTGATGACGAGGTGAATGTTTTCATGAATCTACATACATACATTTATAAATATATTCAACAATAGTCAGGATAATCATCAATTACTTAATATATATATGTTTAAGCAATGAAGAGAGCTCTTCTACCTTAACATACAAATTTAGTTTATTTAATTTTCGCTTAAAGCAGTTTCAGTTTAGAAAAGTCTGTATGCAAATTTATCGACAAGTATGAATTTATAAATAGTCAAAACAATTAACAATGAACCATCATCCGAAGGTTACATACCCTGTGGACGAGAGTCCACTTGCTGAAAACACTTAATAAACTAAGTTTATAATTAACAACTGTAAATGCTCTGCCAAAGACAGCTCGACTAGAAGATACCCTAAGCACAAGCCATTAAAGATCGTATATATATATACATAGTCGACAGTAAATACTTGCGGATGTTGTTATATAGTTTGTCCAATATAAAAGAAATAAGTTTGCTTAAATAATTTCAAATAGTCTCTGAGATGGGCGTGATTTTATCGAGGGATATGGGTAGATCAACTGGGCTGTTAGTGCTGATCAAGAATGTATATGCTTCCTTCGACCTGCTATGTTTCATAATGCAACTTTACCAATTTTTACTGGACACAGTGCATAATTAAAATAAAACAATATAACTAGCCAGTCGAGCTCTCGCGACTACTACATTCTAACTTCTTCATTCACGTACAAAGCCATAGGCCTTGCACTCGCTGATCGATCACAGAGCCGAGTCGAGTTTTTGACACCGATTTGGTGTATTTGAATTTGTGCGAAACCCAAAGCCCAGCATGATTCACTGAGCACAACAGAGCAGAGCTTCAGCTCCAGCAAGAGCAAGAGCAAGAGCGCAAATGGCTGAGACTGAGTGAGTAACATGAGTACGCACTAACGTTCGCCTTTCTCCAACAAGTCTCCATCTTTAACTGAGTTTCTATTTCTGTGGCAGTCTTTGCTGCAGACCGACCGACCACAACCTTGTCGGTCAATTTGACTTGGGCAATATGGCAATCAACGGCTGCTTGGCCTTTGCTTTTCCTTTTGCTATTGTCGATGTGGATGTTGATTTTCGATGGGTTCTGGGCCGTCGTATTGGAGGTCAAGTCAAGTTGGGTAGATGGTCGCAATTTAAATTAATGATTTTTTCTACGCTTGATCTGTGATAGTGACTGACATTTTCCCGACATTTCTAAGATTAGTTAAAAGTCATCGACATTTTCTACTTTCTACATTTGGCGCACATTCGACGACTGCTCCGCTCAAGGGCTTTGGTTATGTTCCCGGCCATTGTCAGGGTTCGTCATTTATCCTCCATGCGCTATGGCTATGAACGAGCACTTTTTTCTGTACCGCATCGAGAAACGTAAAACGTAATAATTATGTAAAGAATCATCCGCCCTTTGCGTACGGTAGCTTTTACTTGAAGCCGCCGAGACCGAAGCTGACTTGTAGCTGAAGCGGCTTGGGAATCAATACAGTGGTTACTTCTCTGGCTCACTGTCTGCGTGTATGTCTCTCTGTGTGTGTGTGTATGTGTGTGTGTGTGTGTGTGTGTGTATGTATGTCTGCCAATCTGCTACTCTGGCGCTTCGGCCTGGTCATTACTAGATTGAGATTGATGGCATGTACTCATACTCGGGACCCGGCCTTTGTCCCAGTCCCCGTTCTGGTATTGGTATGGCGCCAGCATTCTGTCGCTTCGTCGTTTTGAGTTTGGTCTTGGGTTTGAGTTTGGGTCTTGTCTTTGGGATTGGGCCAGGTTTACAGCGACCGGTGACTACTGATATTTGTGTTTGATATTGTTGTCAATAATTTGTCACAATCGCGGCAATGGAACAAATTGTTTCACGTCATGTTATTGTCAAGATTTGTCGATTCCGGCGTTGATAAGCAAGTGACAAAATAATTAAAACTCATTTTTAACCCCAAAGCAACAGTGATTTGGAAAATAATGCGACAAAACGTTGAGTGCTCAACATCAGATGGCTCAATTGGACATGTCTATGGGACTGGTGCCGATACAAAATCTGGCAGTCATGCACTTATTTACTCTTACAGCAAGATCGAGATACTGATGTCAAATGCAGAAGAAGAAGAAATGCACGAAGGATGAGCCACATCGACGTCCACAGCTGGTGCAGGTGTATGTGCATTGAGGCCAAGTTAAGGCCAATGAATTGCCAACTTTTGGTAGGTAAGAGCAAGAATAGCTGCGTCAAATACTAAATTAAGTAGCAAGAAAATCGAAAATCGAAAATCTGGCTGCTCATTGATTTCATACTGTGATACATACAGGCTGATACGACAGCCCTTAAGCTAGAGACTTGAGACATGGAACATATAATCGCAAATCGATAGCACCACAAAACTCGCTCAATTTCAAAGCTAGTGTCCCCAAATTTAATCTGTGGATTGTTGGTGAATATTGACCTCGGACACGATCTTAAATACCTATCTATGTATTTCAATTTAGTATATTATATTTAACTATAGTTGTATGTCTTGTATTTAATTTGTTTTTTCCTGTATTATTAATCGATGAGCCATAAGGTAAGTATTCTCTAAGTAATTATGACGCAGTAGACTTGAATTCTTAGAAAATATTACAATGCTAGAGTTAATTACCAACTACATAAAATACAAAGTCACTTAAAGCTGTGCTTTTATTGCTGCTAATCGAAGTTATCATCAATTTTATTGATATAACACCTTTGGTCAGAAGCTGTGGTGTTTTGTATCCTAAAGATTTATCAAAACATCCATTTATTAATTTTTTAGTTTTTGTTTTAAATTAATCAAAATTATCTATCCATGAACCGTTCGTTTTTTCGATTTAAGATCAAGTTTATTTAATTGTATCCCTCAACTAATACGAGACAAAACTGCAAACTTTTGTAATTTTCCTGTGTCTAGTCGAAAGTGATATAAATAAATAGCTATGTATATTAAAAAAAATAAAAATGCTAATACCCCCTTTGAATGTGCATTTAAATCCTATTTTATTTAATGCGATTAAGGTATGAACCCACATATGTTGTTGGTATTCGGGAAGAATGCTCGTTAAATCGCTGCATTGAAATTTATCAAGAGTATTGAAAGTTATGGAATGCTCAGCGACTTTGACAAATTCAACTATCCATGCCAGATGCCGATAATAAATGAGTGTCCATGCCTCTGCTCATCAAGAGAGTGATTATTGAAATGATATGTTTGCTCATTTAGCCGGGTTTCGAATGGGTCTTGGATGGGAGTGTACACTTCATATATTGTCATTACATTTAATGGCCTGTCCGAAATGAGTGTACGAGTGGACGGAGAGCAGCAACTACTCAAAGCATCCAGCATAAGTATTCACTTGGTTCGGTGTTAGCATATGAAACGATGACCAAAGTAAAAGAACTACTCGTGAATGTTTGGCTGTGTTGTTATTTGGTTTTTGTTATTTTTTGTTTTTTTTTTCGGTTTTTTTTTTATGTTCGGGTTGATTTTTGGTCTTGATGTGGTGTTTTAGTCATGGCCAAAACATTGTTAATGGCATTTGGGTCGTAATTTCGTTTGAGATATTTAAAATTTCCCATAACTCAAAATCAGTGGAAACTATTTGTGATTACCGCTTGTTACCGCTGCTTTTCATATTGCTTTCTACTGCGATCAATCAAGTCAATTTGTTGACCCAACCCCGGACTGTGTACAAATTATTAGAGCCAGTTCTTCGCTTAGCTGCCGTGCCGAGCCCGAACCCAAAGCCAAAGCCAAATCCAAATCCAAAGTCAAAGGCAAAGGCAATGCTAAAGCTGATCAGCCGATCAGCAGAGCAAAGGCCGCCTCGGCATCGGCCTGAGTTGCGGTCTTTTCATTTCCAGAGCTGGTTATGGCTGTCACGGCGTGCATCTTTGAGAACCGCGGAAATATTAGTGCCACTGGGTAATTACCGAATCCAAATGCGCCACAGTACATGTTTACATAGAATAAACGCATTGGGAATTGGGGGAGAGAGAGGGTAATTAATTAAAGTTTTTTGACTTGCAAAGGGACGAACAGCAGCCATTTTAGAGTGATCACTGATCACAGGATCAGCCATTGTTTCGATTCATATTTCTTTTCCACAATCCAAATCATATAATTTGGAGAGTTCCCAAATCGCCTGAGCGGAGCTCACAGTTTATTTGAATATTTATCGAGCTATATAACTATCGAAAGGTAGTTGTCTTAACTAGAGAAATAATTTCTAGTTTAGTTTTAGTTTATCAGATATGGGCAGAATGGAAAGGACAGAAGCTGACGAGTCTGGGTGGGACTTTCTTGAAAAATGCTTAAGTACAGACTAATTTTTCACATATGCGTGCTCAAACATTCAAATCTAATAATCGAATCTACAAATTTATTAAAATTAAATTGTTGTGAAATGATATTTACTTGTATGTTGTCGTTGAGATATCTTTCTAGAATTTGTCAAAGATAATGAGCCATAATGAGCCCAGATATGTGTGCTAGCTTAGCAGTCTAAATTTGATATAATCATATATTTCATATATGTATATTTCAGCCTACGGTAAAAAAACCACCATCAAAAGTTTTTTAACATGATCCATGTTGATCCTTTTTTATTCGTCCTGTCGAAAGCATTGTCTGCATTACTGGCATAATTTGCGTGCATCTATCAAAATTGGGAGTGTTCCACAAGGGGTGAAAGCCATGCAGCTGGCCAGAGTAGCCTGTCTCCGCTTAGGCTTGGTACCACTCTCGGTGGGAGGGTCGGGCAATAAATCAGTGAAATTGAAGTAAGGAGTGGTCTGTAAGGAAAAATTTAATTTTTATTGTATGTATCTCTTAACTACTGCTACCACAATATTGCTTAAGGGATTTATATTAGAAATGGGTCATCTTTTTATATATATAAGACGTAAAAAGTAATTAAGAATATCAATTTTAATTACATAGAATTATTATCTTTATAGCATACATAAAGTTCAACTATGAATGAAATCAAAGAATATTCCTAGCATAAATTGTACTATTACGAAAAGCGCACTCAAATTGAAGAACTTATAATAAATTAATATTAGTTGCCACCAAAAATATGCCTTTTGCTTTACACGGATATATTTTTGACAACAGATCTTTCTTTTTTGTACATCTGAAAATACCATACTACAAAAAAGAAAGTTTAATCAGTCAAATAATGATTATTACACAACATATTGTTATTTTGAAAAAAGATCGAATGTATAAATTTTGTTACAAGGAACAAACAAGACCAATGATTAAAAAGGATATAAGAACCGAACCCAAAGATGAGACACCAGATCGAACAGTAATTATAATGCTTGTATGATTTGATGCATTTTCATTATTCATTTGCACAAGATAACATAATATTCTCGTTACCCACCTGTACCCACCCTGTACCCAGACTATAAAAACGATTGTTACCCTTCAAGAGGGCAACTCTGTTGTAGTTATCCAAGTATGTTTGACTTGCCTTTGCTCACATATTTGGCATTCCTTTTGCACATCCGAGTGTTCTTCGGCACTCCTATTTACATTTATTTGTCTATCGCTCAAAACGAATACAAACAGCAAGCGCCAGCGAATGTTTGTATCATCATTCGACTCTGCTTCAGATTGTGGGTTGTGGACTGTAGATTGTGGGCTGCTGGTGGAGACAACCTGCTGTGCTTTGAACGCCTCAAGATGAAACAGTCCTGATCCATTTTGTGCACACGCACAGTTCACTACTTTATTCTCTTCGTTTTATGTATTTTCTGTTGTTTTTTTTTCCTCTTCTGTTTTTTCATGTTTTTTTTTTCTGTTTTGTACAACTCAAGTGTCTAAGTGCTCACCGGATTCGATGCCGATGTCGATGCCGATTTCGAATTCAATTTCGATGCTGATGCTGACGCTAACTTTGACGCTGTCTTTAATTTTGCCGCCGACGGTTTATGAACATCAACAATCGATGCCAAAGCTAAATCCAAACATTCGTTTTGGGATACGGGTGGGTTGATCGGTGTACCCTGTACACTGGCTGGCTGTCTTCACTCCACCAAAACGTTGGCCCACCGACTCGACTCACCTCTCGATCCATACCATTCCTGCACTGAAGAAAAACTTAGTCTGAGAATACAGCTAATGTTTGTACGGATCTTGTTTATGCCTGTCAGATTAGCGCCACTTGAATTTATATATATATATACATATTTGAAGAACATATTTTTAATTTTATACAAAATGAATATGTACATTTAATAATTATTAATTTGTAACTTTCTAAAGTTATAATTAGACCCATTGTGCTACTTTATAACTCAAACATATTTCTGTATCTTTCTTTGCCAATCGATTTTCGTATTATTTGTATTATTTCTCTTTTGTATTTCAGTTTAACTGAACATTGTTGTTGACTAATGACTAGCGCACCAATTTAAAGGCATTCGTATATTACCTGTTTGTCAGCAAATAAATAATAATTAAAAAATATAATTATTATTTCGATAAAAATCGTCCAGTGCAACAAGCAACTAGCTATTCTAGCTAGCTAGGACATCGAGATTTTTACGATTATTATTTATTGAGATACATTTATTACAATTTGTAAGGCAACAACATAAACAGCCTATTTATATCGTTGGAAATATTTGTCTAGGAATTGAAATCAATTGTTTCCTCAGTGTATGCCATTGGCGCTGGCTAATACCGTCGCCATCGTCGTCGTCGGTTTGTTCGTCGCCATCAGCATCGGTGGCAAGAATTCAGGGGGTGGAGTGGTAGGGGGTGGCCATCTGTTGCACATCATTCGCACTTGGTTTCTGTCGGCGCGTTTCCCTATATTAATGGTAATTTCTTACTTTTTGTATACATTTTTGGTTAAAATGTTTTTTTTTTTTTTTTGTGTATTTTGCTTTTTATTTCGGGGCAACATTTTGGATGCGAGTATGTGGAGATTTCAAATAATTTAATCGCTCCTCTTGCCTTGCATTTAAGATTTATACTTTGTTGATACTTAACAATTAAGAATTTTTCTCTGCTTCTTCTTCTGTCTTCTGCTTTGCGGCCAATATGAAAATATCTACAGACAAATTGTACATATAGGATAGGTACATATGTTTCTATTTAAGAGCCACATACATATGGATGTAGGTGTTGGATTAGTTCTGCCATCTACAAATTGTAAGTACATTTTTACAATTTAACCTGCTCGAGATCTGCACTAATTACTTCTGAGGCACACTTTATTGGCTATAGTCATTATAAGCGATGGATCGTAAATACCGAAACTTGAATTGCAATTATAATAGTCGAGGTCGAGGTGCCACTGTGCATTATTATTGAAATTATAGAAGCGATAAGCCGCGAACCCGACCAAGCTTATTAATGGGCCGTTGCAACCAAATGCCGCACACTCACCATAGCACACACCAGTCACAACACAGCAGCACCAGCAGCTAGAATAACACCAGCAAAAATATAAGAACCTAACAAGAGGTGGTGCGGCGAGAGGAGGGGTGGGGAGGGGAGGGAGAGGGACTAAGAAAACTTAGCAGAGCGCACAGTATGGGGGAACTTTTTAGTATTCTTGATTTTTTACTATTTCGCGTGAAAGAAATTACGACGAAAAATGTGCTCTAATAACAATAATTAAAAGCAAACAAAATTCTAAGCTAACCAAACGCCACAGAATACGTAGTATCCGACACATCCATACACATATGTTTATATATATATACATATATATACATATATATATATATATATATATATATACTCGTACATATGGGACCCCTCTACACAGATTTCACCACAAGTCATTGCCAATGAAATTTAATTATACATACAACAAATACAAGACGCAATTGTAACTGTTTATTCCATGGTGTTTATATATGTGCATAGCCCCCAATCTGCCTCCACCCCGACTCGCTGATACCCAAATAATCACGAAATCCAAATTCAGATGAAAAACATACATAACTTGTGTTAATTCATTGGTAAATGGGAAAACTGAAACGATTGTTTACGCCGGGCTACCAAGGAGAGTGAATAGGTTCAATATATAAGTCAGGTCCTCCGAGGGACTCTGGAGAACTCAGGATAGCAAAATATAGAGACAAAAAAGAAGAAAGGCAGACCGGTGTCTCCTGGATATATCTAAATTTACTTAAGCATTTAAAAATAAAGTCGATGGATCGTTCCTATGGAAGCTATACGATATAATGATCCGCTCTTGATTATCTGCAGCTCACATTTTTAGATTATTTAAGCAATCTAAACTTAAAGTAAGCAAGCTTTATTGAACAGACAGACAAATGGACACAGCTATCAACAGCTGATCAAGATGATAAATATATATGTATACCTTATGGGGTCGAAAACATTTCTTTTACACACTTACAAAAAAACTATAATACCTATTGCAAGAATATAGTTCTTATAGGAATGAATGCTCCATTCGAGATAGATCGATTTCATGTCACATATATGTTGTACATATGTACAATTTGTACGAATTTGATTAATGGTATGCCTAGGTTTATTCCCATCAATTTTATAAGTGAATGCCTTAATATGATTGCGTATATAGGGAATCCAGTATTGTCCATATTGGGGAAACGGAGAAAGTCATTGATCAAATGGAATGAAAAAATAATATATTCTAAACTTGAAGTCTCCAAGACACATGATTACATATATACTATATGCGGTCTCAGTTGCTTCCTTCTGCATGTTACATACAACTTTTTATTTCCCATTTTATATATTTATATTGTTCCCTTTTAATACATCTCAATATTCCATCAAATCTCTGGCTTCAATCACGTCAATCGCGTGGATAGAGGTACACATCCAAAATACTCTTTTGCCTTTGGTATCAGAGCATTATAATAAGACTAAGCCTATGGGACACGCATTCCCAAATTGATCGCCTAGTGTCTGTAACAGCATTTTTGCGATATTTGCCTACACTAATAACAAATTTGTGTGTTAAAAGCTATTGATCAATATATATCTGAAGATCAGAAACAGACCCTAACTAAGTTCGGCACTGTAGCAACATCTTAAGGTAGCGAGAGATTACAAAAAAGCAATGGGAATGTTAATCGCTTCGGCACTTGGATGTAGTAACTGTGAACAGCTATCTGGTCATGCTCATTCCGCTGCATGTTAGCATCACCTCCTCAAATTTATCTAATCACCTCGCCCCCACTTTTGGGCCCCACTAGCCGGCCGCATGTGCCTGTTGAAGATGGAGCGTTGTATTTGGTTTATGCCACGTGAAAAATAGCAATCCAAGACTTTAATGTGTACTACAAATTTTTTATTTCTAACTTGGGTAAACATTTAGCCAGAAGTAAACAAATACAAGACACTTAAAAGGTATTTTCGGTAGTCGGCACTTGTGCCCAAAAGTAGACATTTGGATCAGTTCGCATCGCTTCAGTTTTGTTTCGTTCTTTTCAATTGTAGGAAACGCAAATGATTATTTCTTTAAGTTTTTGTTGTTTTTTTTTTTTTTATGTTTTGTAGCCTCCCATATTGATTTATGTTGATTTAAGGAATAAGTTGACTCATGTGCTATTAACACTTCAAAATGTGCTCGTACACATATTATACTTCCCATAGAAATCACGCATTGCACAGATGTGTACATGGAAATGTTACAACTGTCGTGAAGATCTCTGGACGTATCGGCAATCTAGGGCAACAAAAACAATACTGATATAATACTGATATAATTTTCTCGAACTTTCATTTAAGCGTATGGCATATTAGTTGATCGCTGACTTCTATATACAGCTTAGAATTATATATTTGAGCCATTACTTTTTTGTCAAACTTTATTCTCTGCAGGTCAAAATCGAAAATTACTTGCAAATTGACTCGACGAAGTCGTCTGATCGTTTTGGATCGAGCGTTCCGCTTTCGGCCAACTTCTGAAAATGGTGCGTGTTGTCTCAGATTTTGTATTGTTGTACTCTGAACCCATTAAATTGATAAAAAAAGAGGGTAGCATGCGCAACTGAAGTTTATTTCATTTGACCGATTTTCGCAGTCTCCATTTTCCCACCATCGATGAAAATCGTTTATCGAGAGCTCAATTTAACGATGTGACATGAAATTAATCAATTGTATAAATTTCATGAAATTGTATGCGAAACACGCAACATTATTTATATTATTTCCAAAATATTCAGCAATAAGAAAGCATTTTCTGTTCAACATATTGATTTAAATATTTGAAACGTGTACAATGACAGATGGTTTTAGGGTATTTCCTAGTCGATTTCTCTTAACTAGAGCATTCTTTCTTGCGTTTTGATTTTTTTTCTGTTTTTTGTTTTTTTTTCTTTGTAGAAATCAGGCCGCGCCCCAAACTGGAAGTGGAGCTAAGCCTCAGCCCAGACACATCCCCGGTTTGTGCTTGCGTGCTTGTAGAGCCTTTTGGATTCTTTTTTTTAATATTATTTTTAGTTTTTAATCGCTGTGTTTGTGGCTGTGTGAACGATCATCAATCGGCGGCGCTTGGCAGCAGCAGTAAAGTCCAGTCCCAGCGATCCTTGGCTGTTCTGCCCTTAAAAACCAACAATAATAATAACAGCGACAACAAAAAGAAACGAATACAGAGAAAAGACGAAAAAAGAAAAAAAAAAAAAAGAAGCGCGCTGTCCACCTATCTGTCTGGAGCTTAGATGCCATTTTTTGACTTTACAGCCAGAAGGTAACACCCACTTGCTGATTCCTGCATATTCCAAATCGAAATTCATTAAGATTCATTCTATGAGGGCCGACAGGGCACGAAGACAGCTTTTTGTGTATCGATAAATACATTTTCGGTGCTGATTTTTTCATAGTCTGGCCCCGGACAGGACAGGCAGAATCAGCGCTGAATAGGATGGGACGGATGCGGTTTTTTACGAGAACAGCTTTTATACTCTGATACTCAAAAAATTGTAGAGTATATCAGCTTTGTTAAATATTCGATTTATATATCTACATTTCTCTATTAAGGTACTTTATTGATGGAAGTTTTCAAAAATTGGCCAATTAATTTCCTGGCCACACCAATTACGACTTCCGTCGCCCCAAGACCACCCTGTACTAACAGTTAAAGGCCATATCTCCCACAGAGAGTCGCCAAATTAAAAGGTAAATTGCTGACGATTTCAGCAACTGGGCCAGACACCTGCCTAAGCCTCCCAAAGAAGGTCCCTATACATTTGTCTTCAGCTGGTATCAGAGTATTAAGTAGTCGGTTCTAGCCCCCTCTCACTTAATTTTTGGCGGATTTGACGTTTACGCATCCATTTTTGGTCGATTTTTGTAACTTAAGGTACAAATTGACAGCAATCCCAAAAGAAAGGAAATTAGGCATTTATTTTAATGGGGTTCCTAAGTCCAATGCGAGAGCTACTTGCCAAAAACAACGGCAAAAACCCTCCCAAAAATAACAACAACAAAAAATAACCAAATACGACAACCGAAACGAGGACCATGAGGATGAGTAGAGGATAGTAAGTGTTTGGCTGTTGTTCTTCTTTTTTTTACTTCCTTTGTATCTTTTCGCATTAATAAAAGAATCAAGGAGAAAGAATGGCAACAAATTTGCCTTTATTTGATTGTATATAGTAAATTTATTTGGCTGGTCGACTTTTATTTGTTAATTTATTATGATGTTCTTCCGAAAATGAGTCTAGAGCTCCCCCAATTTTCCATTATGCATGCATCTTAAGCCTGTCAAACTGCCCATTTCAAAATACAAACTTACTAGTCGCTTGTGAGAGTCCCTCGATAAGAACGAATCCGATTTGGGAAGCCGAGATTCGCAGGAAAATAATTAATCAATTATTTTTGTTTCGTTGTGAATTGAGTTCTTTAAGATTTTACTCTTATCAACTGTCAGTCTGATCTGTATAACATATAAAACGAGAGCATTCATTAATGGCTTGATTAAAGGATGTCTTCGGATTTGCTTGTCAATTTTCTCAATAAATCGGAACGAGAATATTCTTTCAAGCCATTTTCGTTTTTTAAATTCATTTTTTCAAATAAACTTTTGTTTTTAGAATAGTAACGATTTCTGTTTAAATTGGACCGGAAATATGTATGTAAACTGTGCCAATATATTGAAATATTAGATAGATTGTAGATTGTTCAATATTTACAAGCTAGCTTCATTGGTTAGAAGAGACTCGACTCTGTGCTGTTAGGTAATTTGACAACAAGCAGCATAAGAAGAGCAGCGATTCAGTGAAGGTATCCTCAAAATGCCTATCATGATGATGGCGTCTATACAAGGTATTCGAAGACTGCCTGATAGATGTTATGTAACTGCATTTCTCTCTACGATATGACTTTCAAATTTGTCTTATATCCGAGTAGTAACTGCTTATTTCATTTAAACAGCAATTAATTGCCAATGGCAACAAAAGGCTTACAGCACGTCAAAACATTCTCTGGTCATGGTGATGACGATAATGGTGATGTTGATGGCGATGGCGATGGCGACGGTGGACGGTGGACGGTGGACGGCGTCTTCATGGGGCGCATGGAATTAGATTTGTACATACGTATGTAGAATAAAAAATAAAAAAAACCTTAATAGGTTTCGGGCCGCCAAACAATGAGGGACGAACAAATTTTTGATTTTACGCTCTAAATTATGTACGTACATTCGATCAGCTTTTAGTAATCTGTGTATCGATTTTGTATAATACGAAATACAATATTAAATACAGGGCCCACTATTAGATCAGCTAACAAACAGGGATGTCTGAGCTGTGGATTAAATAATTCTACATCCGTATGTACAAGACATACAAGTTTAATGTTAATGATTAAGCATTTTCATGGCATTTCTAATAAGTCTAATAATTAATAAATAACAAACAAACACCCATTGATCAATAACTTAAGTTAGCCTATAATTTGAATTAAAAGCTTGCTGGTTGTACAAAAAATAAATAAATATATTAAATGTGTAATTTGGTTAGCTGGAAGCTTAGTTAGCTTAGTGGCACCCTGTATTCTGGTATACATACGCACGCACACACGCACACACGCACTCGCAATGCATTCACAGACACATCCAACAACACAACATTCACATGGACATAATCAATCCATACCCAAACATCCATTCAGACACCGCGGTGACCATCGCAGACGCAGACGCAGACGCCAAACGAAGACGCGTTTTAAGCACACACACACACACACACACACACACACATATACATATGTACATACATACATCATGTACATACATACATCATGTATGTATTTTCGGTCCGGCGAGACCTTTGCTTTGTCTGTGTGTGTGTAGGAGTGTGAGTGTGTGTGTGCGAGTGTGTGTGTGTGTGTGTGTGTGCTTCGAGTCATGTTGTTTTATAATAGACTACGGCTTTGAAGTTGTTTTGGCGATGACTTCGTCGCTTCATTCTCTTTCCGTTTTCCATAAATTTAAATTATTAATTTTTTAACCACGGATAAGATGACGCTGACGATGATTATGTCGTTTTGTTATTGCTGTCGCTGCTGATGCCTTTGTGCCGTTTTAACGAAATGAGAGTAATTTGTGAATTTTTACCTTTTTCATTTTTGTTCTGCCCAGTTTGTTTCCATTTGTTTGTTGCTTCTTTTTTTCTGTGCCGACCGTGGACCAGACAAAGGCAAACCAATTTGACCACATGCGGCCCAACACCAAAACCGTCGCCATGATGCTCAAAACAAACATGGAACTCGACTCGGCCACAAAATGCTTCCTAACCGAAAGTTAAGAGTTAAGCCCACGGCCAAGGCTGGGTCCAGACGATTCGACGATTTGACGGTTCGACTAGAATCCGGCAATGCCTGCTAATGTCTTACAATATCAACGAATAGCATTATATAAACCATATTAGTAATGCGAAGGACGATCTGTTATACTCGATTCTTTGCAGCTTTAGAGACTCGACTACAGAAATACGTATACAACAAGAATGTGTACTGCAATCGAGAATGTCCGGCACTCGTCACTAATATACAATAACTCAAATACTCATATACATATAGTGGAAATACCTTTAAAAGTTAGCGATTTCGAGGTGTATTTAATAGCCAAATTGGTCCAACACTTATTGCATGGATTGTTGAAAATACAGACAAACTTTAATCAGGCGACAAAAATGAAAAGAGTTAGTCTTGAATTAGTTAAGATTCCAAACCACAAATGAATGTTATTTCGAAGACAAGAAGTTTACACATAAAGAAGTCTATTATATATAATATAGCTAGCCTTATTGTTGTCCAAAAGGGCGGGATATGGCAGATAAATAGATAATCCACAATGAATTACTATATCTTATTAATTAAGTAATACTCAGAGAATGGTCTCAGATTTTACACAGTTGCTTGTTGTAGATACTACTGAATCCATTTAGACATATCTAGTCCAGATAACTCGACTTTGAAGTGTAAGTTTTTCATACAGACGAAGAATACACGTATATAGAATTGAGAATACAAATATTTGAAAAATGTATTTATTTATTTGAAGTAATTTTAAAATCGAATCAAATATTCAAAAATATTATTATGAAAGAACATTTAATAAATTTGCAAATAATGCTTTTGCACTTTTGCCATCTCTTTTCATAATGTTTGCCGAAATTCCTCCCAATCTTGTTGTACACATTTATGGACATATGTTTGTGTAGATGGATGCCTGTGGCAGTGGCTGTTGCAATCGGAAGCTGTGTGGATTAGTGTTTGGGATAACTGTTGGAATAAAAGGCTGTTGAAAAAACGTTACAAAATATGAAATGCAACAACTGGAACCCAACAGTTTTTTCTGTTCCATTTTCCATTTCTTGCGTTTTTTTTTTTGTTGCTTTTGCCTTTGTAATCCTTGCGGCTGGGGCAATCATGGCAACAATCGTGTTTTGTTGGGGCAACCGATGGCACTTGACGAGCTGCACAGCGGCTCTGGACGTTTGAGCAGCACAATCGCTGGAATCGTCGGTGGAGTCGTCAGCGGCATCACCGAGCCCACCAGCCAAATTGACAATGGTAATTGAAACGCGCACGGTGAGTGCTCTTAGCAAACTCGCTTATCGTAATAAACCACTTATACTTATACTTATACGGAAAGTACTTGAGCAGTGTGCTGTTAGTTTCGATTATTTATGCCCTATACAGAACGGGCTTTTGTACCAGTGTGCTGAGCATCAATTCATTCTCATTGACTCATCGGTTCATCGGTTCATTCGTGCATTCTCGCCAAACACACTAATTCATTTTGCAATTTGATCGAAATAACTACGAATATATGATAATATATATCATTTAAATACTTTCAACTGTTTTTTCATTTCCACTACGGATACAAATTCATATTAGAAAGAGTTGCTCAAGTGCAGAGTATCGGATATTCGATCATTGTAAACTCAAACATTACAAATTTCATTCTTTTCTCTGTTTTTTTGTTTCCCTTGATTTTTTGAGGGCATGCGCTAGAACTTTGAACCTTGTTTTTAATCGCATCAAAACGAAACTAATGCGAGTATTATTCTTAGAACGGAAGCGGAGGCAAGACGACCCCGGTCCACGACCCGACCCACAGCTGCTGCTTCAGCCTGGCCTTAAGTTCGGGAATTAGGGTTGGGGGCTAATGAGTTGCTTCGAGTGTCGCACGTGCGTCGTCTGCTCCTGGTGCTGTTGCTGCTGCTGATGCTGCGGCATCCCCACTTAAAGAATGCCCCTCTTAGTGTGCTGGCAATGTCCAATTAAGGGTCCCATTAAACAAATGACCATTCAAGAGCAAAACCTTAGAATAATCTTCAGCTTACGGATCGGATCCCATAATACAGAAATACATGCACAATTTGAGGTAACAACAAGAACAAGAACAACAACAGTTGCTGCTGTTGCAGCAACAACAGCAACAACAGCAGCAACAGTAGAGTACAAGAGCAACTTGGTCAGCATTCCATTGGGCTGCAATATCAGTAACATTTTGGAGGCGGACATCTTGCTGATTGGATGCTTGTAGACAATAGCACAAAACAACAGATGCCGATCTCCTCACAGACTGGCTGTAGTTACTGCCGCCCCCTTTGGCGCTGCTGCACTGCCTCTCCTTGTTGCGGTTGAGCCCATCGTTGTCAATTTTTCTCGGAAACAATTTCGAATTAATGATGTTTAATGCTGCACGCTTCGTGGGTCACATGCGTTCGGATCCGCTCTCCTCGCAATCATCTCGTGAAACAGAAGCAGCCACAATCGTGCCATATTGCTGATGATTCCAATATGCGTTTGGATACATGTATATATGTATATACATATATATATATATATATATATATATATGTGTATGTGTATGTAAATGCAGGCACACATGCCCGCTCCATCCACATACATCTGTGTGTATTCGGATGGGGGACTGTGGCGAAGAGTGGGCTGCCAAGCACAATGGATCATGCACATTCCGGGCACACGAGCATGCGTGGCACTGGGGAATAGTCGGACATGGAGCGCATTTATGTTTAAATACTCCGATATACAAGCAAATAATACGCACATTTCACATACACCATATGCAACATGTCCAAGAGCACCCGTTGGACGCCGATCACAGAGTCGGTCAGTCATCAAGGGTTATATTGGTTCTATCATCTTTGCACAAGCTAACAATGTTATCTATTATATTAAGCTGATAATAATATAAAACTTTTATTTTAACAATGTTTCGACTCCGAACTAAAACTTCAAATATCAGCAGACTAACTCCGGTCTATCAATGATTAGAATGATTAATCAAATAAATGCGTGGATGTGTTTGTGACCTGTATCAAATCATTGAGCTTATTAGAATTTCATGCAGCTATTTCTCATATGCGATTACAGGTGATTGAGCTACTGAAATTGCCCAAGTTTTGGTAAGTGACAAATGCATATCTGGGCTAATTTGTCTTTGGTGTACCTAATTACTATCTGATAAGTATATTGGACAAGGCTTGGTACAAGTCGCGTTAATGGAAGATACATTTTATTATTTGCTTATTTCTTTATTATTATTCATTACTATAATTACTAATATTAATATATTGTTAATACATAAAAGTTTCACATTAACTATACGGTCACTTTACTCCCAATCTGGGCTCGATTTCTACCAAAAATAAACTTGTATCCAGACTTTTTATCTGCAGAAAACAAGTATAAATATTGATTGATCTTTTGTTGATTTTTATAATTTGATACTATGAAAAGGTTATTTTAAATGTAAACAAATGAAGACAGTGTAATTTCTTATTCTGCTCCTGCAATACCCCTGTTGTAACACATCGCAGGACGCTGCTTCAACGCTATAATGATTACTATATGTTCTATATGTTAAATGTCTAAAACTGCTTACATTTTCGATGAAAATAAGCAGCGCGGGACCACTCATATCATGAATGGTTGTTATTCAGATTAGTGATCAAATTAAGAATATATATTTTCCTCGACATTTTACTGTATAAATTTCACCAATATCGGATAGGAATCATTCAAGTTATAGCCCAAAACGTAGTCTCATATTATATATTCACACATCTCGGTTCAGGGTCGATTTCTCTCGATTAGAGCCTTCTAACTTGTTATACATATGTATACTTCTTGCACCATGTACTAAAGAGAGAGTATCTGTAAGTCATGCTCTTCACTGGTGTAGTCGTACTTGTTTTTCCAGAAAATAGTGTATCCTTGTTCTACTCTGTAGACTTCGTTCCTTTCGGATACTAATTGCATTAGGTGAATCGGGTATCAGGCTTTAATGTGCATATATTGGAATAATAGCTGAATTGGATGAATAATAGATGAATTCACAAAAAGAAAAAACATGAAAACACGTCTTCATTTCATATTTTTGAAACGCTTATCAAAATCCTTCAATAATTTCAGCCGAATTGTTAAGGCAATAGAGCAAGCTACCCTAAAATACGAATTATTGTTTGGAGACAGTGGATGAGAAGTCGTCAACCAACATCTGAGTGCATCCCTAACTCGAAAACCTATGTCAATCACAGATTTGGAGCCAGAGTTGCCAAACCTGGAATGGTAAAACCAACTACTAAAAAACCCAGCAATGAGGTGAATTTGAAATTAGATTATCGAGAAGCGCTTAAGCATAAAGAGCGTTTTACACCTGGTATTTCACTGGTGTTTCACATTATAGTTTAAGCACAGTCGTTTAGGTCTGTTCTGGTTAACTTGGCTAAAATCACATTTGTCCACTTGCACTTCCCCATTCAATGACATTCACATGCATTCGCGAATCATCAGCAAACAAGACTCGTACTCATATGGTAAATTGATTTTGAGAATTTTTCGCGCGTGCATTTGTTTATCCCTTCAAGCGTTAAGTGAACAACTGCGCTTAATGATCACAACAGCAACAGCAACAGCAGCAGCAGCAGCAACAGCAGCAGCAACAGCAACAGCAGCAACCGCAGCAGCAACAACAACAACGACAACAGCAACAACAACAAAAAACTGCCTGCCTGCAATTATGACTATTTGCATTGCACATTACACATTTTACACTTCCAGCTCTCAACCGAACGCCGGGCAGTTTTTCTTACTTATTACTTACTCGTATCTTCCCCCTATTTTTGTTCGCTCCCAAGTTTCCAAAACCTGGCTGCGTCTTCGGTTCAGTTGATGCTTCTCGCATCTGGTCGTTTGCTTCTGTTAAGTTGTTTGGCTTGACGCAAACCGGAGACCAGAGAGGCTGGATGGAGACAGGAGACTCCTTGAACTGGTAATGCTGGCAGAGGGGCATCGAATGGGATGAGATGGGATGGTATAGGCTGGGATGGGATGGGATGGTATGGGATGGGATGGTATGGGATTCACCATATACTCAACGCAAAGCAAAGTAGCTGGCGAGAATAGCACTACCCGCAACCATTCTGCAGTTCGTTTATAAATATACACATATTCACACTTTCACGTTCGGATTGAGCTAATTGAAACGTATCTGCATAAACTGCATCAGGAACTGCCCTCTCTCGTTAAGCAGCGTTGCCTGCGGCCGGGCCAGGCCCGATCCGGCACTAGCTCTGCCATCCAAATCCGCATCGGCATCGGCATCGGCATCGTCTGTGGCGTTGGGCCTGCGTCTCTGGTCTGGGGGCCCACAGATTGCAGCAAGCAGTTAAGGCTAGACCTAAACTCATTGTCATGGTCGTGGGTCGTGCTAATGATAATGTCCCTCCTTAACCACAATGCTCGACACCACACACACACACACACACACACACACACACACTCGTGTGTGTAACTCAGATATTCCATTTGCAAATGTTTCTTTTGGCTCAAATATCTCACGCTAGATCATCGTATTATCGGGGAATACTGTTGCAATTGATAGGAACAAAATAATCGATTCCAAGTGCAAACTAAATTTACAAATTAATTTCTCATTTATTTAAATCGATTTTCGTAATACTTTTGCAATTAGTAATGCAACATTTAACAAGTACTTTTCAAATTCGAAATTGACATTATCGAATAACGATCTGAGTAGCATCTGCAGACAATTTAACAAATTTTTTAGTCTGACATCTTCAAATTACAAGAATAAAAAAGTATATTTTAATTTTACACTCTTCATTTTGAAGCGTTAATTAAAATATTTATTTTATTTTTCTAAATATTTTTTAATAAATGTGAACTTATAAAATAAAAAAAAAGTTGTCTACCAATTTGAAATAGGCAAGATTAATATGGTTTGTATGGAATATAGATTTGTCTATCTATCTCTATATTCTCAAACTGAGTCTTAGATATTCAAACCGGCAATTTGAATAAATTATGCAAACATGCAAACTGTTCAAATGTATACAGCAAATGGTTGCCCTTGCTTTTGTGTGGCCTGCTAAATATATTCTTAGCCGATCTTGAATAAATTTCTATAAATATTATGACAAAGTATATTCCCATCAAATTATAAGGCAATATATTAAAAATTGCGAAACGATTTACGATCAACATTATTGAAATGGGATCGACTCGGCTGATGATGCTGATGCTCATGCTGAGAATATATGTACAATGTGGGTTTTACGCATTCCAAATGGGTTATGGTAAAAAGAAGGCAAATTTAGCCACAAACACATCAATACTAAAACAGATTACAACTATGATTATGATTATGCGATTTCCAATAATACGAATCAATTGTCAGCTAAGTAATTAATTCGAAATGGAGAAGTATATGTGGCATATACATATGATGATGTTCTGTTCGTTGCATGCCTTTGGAAAGGTGGCAGAGATTTGCAAACGCTTGTGCGACTGACTGTTGGACAGCTAGTTGGGAACACATGTAGAAATGGATACATATGTGTAAGTGTGCAGAGGCTACTGCACATGAAACCCAGCCGCATGCTCGTAAATTGTGAATGGTTTTTGGGGTATATCAATGGCTCTATGCGTGCTTCATCAACAGGCATCGACATGGACATCGACATCGACATCGACAACGACATCGACATCGACATGGATATGGAAATTGCCACTGCGATCATTATTTTAGCTTTCAGCGATCGGAGCCAAGTGAAACGACAAGCAGCCAAATGCAACACCAACAACGGTAAACAACAATAAACAGCCGCAGCAGCAGCAGCAGCAGAAGCAGAAGCACCAGCAGCAGCGGCAGCGGCAGCAGGCAACAATCCATCGCAAGTGACTTGAACGAACGTGCCACACTCAATTCTTGGCATTATGCATGTACATACATACATACATACATACATACATGGGTATTTTTGGGGTAGGCGGGCAGCTGTTACGGTTCGGGGGTACGGTTTACGAGTACACGACAGTTAACCGCAGGTGGATACGTACTTGGAGATGGGGCCAAAGCAATCGTCCTCTAATCACAAGCAGCGCTGAGCGGCTGAGCGTGACTAAGTACGACTACGACTACGACTACGACTGCGACTGAGACTGACTATGGCTATGGCTATGGGTTTGAGTCCGTATAGTTGTATAGTCGTATATAGTCACCGCCTCCCCTCGACTGAGCTTCAACATGGTCGCTAGCCGTTGCATTAATAGTGAAGCAATCAGGGCGTTGCAGAAGCGAGCGCGGAGATCGTAACGAACGGTTTAAATACAATATATTAAATGGATTTATTATGGCTAGATATTGCGCCTTTGCACGGCCACAGCTCTCAAGCATGTAGCTGGGCACCACTCCCAAGTAAGACCAGTACACCAATCCATTCAAAGCCCAAAGTACTCATACACTGCGAGAATTATGTGTTAAAGTGTAGCAAAAGTGTGCTATGAATTAATAATGGTCACATGCAAAGAACTCCACTCGAAACAAGTGTGTCTGTTAAATTGTATTTGACCCAAATTGTTGGCAGTTGCCTCATCTAATTATTCATTTAAAAGTAGTCTGCAAATTTAAAAAATAATAAAATTAAAGCTATAAATTCACACAATAAAATAACAATTAGATAAAACGAAAACTGAATTTCAAAGTGTTCAACAAAAAAAGCTTTAATGCAAATGTTCTAAATTCAACTATGTCATTATTTTTTAGTAGCAGCTAAGGCGATAATTAGATAAATAACACTTGCTTGTTTAAACAATTTCCTCCTTTTATTTTTTTACCCACCAGATCTGCTTACAATAAAAGTTAATTAACTACTTGTAAGCTAAGTTATTCCGTTGCTAATTGTGTGACTTTGAAAAGGTCATACGATATATATTTGCTCGCTCGATATTGAATGAAGTTAGTTTATAAAAAAACTTCAACTATTTATTAAAGTCTGTGATTTTTTCTCAGTATGCCCGCTCGCCATCGCGACTGCTACTCAATGTTCATATAACTCATATGGCTCATATAGCTCAGATTGCTCAAATAGCTCAGCTAGTTGTGGCTCTGGCCAATGGCCAATGGCTGAAGCTCAAGCTGAAGCTCAAGCTGAAGCTGAAGCTGAAGCTGAAGCTGAAGCTGAAGCTGAAGCTGGTTGTCGCTGTCGCCGAGCACGCATCTCCGTCAACTGCAGGGGGCTTGGCTGTTGAAGATGGTCGTGGGACAGGCACGAACTGTGATTGAAAACCCATTTCAACTGAGGAAAATACCGTTAGAGGTAATATTTATTTCAATCGGAACTAATCGCATAATGCGGCAACAAACAAATATTTCCCAGGCAAAAATATGCTTGCTTTTCCAAATAAGCATAAACGTTTTCATTAACAACTTCCAAATTTGTGCAGTTAATTAATGTTATATATATATATATATATATATATGAAATCGAAGATGTTCTTATTATGGATTCTTATCAATATTAGACATAACAACTTGATCTGCGTGTGGTATACGATTACTTATATTACAATCATATATTTTCTAGTTTTCGAAGCCTCTGAAATCGATCACGAATATATACACTTTATGGAGTTAAAGATGTTTCCTTGCTGGCTGTTACACAGATTCACACAACTGCATTACACCCCATTTAACATATTTTTAACATTGGGTTTATAGTGCAGCTGGGCTAACTGAGTAAGATAAAATAATAAATGCATGTGACTAAAAACGGTTTTGTTCGCTTTTCGTATCGTGTCGTGTTGAAAATATGCCACACGCGACCATCTCTAGGGTCTACCAGATACGTGGCCATGTAACTTTGATTTCGTAGTTGCAATTATTACCCAGTACGGTCGCAATTAATGCTTCAAAATGAAGAAAATAGTATCGTCGTGGGCTGTGCAGTTTGCCGTTTACTTTTTTCTCTGCTGCCGTTTGCCGTTTGCCGTTTGCTGTTTGATGTTTGCTATTTGCTGTTTGTCCGTTTGCCGTTTGTTTCATCGTCCTCACTGAACACGCGCATAAATTTTGACTTAATTAGATACATTGCCAGTACGTACCTCGTAGACACACTGAAGTAGTTCCAAGTAACGCTATCACTCACAAACCGTGTCGTTATTCAAAAGAAAATTGACAATGGCGTTGTCATCGCTCTCTCTCTCTCTCTCTTTGACTCTCTCTCTCTCTCTGGCTGTCTGCTTCTCTGTCTCTTTGTCGCCCTTTCAAAGCTCCAACTATATCTAAATCATATCTCTTTTTTGGCCGCTATCGACCGCTATTCAATTGAGAAGTTAATCGAGAAGCAGCAAATATGACAAATTTAAAGGCAGTAAAAATAAATTTTAAAAAATTTAATAAAAAAATACAAAAAATATGGGGCTGCTCATATATATATATATATATATATATATATATTTGTGTAATACCTATAATTTAATTTAATAAATTTGGGACATCCTTGCAAGGCGTTATATACTTCTGTCAAGAAGAATTTGATATATGCGAATTAATCAAAAATTCCATATTTATTTTATTTATTATCCGTCTATCTGTCTGTCTGTCTGTCTGTCTGTCTGTCCGTCTGTCTGTCTGTCCGTCTGTCTGTCTGCTTGCCTGCTTATATGCAATTAGGATAACACTTTGATTATGTATGTCGAAGTCGGTTGGATTTGACACCAGATGTATGTCCGCATTTTAATATTATATTTTTTACTTAAGTGCCCGGTTGCTATTTGAAGCAAGAGGGATCTGTCATTGGATACAGGGTATTTCTTAGTCAAGCTCTGTCCTGCTTGTTTGTGTATGGATTAAGTGTTTGAAACTCCGAAGCATCAACAATATTAATCGGTCAAAAAATAAACGTTAGCCCTGCTTTAAGGGTAGACACCATTAAGCTCAAGCAGATCTATAAATTGTAAAAAGGAAAGGCTTACAGAAAATTGATAATTTCAAAATATAGCTTAACCCAAGGTCGAATCTAATAGCCAAGCAACCACTCAAGGATCTTACAAGCGTTGCCCTGTCAATCACTCAATTACATATGCATATTAATCTCAACTGAAACCAAATTTGTGTGGGAAATCACATTGGAAGTTTACCCAAACGACACACTCCCACAAGCACAAACACTCACACAGATACACACACATAGAGACACACACACAGATACACACACACACACAGAGACACACACACACACACGACCCGTTATGTAATCGCGTATTTACTTAGGTAAGTACTGAACTTGAAAAGATACGCCTGACAATTACCGCAAAAGTATTTAGTTGTGAGAACTCTGCTGCCGGGATAAAGGACGCAAAACAGAAAAAAACATAGAATGAGCGCACAACCACCGCAGATAGGACATGTTTGTGAACTACATTTGGACTACCCTTACCTAATGCTTACCCTTAGACCGAGGACGACCCTTAGGACGAGTACATGCCCAGGACCATATACAATATGTTGCGTAAGTGTCTTAACAATGGAGACCAATGCCACTACTAGCCAATGTATACGAAGGCCAGAATGTGCGTAGGCACAATACCTATCCTGTGGCCTGTACAAACACTGAGCAGCAAGCAGGATGGCAGCGCGTTCTCCATGATGTTTGATCCGATGCCAGATGGCCTTGGCCAGCTCGTCATAAGGGCTGCCGCAGCGGATCGCGAGCATTTGGATTTCGATTTGAAAATGACAGCATAATAATGCAGCATCAGACGTACAATTCCGGGTAGGGGTCGGGATAAGGATAGGCATGGGGATGGGGATGGGGATGGGAATGAGGATAGTGATAGTGGTCGGGGCTGTGCCTTGATAATGGCGTTAGGCGATGATTGTACAATATTTTATTTATATAAATTATTATCATTCATGATATTGGATATTGTATATTGTATATTGTATATTGGCCCTGTGTTCTAATCCATTCATTGCGTGCGCACAGCCTCGTCGTGGCCAATCCTGCTTAGCCCATCATCTGGGCATCGAGACAATTGCATCCTTAACTGCAGCAGCCAGAAAATTGCTGCTTACCTGGCGAATATAGAATATATGTAGAGCAATTGGTGTTGGCCTATTTTTGCCAATTATTGTTCATTTAGTCAACAGTTCATTTAAGTTTCGCATTTAATAAAAAACCTGTGACTAAACAGCTGCCATCACAACAAGTTTGTGTCGCGTGTGCGATTCCAGGTCTTTTTCTTGATGACTGTTGTTGTCGTCATCTGCAACTCTTCAAATTATATTTATGCATTTGTCAATTGAAGTCTGCTTGCATTACATTTTGGGTATGCAATGTGCTGGAGTAATTAAACGTGTTCTTCAATTTGATTATATTTAAAGAATTTTTTAAGTGCCGTTATTAAGTTTGTTTGTTTTCTTGTTGCTTGTGAGTTATAATTTAATTTTTGTATATCAAGCTAACATATTAATTCGATATTATCCGCATACTAGGTGCTCAGTAAGTGCGATATAATTTGATTACAATCCAATCCAAATATTTTATTGTATCTACGTCTTAAGTATTCAATTCAAATTTCAAATCGGTTTTTTCATTTTAAGTCTTTTAATTTGGAAATTCACATTTCAATTTCAATTTCGTAAATATTTATTTTGCTTATTAAATAATTGTATCATTCAAAATTGATAATAATATTTTCAAATGTTTTTCAGTCCAGTTTTTTCTGTTTAAAAGTGTAATTGACATAGTAGTCAAAGAACTGCAATATTATCTGCCGTTGGAATTTTTAATTTGAATGACTTTAAGTATTCAAATGAGTATTTTACACTTTTATAACAGAAGGCCCTCGCAGCCATGCTATTCACAACAAGCTTTTAAGCTTTAACCTTATTATTATGTGTACCCTGATTTGACATAGTTAAAAATGTATACATAAGTGTATCTAACAATACATATATGAGCTTGAGTCAAATAAAATCGGTAAAGTGACTTTTCATATTCACAAAAACATTCAGTGCAAGCTTGTCATATTTATTGTGTCTTTTGTTTCATTTTAAATTGAAATAAATATTAAAATAATATCAAATATTGGCTGCTGTTGTAGCTAATGGAGGATTGCGATCAACGAAGGGGGAAGGGAGCAAAGGGTCTCGCCACACCATGGTCTCCATCATCACGCGTTGAGCGGCATTAGCTTCACGTGAAACTGAAGCTGAAGCTGAAGCTGACACTGAGGCTGACACTGAGGCTGAGGCTGAAGCCAATGGCAGCAATGGCAGCAATGGCAGCAGTAGCAGCAGCATCAACAGCTGCCCCGATCAGATGCTCCCCAGGGTTAACGCTAACACATTGATTACGAACTGGCTCTGTTGCATTCAACTCAATTATGAAACCGAGGTGTAATTTCGTGCGGTAACACATTACTGAGCATGCTTAGGCTAGACGCAATTGAAGAATCCGCGTATCCATCAGATACACATAACAGCGACTGCAATTGTGACCTTTGACCAGGGTGACGCTGGCCTTGAACCTTTCGCATTGCCATCAGATTATCAATTCAAGGCTGTGACTTTAATATCTCGCCAAAAGCAGCAGCAACAACTTGTACATGTATGTAGTTAGTGAGTAAATGAAATGAATGAAAAAATATATACATATATCTATATATATATATATATATATCGAGGGGAGAGACGAGAGGCAACGCAACGCGGCGGGGCGGCTAGGAATGTTATGTAAATTGAACTTGAAAATCGCTGAAACAATAGCAAAGGTTTTGAATATTTCTCTCGCTTAATTAGAAACGCAAGGAGGCGAACGCAAATAATTCTCCCATAGACGATCCAACGATCCGACGATCCGACGATCCAACGAGCTGCGGGGTTACGTGAAAAGCCCAAAGCAAACAGTCGCTCGGAGATGCGACATTGCCAAGCTGTGTGTGGAATGGTTTGCAGTTGTTGTAGCTGCAATAGCTGTGCACTGAAAAAAAAACAAAAAACAAACTGTTGCCCATTGCAAAAACTCACAAAACTGACACGTTTTAACTCAATTATTGCAGTTCACATTCCCTCAACTAACTTAAAATATTAATTTTAAAAAATCATGGACCGTTGCTGGTAGTTATGTGGTACAATCGAATGGAACTTGGAAACCTTTGCCACAACACACTGCTGCTGAAATCCTTGCCTTTGGCCAGTATTCAAAGCAACAACGCTTTAGCTGATGTGTTGTCAAAATTGCGCTAGATGAACTTTAAATACATTTTCTTGGTTTAAGAACGCCTCGTTTTCGAACTGTATTAAAACAAATACACAAAATGTTGGCAAATACTTTGGCCTTTGCTCTCGCAGTGTAGTTTGGAAGTGGAGTTTGAGTTGAAGTTGAAGTTGAAGTTGGAGGAGGTGCCGCTGACAACAGTGGCGCATAAATTATTCAACAGCTGGTTGGCCTGGCCGGGTCGGGCCGGTCGCTAGACATGTGGCCCCGCCAACGCCTTGCCGCTCGCGGATCGCGATTCCGCACCACGCGGCACACCTCCGCTTCGCTCCGCTCCGTTCCGCATTGGCGACGCAACCCAACGCAGCTGAAGAACGCCCTAGATCTCGCTCTCTCCCTCCCTCTCTATCTGTGTGTGTGTGTGTGTGTGGCTAGTGTCTTGAACGGCTTGGATAATGTCATATGCATACGCGTGTGTGCAAGTATTTGCCAGCGATTTGTGACGCCGCCGACGACGACGACGACGATGACGGTGACTTCAACTGAAAATCATTAATGTACTCGTTGATATCTAAATGTGTAAGAGCAGGTGCCAGAGGGCGTCTCTCTCTATGTGTGTGTGTGTGTGTGTCTGTGTGTGTCTGAAAATTGCTCTGGGAGACCAAAAATTTGAATCGTCCCCAGCATTGTTATGCAAATGATGTCGCTTGACACGCAAACGCCAGCGTCGACATCGTCAACACAGTCACCGTCACCGTCCCCGTCACCGTCCCCGTCACCGTCCCCGTCAGCGTCGGCGTCGGCGTCAGCGTCAGCGTTGACGGCAGCGTTGCTGTCGCGAACAGATCTGTTTGTTGTTTCCACCTCCGGCGATTGCATACTCATATTATGCGAGCCCGGCCAGCTAGCCACTCCACTCCACTCCACACTCCACAGACCACAGACCACACTCCACCAGCAGAGTCCACTCGAATCGACTGCACCACTTTGAAGCACTCCGCTGGCCAAGCAACTATCAACTGGCAACAAATGTCAACAGAGCCAACTGGCCAAGCGCAAAAGTGGATCAGTTCGCATCAACTTGATGGGTCAGTGATTCCCAGTTACGTTCAAATGCGCAACTTGTGATACTTCTCCACGATTACGATACAGATACAGATACAGATACAGCTGTATTCCCCTCATGGAATTTGAAAATTTCTCAGGCACAGAAGAGTCGCAGGAGACCTGGATCATTTTTGGAATCTCCGCATCTGGCTCTGATTCTTTGTATCCAGTCTGCAAGGCAGCTTACATCTCGCATCCTCATTGATTGGAATCCGATTTGTACTCATTTTGAGAGCAAATTACTATTACATTCAGCATAGATCGGAACTGTTTTAAAAACTGGGAAATTGCGTTTGTTTTCAGATCGAATTGGGATTAATTTAAGAACAACCAATTTTGTGCATCCATGTTTTTAAGGCGTTGTTAAACTAATAAAAATTAAGGATTATCTGATTGAGTTAATATAGCGGTTCGATCTATATTGACTTGACTCGAATGGTGAACAAACCAAAACGCTTTCATTCAAGTTGATCAATTCTAAGATGATATAAAGATTAAGCAATTAATTTAAGTATTAGCATCTGCTTAAGCACCTGCTGGAAATAACAATTTTATTATATTTATTTTATTTATCTTGGCCGAATTGCAGCAACGATTTCTAATTATATCGTTTGTAGAATAGTTTTTAGGTGAATCGGTTTCTTAACTCCCGAATGCCAATCCGATAACAATGTATTTAGATGCTTTTGTTTCAAGGTCGACAAAGTTAATTAAACCTTAAATATTTTGTGATGGGACTGAGCCCAAATCCAGCTATTATTAATGACGTTCAAAATGACAATAGTGGTGCTGTGCTGTGCTGTGTTGCGTTCTGGTGCAAAAACTGGCCACTGGCCACTGGGCACTGGCCACACTCGATAAGAATGACACCCAGGTTGTGGCAATCAATTGCATTCGATCTAGCACGCTGCGTGATGTAGTGTAAAGTCCTCTGATTCCTTAGTCAGAAGCTTTTATTACCCACACACACACACACACACACACACACACACAGGGACAAACAAGAGACTGTAATTAGCGAACTGGGGTCTTAACCATCGCATGACATTTGGCTTTGGCCACGATGAATGATGCCAAATTAACCAATACGAACCAAACAACGCGAAGCCTGAGATACTTGGTGATGGTGTGATGGGTTCGCTTGGATTGTTTTTGTTTTGGTTTTGGTTTCGGTTTCGGTTTCGGTTTTGTATTTAGTTTTACTTGGAGGTCCCCCTGAGGTGTCCTGCTTTTGCGTTGGAGCTGCGTGTTCGTTAAGATAGCAGCTCGTAGATAACAGAGGCGGCAAAAATTGTTCGAATTGTAAACAATTTGCGCTGCAGTTATGTCTATTCGCATGTTTCAGCCGGCCCAGCAGCAATGGGCGAGCTGGCCACAATCTGAGGCACATGAGCAGCCAGCAGCCAGCAGCCAGCGGCGGCCAGCAGCCTGGCAATGTGTGCATCGAACTGAGCATATAGCGATGCTGATCTGCAGATCTCTTGATGCATTCGTTAATTAAATAGCGGCCAGGCCACAGGCGGAGAACAAAACTGTCATCAGACAGATGGCAGACCAGGGAAGAGTCGATTTGCACAAATAATAACCAAATCCATGATTATCTAATACACCAGTTGCCATCGACGAATGCTGAAAGCTATGCGAATAGTGCAAGCAACTTATTAGACTTGACTTTTTAATCCATATTGTCAACTTTTTTTTGGAGCTTAGCTTAGCTTGTAGTGTAAACAATTTAAAAATGTAAGAAAATCGAAGAATTAAATGAACGCTTTTTGTCCCAATGCATCCACTCAGTTTTAATTGCCTCCACTCCTTACACTATGTATGGCCTATAAGTAAAGTGAAGGACTCTTTAACAATCTGACCCCTCGATTCCGTCTGCCCCACTCCAGTTGCTACTATGAAGCACTCCCCAAGGGATTTTGGATAAGTTTGTAGATTGAATGGGAGTCGTTCACCCGAGCACAGCTTACAGGTGCATGTGCAGGTGGTTTCAAATGAAACAGAAAACCACAGCCAGCGCACAACAACAACAACAATAAACACACACAACTGCAGCAACGCACAACAACAATGAAAATGACGATGACGGATGACCACGTTGATGATGACGATGATGACTATGTGGATGAGAATGAGAATGAAAAGGATTAGGCCGAAGGCATCTTGCGTGCATCTCCATAAGTTTGTAGGAAGTTGGTTGGGCTGTGGATTCGAGCACAAGTAGCCGGCCGGCATGTAATAGGAATCGAGAATCGAGAGCCATACAGCATATACCCACCAATATATCAATATGGCAACATCATAGCAAAGCGTAGCAGCATCATTATCATGGGCCGTCATCATAGACGACGTCAGTGCCAGTCAGTGCACGATTGCCAGCCAGCCAGTTGCCAGGCAGCCAGTTGCAGCCAGTTCCGCAGGCGTTCCTCTGCTCAGCTGCATTCTGCGTTCTTGTGATCTGCCCCATTGACAACTGTCCAGGTCAAAAAACCAAAAATAAAAAGGAAACGGGAGGGTCGGGTGCCAATAAGCGACTGACTGGCTGGCAATGGTCCAGCTACGGTCAACGAATGGAGTAGGAGTCGCACTCAGTGTCGGAGTCGGAGTCGTAGTCAGAGTCAGAGGCAGAGTCAGAGGCAGAGACAGAGGCATAGGCAGAGGCAGAGTCAGCTTGTAGTGCGACCGATCGCAATGGGGCTGGGAAAATTACATGTCTTCGTATCTAAACGTACATTAACCATCGCATTCCCCAAGCAGCCAACGCCAAAGCCAAAGCCAAAGCCAAAGTCAAAGCCACAACCTCAACAACAAGCAGGCTCAACACTGCCACACTGCCACACAGCCGCAGCCAGATTCAGAATCACGGCCACGGCCCGAGTCAAAGTCGGAAAGCAAAGCAAAGCAAGTCGCTGGGATCCCTTTTTGTGGGACGCCAGGCAATCACCAGGCCATTTTCCTCCTTTCTCGTTGCTTACTTTTCTTATTTAATTTCGATCGATCACTTAAAACAGTACGAATAATGAAAAATTGCAGCAACATGCCGCAGGCGAAGAGCTTGGTCTTTTAGATAAGAACCATACACAAACACACATATACATATAAATCCATATATATATATATATATATATATATATATATATAAATATATAGAGTCAAGCGTAGCCTAGCCAGATGGCAAAAGATTCGGTTCGCTTTACTCACAAAAATACACTTTGAAAAGGCATCCTCAAAGCTTTATAAACCTCAACTCACTCAACTCGTGACTGAACAACTGAACTGAACTGAACTGATCTCTTAGATCCTAACACATAGCTGTGCAAGATTACATCGGATTTGTGACGCTCATGCGTAGATGCTGAACTATGGCCAAGACATCTCTGTGGCACTGAGTGCATGTGGAAATCAATTAAGATCAGTTCTCACGATCGCAAGCTCGTGTTGCAGTTGCAGCTACTTTGTGTGCACCATTAGATGGATGGCTACCTTTTTGTTTCTGGCTCAACTGTATCGATGAACCAATGCTCTCAAACATTGTACAAAATTAAATGACTCTATTCGTTCGTTGAGTTTTCACATTTTGCATCTGGATCCGTAAGCAGATGCAAGCTGGCCAAAGCTGGCCAAATGACGAGTTCAATTCCAATCCAGTTGCCTGCTCTTGTTGTTCTTCTTCTTCTTTTGCTGGTTCTTCTTCTTCCTCTTCTGTTTATTAATATTCAGCTTGTTGCATCGAGTTGCAGCTGATGACTCGGGGCATTTGTATTTCCGATCCCAAGTAGATAGCATCTACCACATCGAAGGGAGGCAGCCGCATCAAAACTAAATCACATTGAGCTGGCCAGCGTGTGCATTTGGCCTGCCACTTCCATTGTCCTTGTTGGCCACTTGGCCACTTGGCCACTTGTCCACTTGGCAGCGGCATGTCAGGTGTCTGAGCCGTGTCGCAGTCAAGTGTCTGCTGCGGCACCGGCGACAAATTCCAAATCCTCTGCCTTTTTCGGGGGTGTTTACGATTCAAGAGCACTGATCTTACACACACACTCGCACACACACACACACACTCGCACACACACTCTGTCTGGATTGAGCCTGCAAATGTTTGGCTTCACACGAAAGGGGATTAAATTGTGAAGGACCCATGACATTCCATCAACCCAACAAAATTTTCACAATTTCATTGTTTTGCCAGCCACTTTGGCGCATCCTTTTTGTCTGCCTTTGACTCTGCCCCTGTGCCTGTGCCTGTGCCCTTTTCCTGGTCGGTCGCCAGCAAGGTGACATCGCTCAAAACAACAAAAATAAAAATAATAAAATAAAATAAAAATAAAGTAAACGAAACGAAACGAAACGAAAACACGCACAATTTGAGCCACGATGCCGAACACTTGGCAATCCAAGATCTCTTTTTTTGGGCCTGCGAGTGTGACTTGCCCAGCACTTGACTCGGCTCACTCGGCATTTGAGGGTGTTCAGTTGTTCAGTTAGCCAGTTAGCCAGTTGATCAGTCAGCCAGTTGATCAGTCAGCCAGTTGCCAGTTGATCAATCAGCCAGTTTGTCAGTTTGCCAGTTGATCAGCTCAGTTGTTTTGTCAGCAATTGGCAAATTTACGAGTATGTTGATTGAAAAGCACGATAGCATTGCACGATGCGCCCTGTCCCTGGAACAGTGGGTTCGATGGCTGCAAAACTTTGTGTTCATTTCATTTGTTTTTCAAATTTAGTTAATAACACCAAATTACTGAGAATGGCGTCAAATTAAATAGAATTCAATGCAAAACTATATGTTTATTTGATTTGTATTTTTATTTATTTAACTTATCAAGTTAATAACTCCAAATTATTGCGAGTTGCGTGAAATTAAGTAGAATACAAATATATAATTGCATTTGGCTTTATGCTTTGGGCTTGCTTAATTCACAATTTATTTCTCTAATTTATTTTCCACTTAAAGCTAATCGAAATTTAAACAGAAAAACAATCGTTTTCGCTTTGTATTTCTTTGTTTATTCTACTTATTTGTGTATGAAATATTGGATATCGCATATTGCGACACGGAACAAACGTTATTGTACAAAGTACTTTAAGACTAGAAATTAGATAAGTTTATTCTCTCACATCACTTAGTCTCCCAAACCAATGATAAATGTTGGACCATTTCACATTTCAATACCGCTTTAAGTTTAGATAAATAATTCAATTCAATTTTTAATTTTAGTTTAATTTAATGTGTTTGTTTTTATATATTTGAAAATATTTTTGTTTTATTTGTGGACTATTTCTAGTAGCAGTCAATAGGCAAGTGTGTTGTTATTTTCAAAAGCTAATTAGTACTTAAAGCATCTCATTAATCGCTCAAGTTGCGCATGTGGGAAATGATGTCGGTCCCACTGTGCTGCGGGCAGCGCATGGCACGTCAATTAACGTTAACTGAAGTGGAGTTAATTGTCAAGGCATGGTCACTTTAATTGTGGTTAATGTGGAACCGATAGCGCTGCTTGCCGCAATGGGCGCAATTTCTGATCACCGATTAAACGATTATCAGCAGCCCATTGTTTCTGCGCAACGCAACGCACTCATCACTATCTTTCTGGGCACATTCATTAGCACCAGCACACATTGCCACATACAAGCCCAACCACAACCACTACCACTACCACGACCATATGCTGCCTTGCAGCAGTCAACATCAGGATGATCGGCCAGCCAGGCGGCTGAGTGTCCCTTTTGTCCAGTTGTCCAGTTGTCCTGTTGTCCAGTTGTCCTGTTGAGGGTGCAGTTAGCATTACGACATAATCAACAACTGCTGACCGCAACGAGCAGCAGAAAGGATCCCCCCGAAGTACAACAGCAACAGCAGCAGCAGCAGTGGCTTTTGAATGCAATATTTGTCATGGTCATTATGAGTTATAAACGATATTTTGATCCCTAATCACTTGGCCAGGCCAAGAGGCACACACGCAGCCGCAAACCCACACAGGGACACTCTCAAGCTGTCAACGGATTCGTTACACGTTTTACACAAATGTCTGTGTACCTCTGCCCCTGCCCCTGCCCCTGCCCCTGCCCCTGCCCCTGCCTCTGCCTCTGCCCCTGCCTCTGCCCCTGCCTCTGCCCCTGCCCCTGCCCCTGCCTCTGCCTCTGCCTCTGCTCCTGCCTCTATTCTTACACAGTAAATAATGTTTGGCGACTTCAACAATACAAATTTTAAGCTGCTGAAAAAATGAAGTTGAACAAAATTAATATTAATTTGCACTTAAGATGAGCATAATATAATAATAAATACAATAATAATAAATATAATAAAATATATATTTTTAATGAGTTTAGTTTCTGCAGTTTTCTGTGTCGGCAATAAATAAATAAATAGAAAATAAAATACTAGTTAAACTATGCACATTTGAAGCTTCGATATTTGTTGCTGCAGCTTAGATAATAATTAATAAAAATGATAACTAAAACAACGCAGGTAGGGGAAACCCAACAAGCAAATTAAATGATGCTCAAATGTTGTACGGTGTACTCTGTGCTGTGCTCTGCAACTTCTATCCTACTCCTGCTGCTGCTCGTACACTCCTACACTCCTGCTCCTAATCCTGTCGCGTCCTGCCAGCCCTAAAGCGACAGTAGGGCACATTCAGTCCGATCTCTGTCGGTTGTCGGTTGTCGTTTGTCTGTTGTCTGTTGTCGATTGTCGATTGTCGTTTGCCGATTGTCGTCGTCTTCGGCGGTGGAATAAAAGGAACAATTGTTGCAGCAAGGGCAATTATAGATTATCACCTTGTTGCCATCCCTGTCGCTGCCTGTGTCCCATCTCCTTCTGTCCTTCGGCTGCACTGCTGCACTGCTGTTCTGTTCCTCTGCCAGCAGCACCCACACCTTGTGGTGCGACCAGCGACCATCGACCATCGACCATCGAGCATCGAGCATCAGCGTCGACATCGAAAAATAACCATGAAAATGACACCACATTGTTTTATCTTTATCGCATAATTGCGGTCAACTCCTCGGCCGGTGGCGTGGCGTGGCATGGCGTGGCATGGTGTGGTGTGGTGTGCTGTGGTGTGGCATGGCGTGGCGTGGCCTAAGTTGGCCCTGTTCCGAGTTAGCTGTCTCGGCATCATTTCAATACTCTGGCCACAGTTTCGGCATCGGCTTTGATCATTTTCCATGGCCAGCATGGCAACACTTTCACAAGAACGAGAGCGAAAGAAAACAATAAATGGATTGAGAAAGGGAGAGCAAATGGCACCGAGAGCGAGAGAGAGGGAGAGCGAGGAGCATACCTTCCCTGTGACACTGCTCGAGGGGGAGGCGAGCGCAACACATTTATCATCTTGTCACAAAAACGCACTTGAAAACCAACCAAATCCAAATCGAAATCCCACAATTTGATGTGATATGAAAATGGATTTATAAAATCCAATAAAACGTATATTTTTTGAATAAGTGTTGCAAGTTGCAAGACGGGTGCAACATTGTCGATCGCTTAAGCAAGTTTCTTGTGTTGTTTTTCTGTTTTTCTGTTTTTCTGTTTTTGTTTTTTGTTCTTTGTTTTGATAATTTGCAACTATTTGTTGGCGTGTTGCTTAATTCAATCGTTTCGCGCTAAAACCTCAATTGCAATCATCTTGTGAACCGGTATTGCCATCCTTCATCACACACACACACACACACACACACACACACACACACACCGAGGCGGCTAAAGAGATAGAGCGTTGGAGAGTGGGGAGGGGAGGGGGGAGGAAGTGCTGGTAATCATCAGCAGGGTCAGCAGCAGCGTGAGTTTTGAGCCAGCCACACTTCTGGGCTTCGGGCTCTTGACGACCTTCAGATTGGCTCACAAAAGACGGCGACGCTCCCACACTCATTCAGTTTGAAGCAGAGCGTCTCTTTGTCATGTATACACACACACACACACACACACACACACACACACATCGTACATACACAGTTAAAAAACACAATTATGTATTTTTGCAAGTGTTTTTCGTTTTTTTGTTGTGTTTTTTTACTGCAACAAAATCATTAGCATAAGCTTTAACATTTGTATGTATGTGTGTATGTATGTGTGTATGTGTGTATGTGTGTATGTATGTGTGTATGTGTGTATGTATGTATGCACTGTTGACATTTTAGTGGAATTACCACTGGATCCGCTGACAGTAATCGACTTGCTTAAGCCAAGCTGGCCAAATAATTATTTCATTTTGTATTCGATCGTTTTTATATTTATTAATAGTCTTAATATATATTCATTATTATATATTTTTCTGCAATTGCTTAGTGTTTTTTTTTTTGTATTTAAATAATTACAAATAAAATGTGAATTGTTGCCTCTGTCCAAGCAATCACAGCACATTATATATGTCAGATATATACGTATATATGACTTGGAGGAAGCTGCATACACATATATACATATGTACACATATGTAAGTGTCTTGCAGCATTGTGTGCAAGTGTGGCACGTGTTGCAAATATGAAAATAATGACGGCAACGTTCAACTTTTAAAGCGAATCTGTTCATAACTCGATTATCAATTAATTATGGCAGTTTCTGGTCATTTTTTGCGAAGATATTTCTGGACTGCCATTCCCGATGCATATACATATGTATGCATATATATATACATATACATATATGAGGAGGAATGGATCGAAGAATATGCCTGCAGCAAACATTCTGTTACGAGTCGCCTCGTTTCGAAATTCACAACTGTCGCAACTACACCCATACCCATATGCCTCTGGCTCTGCCTCTGCCAGTGCCTCTGCCACTGTCCCAGCCACTGTCCCAGCCCCTGGCCCATCGACCAATTGGTCGCTCAAGCAGCATGCACTGCTTTGCCGACTGCCTGTGCGTCTGTGTGTGTGTGTGTCTGTCTCATAAGAGTGAGAGCGCAGAGTCAACCCAGCACTGCCAGGCAGGCAGGCGAGCGAGCGAGTGACCAACAACATGCGCTCGCCCTAGCCCCCTCTCGCTCGCACTCGCACGCTCTGGCGTCGTTTCGAGCCATGCGCGGCCATCCGATGGCTTTGACCAATGCTGTCTTTTTTCAACCGGGGAGGATCAGCGGGCGCAGTGCGGCGACGACAGGCGACACATTTCACTGTGTCACATTTTCGCCGTGCTTGCTGTGGGTGGAGGCGGGTTGGGGGTAGGGTGTGTGCGAGTGTGCGAGTGTGTGTGTGTGTGTGGAGGGGGGAGGGGGGGGGGTGGGGACGGAGTGGGGTTGTATTCGCTCACTGCAAAAGACGATTGTGGACGTGAATGTGGCCTACGCCGACCGCCAACATTTACCGCACTCGGCACTCATCAGCATTGGGGCTTTGTTTGTTGGCTCCATTGGCTGTCGCTGTGCTCTGTTGTTGTTGTTGTTGTTGTTGTTGCTGTTCTCATTGTTGTTGTTGCTGTTGTTGTTCTCATTGTTGTTGTTGGCGTTGCTCTTGTTAAATGCGTGTGGGAAAAGGAGCGCTCTATGTCCACAGCTAGGTGCATATGCACACACACACACACACACACACACACACACAGATATATACATATATATATATATATATATATACACACACATATTTACATATGTATGTATCTCGTACAATTTTGCGGAACCAGATGCCAAAAACAACGCATCAAAGTGTTCTTGAATTTGTTCTTAAAAATACAACGTTTGTGCATCCATACATCCATACATCCATACATCCATGCAGATTCATCATACATTCATCATTCATCAGTTTTTGTATAAATATACATACTGACTTTGGCTACTGCGAAACCAAGAGTGACTCAGTGCAAGAACAGCCCCAATGGATAAATGGATGCAGCTGCAGGAGGTGTATCTATGTATCTATGTATCTGTGTATCTATGTATCTATGTATATGTATGTATGTGTATGTAAGTTTAGTTTCTCATCTGGGAATGTTTTAAAATCTAGTATCAAATGTAAACGTAGAAAAAATAACCCATCATAAATAGTTTTTAGAATTATTATTGTGTCATCGGCAAAGCTGAGCAAACTTTACAATTATTCCACTTAAAATAATAAATTATTAAACATTAATGTAAAATTTATGAAATTTAAAGACTGGCAACTTTTCATGTTTATATATTTTATATATGGGATGAGTTGAGATGAGATGAGACCAAACTCCAATTTGCCAAATTATGATATATTCTATACTTTGTTACCCATTTGATCGAAGTTTTCAAGCACTGATAGAGTTTTTTTCAGGTTCTCGAAAACAATTGTCAGACTGATCGCATTGGAAGTGCTCAATTTTAAATCCAATTCAATAAGAAGCAAATCAGAAATTTCAAATTTGTATAATTAAAAATTTATTACATTTTTTTGTGGAGTTTCGATAATGAAATTGGATCTGTTCGTTAGCAAAACATTAAAGATTCATCCAACAGTTTTCCGCCTATTTTCTCAACCTGGGAATCGACTTTTCTAAGCTTAAAGAGTTAATAAAAAATTGTTCGAATTTTTTTTATATTTTTATTCAGTAAATTAGTCTCAGTTTCATAGCGGCAGCTGATCTGAACTTGGGTCTGTCTAACTTTGAATAACTTTGCTGCTGAGGATGAAGCTATACAATTGAAAAATGCGAAATAAATTTGAGATGATCGCCACAGCCAAGGATAGATTGATTAAATATGTATAATATATTCAATCTGTAAAAGAGAACATGACTTTATCAAGTATTACTATTCCTTAATGTGCATATATGCACCACTTGTACAAAGCAAAAGAATCTGTGAAATTATCGCCTGTGCCAAAATATATATGTGTGTTTTCCTGAGAAAACTGCTGAGTTTAGTTAAATTACACTCAGAAAAAATCACCCTGAAATCACCTAGAAAATCGCCCTAAGATCTGGAAAGTTTTCCTTTTTTTTTTAAATAATTATAGCACACGAAAGAAAATCTTAGCAAGCCAATTTTAGAGTTAGACATATTTTGCATATTTTTTTCAATTTTTCTCAAGAAAAGGTTATCCTGAAATTAAAACTGAAGCTGAACTTTCTAAATAATCAGCTGAGTTACTTGGCGATAAAAGTAGGGTGATTTTCTAAAATTCTGGGCGATTTTCAGTTAATTATCGAAGCGCAGATGTGATATGTGATTTGGTTTTGACAAATGACAAATGACAGTTGACAAATGATATCCGATCAGATGCTGAAAATTGAAACGTTTTTCTCGCTTTAAGAATTAATAAAATATAAGAAAACATTTTCTAAAAATTCGAAAAACCCACAATCCAAATTTGTGATGTTTTTTTGTTGTGTTTATTTTTTGGAATAAATCTGTTCTACAATTCAGAATATAAAAAATAAATATAGTCACTCGAATCCGTTAAATCGTTAGTTATTACAGATGAAGTTATATTATATATTATTATAAACTATGTAAAAAATAAAAAAGGGAAATCTAAAAAATACAATCTACTGGAAAAAACAGATATTTTTTCGAAACTTTCGAAAGAAAAGCAAAAGGCTTATTTTGGAAATATGCTTTCTG